>OY294053.1:20053896-20077278 GCA_958510825.1 Brachypterus glaber
TGTTTTTGTTGGTAGGAGTTTTTTTTAGCGTAATGGCTAGGGATAGAATGGGGTGGAGAGGGAAATTTTATGATGCATCGAAATTTAATTTTTGACCCTCCCTAACCGTAAAATTTTCTGTATTTTATAAGTAACACGTTTTAACACCCAAAAATTCGTTCCGAATTTATATAAAACACATGTTCGGGAAAAGACTTATTTTAAAAGTGCTAACCGGCTTGATTTATGTGCCCACTAATTAATTAAATTTAATGAAAATTTATTCACACCAAAACAGTTCGAGAAAGCATGTGACACATTTTTACCACTGC
Source organism: Brachypterus glaber (assembly GCA_958510825.1). Classification (NCBI taxonomy): domain Eukaryota; kingdom Metazoa; phylum Arthropoda; class Insecta; order Coleoptera; family Kateretidae; genus Brachypterus; species Brachypterus glaber. The sequence continues at coordinate 20,054,208 of OY294053.1, forward strand.
TATGTATTTTCGACAGACTGCAGATATTTCACGGGGTTGCTCATTATCAAGATGAATGAGTAAAGCACTGTGAAAAAGCATAGAAAATAGTCCATTGGACTAAAGATATCAGCTACTATAGCCCTTTAAAAATTGTGCATTTTTAGAAAAAAATCCTCAGGTAAAATAATTAGAAAATGTTCTTCTTCTTCTTCTTCTTCTTGTTCTTCTTCTTCTTCCTTTAGGTAGAATTGACAATGTTATTAACTAAGAATATCCGGCCAACTCTGACTCACATTCCATTTTATTAAAACTTCCAGGACTGAATTTAAGCAAGTCTGGGAATTCCCATATCCTGGTTGTTGTTTGAAACTTCTAACCTATGTAGGTTTTATATCTATTTCTCCTCTCAAATCTTTTTATTTCCTCTGCACATAACCTCAAAAAACTACATTTGGATAACCGTATTTCAGGTTTATACATGAAAGTACATCACTAACATCAAATCTTTATCAAACATCCCAATTAGGTTTTTTCTTCATTACGAACACAATTTAACACAAAATCGTCAGGCTGAGACCAACGCCGTTAGAACGAATGATAAATCACGCCACAGACATGTTCCCTCTTCCACGGATGGAATGGAACTTCTTAGAAAATGTTCAGGCAATTCATAAGCAATCCTAGTTATATTTCAGTTATATCTTAGTGATATTTTAAGTACCTACCTTGTAAAAAGATTATAATTGCCAATTTTCTCTAATCACAAAAAGCCACACCAATAAAAGATAAATAAAAGTAATACATAAGTTATGTAACATAACCAACAAAAACAAAATGATGACAAAATTAGGAAATGCCAAACGTTGTATATTTTTCTTATGTTGATACTTGAAAAAAATACATACTTAAATACTTAAACATATTAAAAAGATACCCACTTAAATTAAGATTAGTAATTAAAATATTCATCTGTAGTTCCCGGACTCCGCTTCGCGTCGTCCGTAAATTCTACAGACTAGTAAAAAAAAGCTTCACTTTCCTCTTAGTAAAACAATATACTATTTTTTTCAAGTATTTAGTTTGAATGGTATATACTAGAATGCATATATCATATATCTTCACGGCTTGTTTTCTTCTACAGGTTCGAAGCTTAACAGAAAATTTAGGATGATTTGACCAATAAAATTCTTCGATTCATACTATAATAAAACCGTCGAACTATACTGAATTCTTTATTCAAAAATTGGCACAATGTATCAAGAAGCATTAACCGTAATACCCGTAAACGCCGTAATAATATTTTATGATATATTTTGGTACTAACGCCAAAAAGGGTCGCTTACAGTTTAAAATATTATATTATCCTTTCGAGAGATCTCTTCTCTCCAAGCTTTCTCCCTTTCTCTTTATCTAGTTTTTATGTTATTTTTAATAGTTATTTATATATGAAGGAAGTAAACTGGTTGTCTTGGTACCGCAGCATAAATGCGCAGCACAATGAGGGAATCAGGGCCAGGGCATAAAAGACAGTTTACTCCTGAGGTATATGTCGCAACCTTTTGAAGAAATTGGTTGTTTCATGAAAAGGCTGGACGGTTCATGAAGTTTGGATGTTTGGATGTTGGTTGGTTGGTTGGTTTGGTAGTGGTAACATTTCATGAACCGTTCAGCCAATTACTTCAAAAGGCTGCGACATATACACTATTTTTTGCACAACCGACAACTATATTTACAAAACATTTAAATTAAAAAATGTGTAGGCAACCGGCATGTCAATCGTAAAACAGCTGTCAGTTATATGCGACGTGATGTTGGTCCGCCATTTTTACTTTTATATTTTAGAATTCTAAAATTAAAAGTATTTTAATATGAAATTATTATTTACTTTGAATCAAATCTCAATTTCGTGTGCTAAATATAGGTGTGTATATTAGTGTGATAAGGATTTTACTTTTACACCAACAGATGCAGAAAATTGTACTCAAGTGCTGCGACCTTGTAAGGTAACTTACTGTCAAAAATTTATTTATTTTAGATCGTAGAAAAAATGTTGTTTGTATTAGGAGCACAAAATGTGATTTCAGTCATTTTGCGCTCTTAATACAAAAATAAATATTTAGTCCCACTCGTGCAAAAATATTATTGGGACCTAAGTACAGTTTTTATGACCCATTTGGTCCATATTACGGCCGTGCAAATATGACTTTGTGTGAACAACAGCCGGCGATTTATGCGATTGATAACTGCCAATATGTATTATCGGTTTTAGGTCACAGGCTTAAATCAAAACACTGAAGTTTCATTAATAATGGGGTTATGTTTTCATAGCATGCTTTAATGAGACTGGACAGGTATAAAAGTTAATAAAAGCATATTAGAATACACTCCGAAAATTTCGTTGTATTTTTAATACTAAATGTTATTTGTTAATACATATTTTTTATTTATATCGCCACCATTGGCATTTAATACTTTACTTGTGATATTAAATACTGCAATGTGTGTATTGTATACAAAATGTTGTCATATTAACATAGAGACCGTGCTGGTACACTTGGATCCCCACGCAACATGTGTTTATTAATACTGTAACATTTGGTAAATTATATCACAGTTATAGTTTGGTATACTTTAAATTGTAGTTGTTGTGTTATTGATCTAGTTTAAAGTATGTTACAGTATTAAGTAAAATAACAATCGGTAAATAATACCAACATTTTGATTAGTATTAATACAGAGAAAAATAAAAAAAGGATAGATTTTTTTATCAGTGTGTAATTGTGTGTGGTTGCAACCTTTATATTATTACTAGTCAAAATGTTGGTATTATTTACCGGATGTTAATTTTTCTGAATACTTTAAACTAGATCAGTAATACAACTTAACAACAACTCAAAGTATACCATACTATAAGTGTTATATGCTTTACCAAATATTACAGTAATTTTTACTATAACATGCTAGTAATAATAAACACATGTTGCGTGGGGATTCAAATGTACCAGCACGGTCTCTATGTTAGTATGACAACATTTTGTATACAATACACACGTTGCAGTATTTAATATCACATGTAAAGTATTAAATACCAATGGTGTCGATATAAATAACAAATATGTATTTACAAATAAAATTTAGTAGATTTTTAAATTACAATGACATTTTCTGCAAATATGAAACAATGGAGGGCTTTAAACTGCGGACAATGTTGTAGAAGTGTTTCTTGTCACTATACCTTGCAAATACAACAAAACAGATATTTTAAAATAAAGCACTTAATATTATTTACTAACTTTATAAGTATATAAGGGGCTGTCCATATATTACGTAACGAGCCTAGGGGGGGGGGTCAGAGAAATTGTTACAGTTTGTGACAGGGGGGAGGGGGGGGGGTCTAGGTAATCGTTACGTAACGGAATTTAATAAATTTAATGTTTATTTCCTAAGCTTGGCAGATGTATTTTTATTTCAACATAAATTACTATTTAGTGGCCCATAATTCCCTTTTTCACACAAAACTTGACGAAACTATGCATATTTAAATAATATTGTAATCAGTAAAAAAACTGTTGACATTGATATTAAAAAAAATCTTACGGCCCTGTTCTTGCGTGATCTTGCCGATGAATCATCGGCGATGAAACATTTTCGCGTGGAATGTGTACTCACAGAACACTAATGTGTGCACTATTTTGTGTACCTGTGCATAAACAATATACGTGTTATATGTGTAAAAAGAGGTTCCTAGAATTTTTTCCCTGTGTGATATTGATTCTGAATATTGAATATGAAGTTTGAGTGATTTTTTCGTGTAATTTTTTTTTAAGGTTATGTTATACTATATTTTAGGTTCATGTTTGTTTTGTCGAGAACAACGAATCAATAGTGAGAATACAGGTTAATTTATTGCGAAACCAAATTTTTATATTCTTACGCGTTACACAGGGGGGGGTCAATTTTTTTGAAAAATTGCGTTACGTAATATATGGACAGCCCCTAAGTACTTAAAAAGGTTTTTATTGAATTTTATTACCTATTTATAAATTATAATGCAAAAATTGTAGGTTATGTGCTATGGTTTTTCAAGCGTGCGATGCCGGCAAAACTTCAGCAAGACAGTCCGAAGAAAAAGTTTATCTCCATGTCACATATGGTTTTATGACGCAAGGGCGAAAACAACAATTTTTCGAAGGACTATGTAAGTTTTGCGGCGAACAAATGCGAGGCCGGCAAACTTGTGAGTCCGAAAAGAAAACAAGTTTTTGTCAGCGTTAATAGGGATTGAAACAACTGCAATAAATGCAATTTTTTCGGAAAACTGTTGGTCCTAAGCTGTTAGTTATTTTTATCAAAATAATTTAATTCTAATGATACACACAGAAAAATATTATTTTAAATCAAGAATATGGGGATTTGTATAAAACGAAGAGAATATATTCACACAGAAAAATATTATTTTAAATCAAGAATAAGGGGATTTGTATAAAACGAAGAGAATATATTCTTGTTTTATGCATACCATATTCTTATCATTTAATATATGAAGCAAAATTTTGCTTTAAAAGAGAATGTATTCTCTTCGTTTTATCCAAATTACACATTCTTAATTTAAGACAATATTTTTTCTGTGTAAAATGAAAAAAAACTTACCAAATAGAGTATTCCAAATAAGATATAACCTGTAACAAAAATAAAAATTGCGTTAAAATTTATAAAATACATATTATATTATAAAATAAAATAAAGAATAGACAAAATTGTGCAGATTTAAATATCATTAACATAAAATTTAATAAATTCAATTTGAATATACAAAAATTATAACGTGTAAGAGCAAATTTATATAAATGAAGACACTTTTAAAAAATATATTTTAATTTTGTAATTTTTATTTGGGTTTGTGTAGAAACTATATTGCAAATAATATTCAGTAAAAAGGGACCGATCTTAAGAACTCATTTTTGAAAATTTTCGAGATTGGCCGCTTCGCAATGAAAGGATGATATGATCACGTGTAAAAGTACAATATATTTACAATCCACCTAGAAAAATAGACTTTTAAAAAAATATTAAATAAATAACAAAAATAATAATTAGTATTTATATAGTTAAATGCTACTTATTAAATTGTGTAGGGCTTTTTCTGTTATTCCAGATTTTAGTTATGCTTTTATTTTAACTATGTTTTTGCTAAACGGTCTTCAATTTGAGATGCACTGGATTTGGGTTAAATCAACAAAACTGATTGTTCACCGAAATTAAAATCCATTGTACAAAATTAAAAATACAAATTTAAAAATAAACCATTTTATTTTTAATTTTAATAAGTATTCGAGCAAATACAAAAAGTATTTAATTTTAAAATATATTTTTATTTGCATATTTGCTAAAAGGTTAATTAGGTATAGTTAGGGTCACTTCATCTTAGTCTTACTTTGATCTTTTCTTCTCTTTCGTTAAAATTCTATTCTACTGACACCTGTCTAAATCAAAAAATTTACATTGTCAAATCAATGTAATAGGGTTGCCGTCTGGACTTAATGAAGGCTTCTACATATATTTTTTTAAGCTCCGACACCGGAACCTTATAAAATGAAAGTCCAAATCTCGTATCCCTAAGCTTAAGGGGAAAAGAGGGGAAATTTACGATTTTCATTTGTTGTGTGGCGCTACCCGAAAGGAAGAAAAAAAAACGAAAACCAGAGCAAAAACAGACCAAGTACAGATGAAGTGACCCTAGGTATAGTGATACTTATTCTATTATACAGCCACACAAAAAAAATCCAGAGACTAGACCAATGCATTTTTATATTTTCGGGGTCGCTAAAACCGAATCTGACAGTTCCCAAATGTTTTCTACACTTAAAAAAGTATGCGAAAATTCCTTAAATTCAGATGTTTTTATGGGTAGAAAAAAATTTGGATCTGATGGAGCAATTCTGATATTAGATTCGGTTTCAGCGACCCCAAAAATATAAAAATGTATTGGTCTAGTCTCTGGATATTATTTTTTTTGTGCGGCTGTGTTATTTATTGTGAGTGCATACTTTACAAATTATAGTAATAAAAAGACATGTATGGGCAGGTGCGTAAAATAAAAGAAGGTACTTGTCTTCATTGCGTGTTTTAAATTGAGAGTTTCTTTCATCGGCCCATATATACGGCGTTAAAACCCCTAAGGCTTTCTAAAACCACATAAAATATTAAAATAAAATGTGTATGATTGAAAAATATTGAAAAATTTCCCTACAATTGTTTTCAAGCTGCATAAAAACGTAAACATTACTTTTAGAAAAACGCAAGGGAAATTTAATAAAGATCTAGTTTTTCATAGACTGAGGCTGCAAAATCGATAGAAGACAAAACTAACAAAACACAATTAGTTCAGTAAGTAAACCAGAAAAACCCATGGCTTCTTCTTAAATCTACCTAAGAAGGAAAAAAAACTTCAAATAATCTTCAGATTTCTATAGTCTAAGCCTGAAAATATTTCTGAAATCGAATTTACACTTTTGAGTTAAATTCAAAAGTATTAGACATAGAATGTCTTTCAAGATCGGCAGCATGTTTAGTCAAACTTGATCAAACGCAAAGAAAAATGCTCCACGACTCATTTGTAATATGTTTCCTGAAGATCTATTAAATACTTTTAACAAAAAAATCCGAACTATTTTTTCTGAAGATCTAGTTTTTCATAGCAAGAAGCTGCAAAATCGATAAGAGAGAAAACTAGCAGAGCACAACGCGCCCAGTAATTAAACCAGAAGAGTCCATAGCTACTTCATTAATCTACATGATGCGAAGGAAAGAAAAAAGAAGTCGAACACGATCAAAATAACCCGGTTTAAATAATAGATTCGTATTGGGTTAATTATTATAGACGAGTAAATTGCATTCTGTTCAAATTAGATTATAAAGTTTACAAAACTACACAGTAAAAAAATACACTGCCCAGTAAATGAGCTTTGGAAACGTTCAAGTATTACGTAACGCAAATTGTACCAAAATTCATACACTTTATACCACGGTTCTCGCGTTATTATAGATTATAGAGATTTCATATTTTGGCTACCCCCCTAATAGGGGATGTTAGGGGGGGTAGCCAAAATATCAAGTATCTACAGCCTTGAATAACGCGAGAATCGAGGTATGAAGTGTATGAATTTTGGTACATTTTGCGTTACGTAATACTTGAACGTTTCCTTTCCCATTTTTCACCTCCGCGCGTGAAATGGATTTTTATTATCAGATTCAATTTCAGCAGCCTTAAAACCCTCTATATACATAGCAATTTTCAAATGTTTGTTAAAAAATGTATTTTTCCCCATTTGCCCTCCTTGCCGCGCCCCAATGTTTACCAAAAACAATCCCGAGCGTGAACTTTTGGTAACATACATGTATGCCAAATTTCAAGTCTCTAGATTAAAGCGTTCTTAAGTTATCGTGTTTACAAGATTTCCCGGACAAACCGACCGACCAATCGACCGAAAATTTTTTTTTGCTCAAAATTGATTTATGCCGACATAAAACGTCATAAAACGCAAAAAAAAAAATTGAAAACGTTTGCACGAATACAAGGCTTTACCAAAATTTTGAATTTTCAAAATGGGAAAGCAATAGTTCATAAATCCGCGCTCGTAAAAAAAAGTTTATCGGTATAAAATGGTTGGAACTTGAAATCAGGTGACAAATAAATGGTAATCATCATAACTTCTTCTTCTTCTTCTTCTTCTTCTTCTCCCTAGTTACTTGTTAACTTAAAAATGCACTAAGGCCCAGTTGTACAAACCTGGTTTAACTTTGAGCGAGACTCCTTTACTATGGAAACATTTGTTGCAACAATCGTTTCCATAACAGACAGGGTAGGCTCAGATTTGAGCGAGATTTGTACAACCGGGCCTAAATTCCTTGATTTTAATTTTGTTTAATTTTTTTTCAAAATAGTTTTCGCTTCCATTAAACAATTTTAATACTTTATTATATAAAAAAATAAATACCTACATTTTTATAACTTACTATTAAACTAAATTCATGATTTCTTTAAAGATAGCATAAAATGTAGAAACACATGTTTTTTGCATACAACTTAATTAAATTTTAATTTATTTTATTCAGTTATTATGATAAAAATGAATTTTCCTAGTTTTACATATAAACAGTGTTTATCTCAGTGGAAAAAACATTGCGACAAAATGCTTTTTCATTATTCTTCCAGTTTTATCATACTATTCGCAGTGTTAAGGTATATCGTCGCTCAAAGTGTAAAAGGTCGTATGTCAGAATTTACTTTGTTTTATTTTGGTCTCAAATGGTGGCATTTTAATAAAATGCCACAATTCAGTAGGCTTCTAAATAGAGTGGATATTTCATTTAGGTTTCCTACAATTTATAACAAAAAACTAAAAATTTAACATACGATCTTTTGCACTTTAAGTGACGAGAAGCAGGGGTTCACGGGAGTATTCTTCACCAAAACACCTAAATTTAATATTCAAGGAGTAATAGCCTTTTAAAAAGTAACATTTTTGGTGACACAAAATGTTACTTACTTTTAATTGCATTTTTTTTAAACAGTTGCCCCTACAGATTTACATGTATTTACTCAATCTATACGTTTTACAAAAAATCAAAAAAAAATACACATAAAAGTTTGTACAAAAATGAGAATTTTGTCCGTCTAGGCACACCTCTGGATAAATAAAAAAATAAATAAATTAACATAAACAAATTGCCCTTATTAATACTAGTATACGTGCAACATTTTGTCGCTCTAGCTTAAAGGGTACCAGAGTTATTAATTAAAAACCTTATTTTTAGTACAATTTAAAAGGGCCGTAGGTCCCTTAGGGTTCATTTCCGGACCAACCTTTATAGGAACTATTTTTTATATTTTTGGATGTAAAATCACCTCTTAAATGTTGACATGCCAGTTACTGATTGCCCTGTACTGTTATATTGTTGGGGCTTGTTCATTCAGTTTTATTTTAAAGATAGTATGAATTTTATATAAATTTATGTTTATTTTATTTACTTTAAAGTAAATAGTTTTATTTAATTAACAGTAAACGGTGAATGTACAAGTATCCATAGAAAACTTTGACACACAGCAAAAAAAATCTTTTATTAAAAAAGAAAAGAACAATTTGAAACAATAAATAAAAAGAAAAATATTTTTTGCTCATTTACCTTCAAGTAAAAAAAATATTTTGGAAATTATAAAAATAAAATTCTGTGGCTTGGTTCTAAAAGGGCCAATCTCACTTTGTCAATAGCAAAATATTACATCAAAGTTGATATGAAAACACTGCTATTGACAAAGTGAGATTTGCCCTTTTAGAACCAAGCCACAGAATTGTGTTAGACAATTGCTGTAAAATATTACGCATTCTTAGCAGTGTAGATTATATTCTGCACAAATTAAATTATAAAATGTTCAAAACCAGGAGAAGCGAAAAATTTTAAAATAATTACAAACAATTTTAATTAACTTTTCCCTATTTTTACTGAAATAAAATATATGGAGTGTACTCTTTATACCTACACTTAGAAAACCGTTATAGCTATTAAAAAAATCGTATTATTTTGGTTACTGTTGGTAACTGATACCAAAAATTTGCTTACTCAAAAGTGACACATGACTTTTGGCAGAAGTTCTATCATAGGGTTATTTTTTCATTAAAACAGCCTCTATGGGGTACGAAAACAATTGGCTAAAAAAAAGTTATGGTCCTTCAAAAAAACATGTTTCTCATCCAGAAAAGCACTATAGTAATAAAATCAACCTTAAAAGTTTCTGAGTGTATAGTTATAATAAAAATATTGGTTATTCGCAGCTATAATTTACAAATTATTTCTTTGCAAGAAATTATTGATTCATGAGTGGCTTTAAAAATTCTTCCAGTCTTATTGATCATTCATTAGGAATGAGGAAAAATATCTAGATGGCTATCTTAAATGATATAGCATTTTAATTCACATAAATAAAGTTTATCTTATAGATTTTCTTAGAATCACGAATAGTGAGTAACAATTTTTAATTAAAAATATATGTTAATTAGAAACAAGAGGATCTGGTATACTTCTTAGGTATACCGGGTGTAACAAGACCATGGTACACCCCCTTTTTATATTATTCACAGCGCGTAGCGTACACTGTAAAAACTGCATGTAAAATAATGTAAAAATACATAAATTTAAATAGTACGGAATAGTAAATTTACTATTCTGGACTATGCATAATACATGAATTTATGTAAAAGAATGTAAAATAATGTAAAAGAATGTAAAATAATGTAAAAATATATATTTACATTTATTTACATATTTTTACATGATTTTACAATTTCGGGCTATGTTATTTTAAGACGCGCGTGCGCTTTGGACAATAACCAAAAAGGCGTCGCATCATGAGACGGACCGTTTAATATTGTTATTGTTAGAGAGATAGCGACGCATGCTGCTAAGTTAAAGTGTTAAAAGTGTAAAAAAAAGGTAAATATTAATTATGTACAATATTTAAATGCTTTATTTGTGGCCTAAAATTTTCATTCATTATAAATTACGATCTTTATCAACCAATAGATCTTTAAAGAAAGATGTAAGCAGTTTATACTCGTATTAAGGGTGCAAATCGTTTGGTTTATTAAACCAAATAAACTTTACGCTACGATATTTTGACACAGAGACTTGTAATTTGAAACAAAATTTTCTAAGTAGTAAATATTTTTTTCAAATTTCAAGTCTATGCAAAATATTACCATTCTGGACTATGTAATTTTTACCGTTCCGGTCTATGCAAAATATTACCTTTATGGACTATGTAATTTTTACTGTTTCGGTTTATGCAAAACATTACCATTACGGACTATGTAATTTTTACCATTCTGGTCTATGGCAACATATTACCACACTCAGAGAAAAACCGTTGTAAAATCAAACAAAAGTCGTATGATTTAAAAGAAAACCAATATGTTTTTGCTCCGACAGTGTTTTTTGTTAATTCAAAAAGATATATTTAAATTTTATAAGCCATTGTAAAAATAAAAATATTTATTGTTATTTGAAAAATGTTTCCTTGTAAATCATTTGAATACAAAACTGGTTATTTTAAAAAGAATTATTTTAATATAATGATATTCTTAAACAATATAAAGGAAAATATAATTTTATTAAGGAAACATCAAAATAATATTTTTAAGTGAAAAACGTTTTGGTGTAAAAATTATTTTTTTAAATTAATATTATTCATAACTAAAACGTAAAGTTTTTACTTTTAATATTTTAAAAGGATTTTTTTTTAAATTAAAATAATTTCTTATTGATTTTACAAGATGAGATTTTTCTGAGTGCATTTACGGACTATGTAATTTAATGTAATTTATTTTTACCGTGTAGTATCGAATTTCTCAAAATTGCCAAAAAACGTCCTAGACAAAGAATTCTTGGATACAAATGTGTTTCATGAAAAATAAGAAACTTTGAAAATGTTTGTCTGTCCGTCCGTCTGTCTGTCCGGTGTCACGTTTTTTGTAGACATGATAACTCAAGAACGAATAATCCGATCGAATCGAAGATTTCAGAAAAAAATAATTTCTATATTTTCTGAAACCTTTTTTTTTAATATTTTTTTTCTATTATTTTCGATTTTAAAAAACATGTATTTTTTCAATTTCTTTTTTTAAGTTTATTTTTTGTATTTGGGAAATGCAATATACATTGTACATTGATGGCAAAAAGTGTCATTTAAATTTGATTACTTAAAATTACTCGAAATGATATAGAAAAATATATTTTCTTAAAGGCACTAGGTAAAAAATATCTATAACGGATGACAAACCATTCGGAAAAAAAGCATTGTTTAGTCTTTTCATCAAAAACTTCTTGTTATATGCATAGAGAAAAATGAGATCCTGCTCGAAGGACCATCCATGGAGACATCACTTCAATATTTTCCTATTTCATGGGAAAATCTTGATTAATGCCAAAGGATATTTCTATAAATCATACTTACGTCCCCTCTGACTGTCTGCCACACAAATACGAAAATGAAAAGTGTCTTTTATCCGACTTTATACATCTATACGTAGATACAAAAAAAGAAAACCCAGTTAATTGAAAATCCATCCGCTGATATCCTAATCGGTGTAATGTGGCGTCATTTTTTCCATTGTGGGGATCGAGATGCGAACTGTTTGGGGCAAAAACAGTTTAAGGCTATACAAAAGCTTGCATAAGAACATAAAACATAATAATGCGATGCCGTGATTGGCTTACAAGATACATGGTGGCACATCAAGCTATGTTGTTATGCGAGCCTGTGGATATGCCCTTAAGCGACGTACTTTTGATTGTATCTAAAAGCGCCACTTTTTTTTGTATGATAAACCTGTACGAAAACTTAATTTTTTCGGCCGCTGATTGGTTACTTGATATTGAAATTATCGACATTTGAATTCTAACCTCAAATTTGTTGTCAAAAATACAATTTTATTTATTAATATATGTATTAAAATCGGATAAAAAATAGTGTCTAATACACGGACGAAAACTGTTTTTGTTTCATAAGTAGTTTATTATTTGTGAGTTGCAAATATGTTTTTTCTAGGCTCCCACCTATCTTTTGATTTTCTTGACTTAAGAAAATTGGTGTTAGCCTCGGTGGGAGCATACAGAAAGCTTGCTTACATTTTGCTAAATTCTTGCTTATAACCAATAGAATACTAAAAGTCTTAGTAAATGAGACTTATACTATTTTTTTAAGCGATAAATATTTTTAATTGTAGATTTAGGGAATTTTGTACACGGTTGGTTAAAGCTTATTTAAAATGTGTGTCAACTTTTATAATAATAATAATTACTTTATTTTCATTAATAAAAATCGACTATTTAGCCGTACATGTACAAAAAAATAACAATTTTGAAAATGAAAAACGTCAAAAGATGAAGTGCATATAAACCAACAATTAATAAACAATTATGTATGTATAAAATATTAAACATTTTTCAAATAAATTATAAAATGTAACACATATAAAATAAACTGTGTACAAACACTTAAAATATTTAAAATATATAACTTATACAAAATATTAACTAGAATAAAATTCTTCTAACGAATACGGTTCTAACTGCAGTAGCAATGCAAACACTAGATTTTTATAATTAATAAAATTCTTGATATTTTTTATATTTTCGGGTAACTTGTTGAAGGCCGATATACACGCATATAAGCATCCCTTCTCAAATTGGGCTAATCTATGACGTGGAAAGTTAAAATTAACATTTCTTAAACTGCTTCCACGCATATGAGAAAAAATATGTTTATTTTTAAAAATAAAAATAAGCAGCTCATAGAGATACACAGCTACAACAGTCAAAATATTATTTCTTCTAACTTCTTTAACTGTTTATATTATGTTAAAAACTTAACAAGCTCATTCATAGGGTATCACGAGAATCAGGATTTCCAGATTTTGATTAGAATTCGAGAGAGGATGTTTCGAGGCTTGATACTGGTCAACCAGAAAATCAAGTTTCCCTACTCTTGTGAAACACTACACATTCAGTATGGAACCAATTTGAATGCCATAACGACTTCATTATGAAACCCAAATAAAAAGAAGAAATAAAAAGGAATTTACCTACTTGTGTAATTAGACCGTTTTTGCTCCAAAACCATCAATAATCTTTAGCCAAATGACACCACGAACGATTTTTAGGGGATTACATGGGAAATTATTTTTCTTTCGCCGGATTCGGCTTAATTTACAATTTTCACATACAGGGTGGTCCCATTCTTTTGTTCCATACAAAGCCCGATAATAGCACGCTCTATTAGAGTTTGTAGGTAGTTTCAAATTTATGATTTAAATTAAAAATTGTCACAGGAGAGCAGCTGGTTACATAATTTATGTGTGTTTAATAACACAGCCACACAAAATTTTTTTTTTTCGTATCCAGAGACTAGACAAATGCATTTTTATATTTTTGGGGTCGTGTAGAAAAAAAATGTGACCTTTTGGGACAATTCTGAGGTCAGATTCGGTTTCAGCGACCCCGAAAACATAGAAATGCGTTGGTCTCGTCCCTGGAATTTAATATTTTTTTTATTTTTTTTTTAGGTTGGCTATGCACAGCCACCCAAAAAAAAATTCATGTGCAAAGAGTAGATTAACTCAGTTTTATATTGTAGGGGTCGCTGAAATCGAATCTGAGATCAGAATTTAAGGAAATTTCGCACCCTTTTTTTGAGTGTATAAAAAAATTGTGATCTGACGGAGCAATTTTGAGGTCAGATTCAGTTTCAGCGACTCCGAAAATATAAAAATGAGTTGGTCTAGTCTCTGGGTACGAATTTTTTTAGCGTGGCTGTGTAATAGATGGATATTTGAGAATAAATGTACACTATAAAAAATTATTTAACAAATTTTGAAGTTATTTATTTATCCAATACATATACAGATAATAAGACAATTGCTAGCGTTATTTTAAATAACTCAATAATAACCCACACGTGGTATTTACTTTACAGATTGGACAAGTATTTATTTTACCCATTCAATTGTCACTTGTCAAATTATTTTCTTGTAAATGTCATTAAAATTTTTAATAAAAATATGAATTTCTAATCTATTAAAACTTTGCATGTCACTCGTGAGTAAACTAAAATTTATCCACTTTGCCTTCAGCCTCGTGGGCCTCAAGGGAAAAATCCTAGTTTCCTCTCCCTTTTCGCCTTTTAGGTTTTTTTTTGCCGGAGAAACTAATAGTTAAACAAAATTATTTTAATTATTTAAAAAAGAATATTAAAAAAATATGTTTCTCGAATGAGGGAGAGGACTTACTCCTAAAATATTTATTTTATTTTTTAATTTACACTTTTTTAACATATTAACCCCCCAAAAAAACCCTTATAACCCCGTATAATATCCATATAAAATCCCTACCGATATATTCATATAAACAATATCAGGTAAACCTCACAGAAAAAGGGGATTCCTTGAACCAAGGACATGTGTCTTTTTTTATAGACATTCAAATGTACTTGTAAATTTTAGTGTATATCAGCATATTTATTGACCTTAATGTTATCACTTATGTATATTGTATTTTTTATTGGTAACAATAAATATTATTATTAATATTATTATTATTATTATTATTATATTCTCTTGTTTCAAGGCTAGCATTTCTTTGAACCAAAGTCAATGTCCTTGAATGAAGAGCATGGGTTTTTTAATAAAGATCCGCGCTCTTCATTTAAAGACAATGACTTTAGTTCAAAGAAATGCCAGCCTTAAAACAAGAGAATATGGCTTTGAATATATCGAAAGAAGCGTGGCCTAGGTTCAAGTAATAATTTTTTTGTATGCCTTAGGTTAAAAGGAGGGTCAAAACTTATCGTGTCCACAGACAAACAAACAGCCGACAGACAGACATACGGGAATCTTTCTATCACTTTTTGTAAAAATAAGCTTTCAAAAACAAAATTACAAATGAAATTTTTTAGATCGATCACAATACTTTCTATTTGGGAGAAAGTAAAAATCAATTTGGTATTTTTATTTGGTTTTGCTTTCGACTTCCCTTCCCTCCCCTAGGGAATAAACTGCAAGTTACCTGAAGTAACTAAATTATTCACTCCTTGTGGAGAAAAATTCTTCAGTGGAAACCTTTCCAGATTAAGTAGGTATTTGGAAAATTTTAACTGAGTGTCTGAAAGGTAGAATATTAGTCTCGATAAAAATCTGATAAAAATTTAATCAAACATTTTTAATGCATTCTTCTGAAAATCTCGAAAGATTTTATAACGTTTTTATTATTCTAGCCAAATGCGTTGGATACGAAAACTATGATTTTTTTTATTGCGATTCCTTATAACTTTTTTATTTAAATGTGTTTTTTTTTGGCCGAATGATCAATATCAACCAATCCTTTAACAGTATATCTGACTACGTGTTTATTTCTGTCCAATCATATTACAGTTAGGCATATCGGGAATTTTCTACTATAGATAAAATTTTAGTGAGAATATTTCTAGTATTTTGTTTTTCAGTATTTCTCTTTTACAACAAAATTTCATACCTAAAACTAATTAATAACTAAATTTGAATATATTACTATTTATAATTATTATTATTACACAGAAAAAAATATTTTCTTAAATCAAGAATGTGTGATTTGGATATAACGAAAAGAATTCTCCTTTAAAGCAAAATTGTGCTTTAAATATGAAAGGATAAAATATGGTATACTTGAAAGGAGAGTATATTTTCAAATATGAAAGTATAAGAATATGGTATGCATAAAAGAAGAATATATTCTCTTCGTTTTATACAAATCACCATATTCTTGATTTAAGACAATATTTTTCTACTTTGTCTACTTTATTATTTACCAAAAAAATACCACAAAATATTCTTTTTGTAAAATGTAAAGACAGTTTTTCTAGGTTAACTTTTTAATATAACGCGCTAGTCAGAACCCTAATTTGCAATTTAAAAATGGACAAAAAAAGGTTTTAGTTTAGCAATTAAGAATGGAATTACCTAAATTAATCAAATTAAAGAATATTCCTGTAAAAGTATTAAGATAAGTAATAAAACAATTTATGTTATTATATTATACGATAAAAAAATATAAAAGTTGGTTTGACATGTTATAAATCGTTAAAAAATAATCTTCCGAATTAAACACGATTCTTTATTAAATCTGTTGTAAAAAAATTACTCCAGAGGCATCGCCCCTGCAGATGCCCCGGTCGTAATTATTTCCAGACAAAAAATTTTCATGAAACCAGTGAATGGAGCTCTCTACAACTAGAATTATGAAACAAAAGACGTCTACCCTATCTCTATCTCATTTGTGCTACACTTTCCAGCTAACCAAATATATTTGTTTTTCATACAACAAATACAGTATAATCTCTTTGGTTTGTCAATTTTTTTATGCTTTATAAATTCATATTTACCACTTCATGCTTTCTGTGTTTTTGATCTCTCGGTATCGACATCACACAAAAATATAAATTATAAAAGCCATTGTAAACATAATTTTTTCCTTTTTTTTTGCAAATGTTGATTTAGCTCAAAGGTTTTGCCATACACAAACCCTAGGATTAGGTGGCAACTCAAAATTATTTCATAAAAATAAAATATATTAAGCTGATACTTTGTTCTTAGAGTTAATTCATACAAATTAATTATATTTAAACACAAACTGTAAACCTATAAACTTTGTAAAAAAAAGTAACTAGAGAAATAAATTTATATTATTATTATATTATTATTATTATTATTTGGTTGGCCGGAAAGTGTAGCACTGAGCGGCACGAACGAACATAGCTTATGTGAATCTGTAGAATATGATAATTCTACTAAAATTTAGATTGCGCCAGTAATTTCTTTAATAAAAATAATATTGTTACACTTTTCGCCCGGCCAAGTAAATATTGTATTTGTTCAACAAAGAACAAATACAGACTTTGTTTGGTTGGGTGGAAGTGGGAGTGTATGTATGTCTTCTATCCTTTTTGGGTAGAACTTTTGTCCCTGTCTAATCTAACGGGAGAAATCGCCATTATTTCCGCATAATTCTCAGTCTTGTGTAATTATACATGAAAATTTCTTTCCGTGTTTGAGTAAAAGTTCGAGGTTGAAATTTCATCTCTTCCTTGAAAGTTGTCCGAAGTTGTCAAAATCAGGTAAAGCACAAAAGTCTGAGATAAGTATACCTATTTCCTTTTAAGAGCAAGTCAAAGATTTACGGCCGTGAACGCTATATTGTTATTAGATCGTTAGGGGTGATTTTTCGCGTTCGACATTTTAGCGAAGGGGCAGAGAAATGCCGGTTTTATTACACTGCCAAAAAAAAATCAATTAGTATTTTTTACAAAGTATCTAATCGTACACTGTAAATGCAAATATGGTAATATTATAGCAAATAAAGTAGGTCATATGTTGCCAGCAAAAAAAGTGGTAAATTTAAATCAGTACTGTAAATTCACAGTTATCTTTAAAAATGTGAATTTTTATTTTGGTAATTTTACTGCTATTATTATGGTAATTTTCGGGAGTGTCTGTAAAAGTGCTGGGTTTTTGGACCACATGCATGAATTTTAATGCAAAATTATTCTACCGACAGAGATTTTACTAAACCCAGTAATATTGAGGTTAATTTAATAAATATTGTAAATTCACATTCTGACATTGTAAATTTGCTTTAATTATTACAGTTAAAACTACTGTAAGATTGACGGACAAATTTAGAGTGTACACACAATTTAGCATTGTTGTATATACATACAGTGCGGTCCAAGTCACCCCCCTTTTAGTTTTTAAACGAGTTGAGATATTGACTTTTTAAATTTCTTCAATTACTATTACGAAATTCCCACCACTCACAAAAAGATTAAAAATGTTCTCAACCACCAATTCAGGATCGATGCAACTCCAGCATTAGTGAGCTAGTCTCACTCCCCCTCAATCACCATTCAAACTGATTTCCATTCCGATAAATAAGCTATAGACACTAAGCTAGTCTGTCTCTTAAATAGATTGAACAAACTACTAATGATGATGATTATTTAATGTTTTAACCCTTCGTTCCGGATTTGTTTTCTTTGAATTTCGGCACTTGGTTTTGTGTATATAAAATATAATGCTATCAAAAGTACGAAACAAGTGATTTTTTTTTTAAATGTTCTTTTACAAAAAATAAGTGGGATATGTTTGTCCAAATATAAAAAGGGAAATACGTTAATTTGACACACTAACTGGGTTTCTATGTGCAGGGTCACGTATAGTGTTTTAAAGCTGCACAAATATATTAGTAACTTATAGTTAAGTATTGATATCACTTGATATCAAGTTTGGACTACAAAATACTAAAATGTGCCTAATTTATTATTCCATCAATCTATTTTCTAATCATCGTACAGAGTGATATTGGTAGACTGACAGTTTCGGGCTGCTGGCCCTCTTCAGTACCAAGAGTCAACTCTGCACGCTGATTAAGAAAACGTTTTTAGACTTTACTCGCAAAAGGAATATAGCCATTAGATTGAGTAAGGTCTAAAAACGTTTTCTTAATCAACGTGCAGAGTTGACTCTTGGTACTGAAGAGGGCCAGCAGCCCGAAACTGTCAGTCTACCAATATCACTCTGTACGATGATTAGAAAATAGACTGATGGAATAATAAATTAATATTTTTATAATTTTGTTTAAAATTAAAAATTTATGTCCTTACTAATTTTACGTCTAACCGCCCGTTAGTGGTACTATGTGCTTGAGACACACAAGTCTTCAACTTGCTACCATTCAAAGTCTCCAGATTAGGAGAGGTATGAGTAGTTGTCTACAACTAGAAATAGATGGCGCACAAGTCTACATCAATCTAATGGCTATATTCCTTTTGCGAGTAAAGTCTAAAAACGTTTTCTTAATTAGCGTGCAGAGTTGACTCTTGGTACTGAAGAGGGCCAGCAGCCCGAAACTGTCAGTCTAACAATATCACTCTGTACGATGATTAGAAAATAGATTGATGGAATAATAAATTAATATTTTTATAATTTTGTTTAAAATTAAAAATTTATGTCCTTACTAAAATGTCCCTGTTCTGTGCACTTTAAATGTTCTTTTTGGCTTTAGGATTTTTTGAACATCTTGCTGGGACATATATGTCCCTACAGAAGCAAAAGGTACTTTTAATCTTCTGGGACATATATGTCCCTTCAGGATCAAAAGGGTTAAAAAATATACGTCCTAATGAAATAGTTTCGGCCTAGGCCATAATAAAAAAAATTAATCATCACCAATTTTATTAAAAGATCAATTCTAGGACTCTAAAACGCAATTTTACGTACAATATTGTACGATATCAAATTGTGAAGAGCTACTCCATATGCTGCGTTTTAATATAACTAGAAATGCTTCTAGAAATCCTCCACTTTTCTTAATTCCCACATGCAGAACTAATATATTTATGTTTTCACCTATTAATAATATGTGTAGAATTTACAATGCTGTCCAGGGCAATTTGGACATTTTTAACTGTAAAATTTCTAATATTAAGAGACTTACATTTGATTACGAATGGCTTTATAATATATTTATAATATATTAGGTATGTCCTACTGATTACATTATTTATGTTTTGTATTATTATTAGTTTTGTGATCTTTATAACTAACTCTGTAATTGGGTATATTCCTGTCGAGTTTTTTATAAATAAATAAATAAATAAATAAAAAATATTTTTTACTGTGTAAATGAGGGTCCTTTTGCGTGAAACACTTGAGAACGCAAGAAAAATGGTCTTAGCCGCATTGTTGCTGTTCCTACACACCCCGTTATTGATCTCTGGCTGCCGAAAAAGTTCTGTCCCATCGTTCCACGTAATTTAAAAGTGCACGAGTGAGTGAATCGGTGCATTATTATTAGTCCCGACGATAACATCTATCAATAATTTTAAAATAATGCCAAAAAAACAATAAATACCCCTATGGCTCATAAAAGAAAAAAATTACAAAACTATAATAAATTAAACTGGGAAAAAATTGAGGGAAGAATCGACGAAAGAATATTAGATCAAAATTTTAATTCAAGAATGACTTAATAGTTATTTGTATTCTAAGGCTCGAAAAAGCGTATTTGCTGGACGAGGTACGAGGCACGCAAAAAAGCCTGTCCAGCTTGTTTTAGCCATAGAGCCCTCGATGTCTTTTAGACGGCCACTATAAAATTGAGAATATACTTTCGAGTATAGCCGTCTAAAAAATGATAAATAACATAGGCAAAAATAAAAAAAAAAACATTTTTATTATAACATATTTACTTATATAAATAGTACGTGTCATCTAACTTCTAAACTTTTAATGTTTGGTAAATGTTTTTTAATGATTGCTGGAGCCAAGCTCATAGCTTTGTTTTATTTACCACGGCAATTTGTTGTTGTAGATTATCCTTACCAGCAAATTACCAAGAAAAGGGGATGATATCATATTACGCAATAAGTCTCGACTGGCGTCCTAGAAGCAAAACGATTGATGCCGATTTTATCCGAGAGTACTTTGTAGTGTATACAAGATGGATGGATGATCTGTAGATACTACTCTATAATGACGTCAGTCCGAAAAGCTATAAGTTTGACTTTAATATAGTTTTCTACGTGTATAAAAAACTACCTGCCTAGTGGACTACCAAACGTGTCCGAATGAATGGATTGGTGCATGATCATTACGTGTAGGAAGGCACGGCATGTGAAACAATGCGAAACTCGGGGGCCTTTTAATTTGATATATGACTGGAAAAAGTGCTGATAATAAATATAGTGGAATAATATCCGCGTTAAATGATATATCTAGTGTTATCGCTGATACGATTTCGGTTACATTCGTTTTAATAAATGATGAGACTTTTTATACGTGTTTGCAACAAGTGCTACTAGAATATACAAGGCTTTTTTAATCCTATAACATCCACTCATTTGAAGACATATGTTTTGGACATATTAATCCAAAAAACTTAGATACGATGAACACCCTATACGGTTTTTATAAGGTCAACAGTCTACCAATACTTTTCTAAAGTAGTAGCAGTAAATTATGTTTACATCCGTTTTAAATTAAAACTGATAATAAATGATCAAACTTTTTATGTGTGTTTGCAACAAGTGCTACCAAAATATATAAAGCTTTTTTAAATCTATACCATCCACTCATTTAAAGACGTAAGTTTTGCATGTAATAATCTAAAAAATTATTCCAAAAACTTACATGGAACACCCTATAGGGTTTATATAAGGTTAACAGTCTACCAATAGTCTTCTAAATACAGTAAATAGTAAATAAATCTCTGTACGTTAAATGATATGTATCTATAGATAGCACTATGGACATATGATAAAGTCCAAAAAACTTAGATACGATGAACACCCTATACGGTTTTTATAAGGTCAACAGTCAACCAATACTTTTCTAAATGCAGTAAATTATGGTTACATCCGTTTTAAATTAAAACTATTAATAAATGATCAAACTTTTTATGTGTGTTTGCAACAAGTGCTAATATATAAAGCGTTTTTAAATCTATACCATCCACTCATTTAAAGACATAAGTTTTGCATATAATTATCTAAAAAATTATTCCAAAAAACTTACATGGAACACCCTATAGGGTTTATATAAGGTTAACAGTCTACCAGCAGTCTTCTAAATACAGTAAATAGTAAATAAATCTCTGTACGTTAAATGATATGTATCTATAGATAGCACTATGGACATATGATTCTTTAGCAAGGTTTAATCTTATAGCATAATTTGCCTTATCGTGTATTTTTTTAAAGCTTCTGTAAAAATCTTTAACTGATATACTATCCGTAATTTAAGAATAATACCGGAAGATTCTATAGATTTTAGATACTATTGATGTTTTATCTCGGACAATCTCAGGTATACCAGGTTCCTTTTCTACTAAATGATTTAGCATTTAGTCTTTGGCCAAGCTATAACAACTATTTATAAAATGTTTTTTGTGACAATTTTAAAATTAACGATGTATTTAGCTTCTATTAAACCAACCTTGTTTTTTTTTACTTGAAAACTTTATAAAATCTAATTTTAATTACCCTTTTTGTGTGAAAATTTCTTTGTCAAAGCTTCCCTTTCAAAGTTAAAATTTGCGAAAAAATATCTCTTTATAAATGTTATTTTAAAAGGATTTATTTTTTCAGGAAAGTTTTCAGAAACTTAATAATAATCTCAAGAGGGGTGAAAGAAAAAATTTAAAAGTAACTTTTAAGTTATACTTTTACAAAGAAGGTCATTTATATCAGTATTTTTCTGACTAAGAAAAAGTGAACAATCTGCATATATTAGGGGAAAATGATCTATATATTATCCCGCAAATTTTATAAAGGTAAACTACCGGACAATTAATAACCTTCCCCGCTTTCTTGACAAATTTTCCAGACTCTTCTGCATGATTTAACCAGCAAAAAACAATATTAAATACATAATATTGCAGGTTAAGAAGCAGTAGAAAGCTAAAGCTTCTTTTAGATATATATTTGAGAGATTTATAGGTTTATTTC
>OY294053.1:20077478-20365438 GCA_958510825.1 Brachypterus glaber
TCTTTTTTTTATTTTCGTTTTTCAAAAGAAAATTTAAAAAAAAAGTATTTTTTTTTTTGTTTAATTTTTTTTAAGTATTAGGGAAAATTATACAATATACTGTGAATGATATATAATGGAATGCGTATCATTACATATCTTCACGGCTTGTTTATTAATATAATTTTATACATATATTCACCTAAATTTATGTTAATCTTAACCTAACATCCCACATTACCTCGTACCAGTGGCGGACTCGTCAAAAACCGGACCCTCGATTTTCCAATTTTTTATGGGTTTTGAGCCGTTTACGGGCCTTTTTTAATATTTTTCCGACCGGGTTGTAAGACGCCAGTCCGCGTCTGCCTCGTACATTACCCTACAGTACTTTACATTAAGTGGAAATTACTTACATTACCGACATTATTTCGACAGTATTATACAGTACTACATTTTTCTACATTATTTACATTATTTCGACATTACCATACAGTACTACATTTTTCTTACATTATTTACATTATTCGTACAATATTGTAAATAATGTACATTATTTACAATACATGTACAAAAATAGGTCAGTGAAACGCCCCTCGATTTAATGTTATTTTGTATGGTATTGAAAAAGGTACTTTTTTGGTTTATTCTTCATACACACACTAAATTAGCATATTCAACATATTGTACAAACGTAAATTATATCGAACACAAGGAAAACGTCAAATTTTTAGGTTACAATTACAACTTAAGGCCTATCCAGAGGCTCGCATAACAACCATTACACGATACATGACGACACATCAAGCCAATCCTGGCATCGCATTCTTATGTACTATGCTTGTTATGCGAGTCTTTGGATAGGCCCTTTCCAGGAAAACAGTACCGACATCTGTTAAATTTTTGATACACTACGATTTATGCATAATTATGCTATTTATGCGCTCTGTGTGGTGTAAAACAGGCCGCGTCCCTTACTATCTTGCATAACTGGACGGAGTATACTAAATAACAAGTTTAGGTTTTCCAGATAAGGGGGCGGCACTCTGATCATAAAACTTAAGCCTTTTTTACGACAACGTAAAATTTCATCCAGTTTAAAGCCTTGCTAATCCCTACCTCCTGTGATAATTTAACATACAGTATTTTATCACAATTTATCTTTTAGCCTGTATCAAATTTGGTTAGGCATACGGCATGGCATCTAAGCCCGCGATATGGTATGTATTTAATATAATCCACTTATTTTTTTAATTCCAACATGACATTATCTTTTTTATATGAGGGTGGTTATGGAGTAGAATTATCTATAGAGTAAACATATTTTCTTATTACGAAAGAAAACACGTGATTATAGGGGAGATGACATTATATTAATATTGCCTTTTGTACGTCAGGCTTTAAGGTCTATGAGTTTCTTAGTCATTTTTATGAAAGAATCATCTATATTATTAAAATAATTTCTGTTTTCTTTGTCGAAGCGGTATGCAAAAACTATACTGAGGAAAGGAAATTCATTTTTTTAATGAAAGCTTTCGTCATACATGAGCGATCAAGAATTATTTTCCTTTACATCTTAGAAGGGCTGGAAAAGTCTTGGTTCGGTAAGAAATAATTATTATTATGACTTGCTATAATACGAAAATAATTACACTTTTTTTTAGCTTTACAGCAGTTTTCCAGCATTTTTTTTGCTAAATTTAAATTCGTTTTCCAATGAAAACAAATCACGTTTTAAATGGAAGAACATTTAGCGCTAATTTCCAGTGCTCTTTCTATTTATCTCAAAGGTATGGTAGTCCTTTTTTTTCGAAAACTGGAGTTTAAAAATACACTAGAAAAATGAAAAACTTTCTTATAGTGCCTATACTGCACTATTTTAATAATTTCAACTTTTTTTTGTTCGGATAATAAAATTCTGCGTTAGAAAAAAATCCACCCCATCAAGTTTTCAAAACAGTTCTAAATTTCAAAATTTTCTCTATCTCAAAATCATGTTTTTTTTAGAATCTGTACAAAATCATTTTTGACTTAAAAAAATATTATTTATTTAATAAAGTCAAATTTTATTTTAGGTCCTAAATATTTAAATAAGAAATGCAGTTTTTCATATCCAGTAATATATTCGTCAGATATGTCGAGAAAAAATTCTTAACTAATGATATAAAATTTTATGGATGAGAAAATTTACTATTCTTATGTAGAGGTTAATACCGGGTTATAACCTTGGTAATGGTAAATTACCATTGGTAATTGGTAAAAAATAAAATTAATTTTTTGTTCTAAAGTCGTAAAAACCGTGTAATTAGACATTAACTAAAAAACTTAAATAAAGAATGATGTCCATTGTTTCAGTGAAGACTGCAAAACCTGACAATGCCTGTCGCAAGAATAAAATAGTCATCATTAATAGCTTTAAAAAACGTTAATAAGTTATTTATTTAAAAATAAATATTAAATTACATATTCAAAATGTCTCTATGCATATCCGCCTTATCGTAAAAATTATATTTTAAGGCTCTTGTTACATAATGTAACGTACATTTTATTCCAGGTATTATTATCTATTCAAAATTTGCAGGGACATAGACGGCCAAGGCCAGGATTTATAAAGCAGAGGTATAAGAGAACAAGTCATGGAGATATGTAATGGTAATGAGTGAAAAACATAATCTGTTTAGTAATATTGACGAGCCATATACGTAATTAGGCAAAAAATCGAATAAAAGTAAAAAATGTGTTCTTCCAAGTTTAGTTTTCGTTTAAAATTAAAAGTAAACAATTTTTTTTATTAATTCGTATTTTTCTACTAATATTTGATCCAAAATTAATAGATTTAATGACTTTCCAGATAAAAAAAATGTAAAACAAAATTTTATTTAAAAAATGACAAAAGCTGTCAAAATTTGACAAAAACTTGAGATAATACACAGAATTTAATGGAGAATCCAAATACGAGGTGTTCCATTTAAAATTCAGAAGTTGGGGTCATTTCCGGTTAAACCGAAAGTAAAAAAAATTACGTTAGGTGATATAACTAAAAATATGGTCTTATAGACAACCTGGAAATTTCATTATTTTACCGCCAGAAATAAAAAAATTATAGGGGCAAGTCACTTTTAAAAAACACCCGGTATACCTATAATGTTATACTCTAGGGTGCATCACTTTTTAATACAGCATAAAAAAATAGGCGCGCGATTGCTTTCAAAGGAATAATATTTTGGGAAGTATAACGAAAGAAAACGCAATATACTATCCACTGTGAAAAGTATACTATTGAATGCGAAGCGTAACATATCTTCACGTTTTTCTTTTAAATCTGGGACTCTATTGCGCCAGTCAATCGTTTATAAGAAATATTCCCATTTGTCCTTTGCGATAAATAAATTTCTAGGTTAGGTTTAAGAAAACAGGCATCTTTTGTATGTACATTATCGATCTTTTGTGTCCAATTTTATGGACAAATGGACCTGCACAAAGCACACTTTTTGAATTATGAACGAGTTGTGATCGGACGTCGTTTTTACTATTTTTATTTTTCGCAAATAGCGCAATTTTCGTCTACTTGTTCATGTTGTGTCCGGTTTTGGGGTTTATCCGAATACGAGGGTAAAATAAAAAATTGTATAATAAATAAAATATAGACGTTGTTTGCAGTCTTTTGGCGGAAAATAAAGGGAATTATTCGACATTAAAAAAACATAAAAAACAGCATAGGAAGGCTGGCACGGCATATTCTTAAAACGTTCGGAATGTATTCTTTTTTCGTTACCATAGCAACCATATTCTTCCCTCATTTCTTTTTCATAACGAAGAGTTAGTTCATCTTGTTTGGAAAAGATAGTTTAAAGATTTACAAGGTTATTGAATTTAAACGAAATAAATTATATATCTTTATATTGGCTTCATTATATAATTTTAAGTCAATAAATATTAGATTTTAAGATACTTGACTTCGAGAAGAAAAACTTAAAAGCCACTGTAAATTTCACCGTTCAACTCTTTAAGTGAAATACTATTTTATTTTTCCTCGAATTTTTCAAACAGAAGGCATTATTTATTAACAGTTAAACACCTACTGTTTAATTTTTCAACTTAAAGCGTTAATTTATTATTTAAAATGTTTGTATTGGCTGTGTATAGAGGGTTATCTACATTTACATCTACTACATGTACTTTAAAAACTTATAATACACTGGTTAACAAAATTATATTATTTTCTTGAATACGAAACTGAAAAATATTATAGAACCGTTTTTGAGAGATTAGATTATTTTTTCAGATTAGGAAAAAAGTTATGAGGATAAAAAACTTGTGTTATTAAATATATTTTACTTTTTAATGTGACCTCGTATACGATAAATCTTTGATTTTGAAACATATTTGTTGCCAGAAGTGTATTTGTTAGATCTTATTAAATTCTGATGATACAAATATAGATACTGACATAACAATAATTTGATTTCTTTTTTCCAATTATATGATGTACACTGCAAAAAAATATGTAAATGTATAACGTTACCTGATGATACAAGGCGTCTCGTCATTTTATAGGTAAATTTACATACTTTTACGCTCATAACGCAATATTATCATACAATAAAATCAAACTGTCTATCTGTCTGTTTGGGAGCGTTCAAGTATTACGTAACGCAAAATTTGGCCATTTTTGACCCCCACCATCCCCCCATGTAACGCGGCGTAACATTTTCGAGACCCCCACATCCCCCCCCCCTATTTGTTACGTAACATTTGACTAAAAGTAAAAAAAAATTAAAGGAATTTTTGCTTTATGGATTAAACCGGTTATTGCTTCCGTGTTTTAACCCAAAACCGGTCTGATGTAATTTCCGAAAACCGGTTATGGTTTTCCATCTCTAATTGTTTTTGTTTAGAGGATTTAATTAACTGTTAACCACGCCGTGTGCAATAAAATTTGCAATGAGTCTCTTTAAGCCTAAATCATTGTTAAAAACGTGATCCAATAAAAATTTTATAAGTTTATAATTTTTTAAGTGTTACGTAACATTTTTACTGACACCCACCCAACCTCTGTAACGCGGCGTAACGTTTTCGAGACCCCCACCCCCCCAGCGCGTTACGTAATACTTGAACGCTCCCTTTGTCTGTCCTTCCAAAGATTTCCACACTTTCCAAATACCTGGAAGTCTGAAAGTTGACAAGTACACTAAGAACCTAGGTATACTGATGGTAAAAGTACGAACTAAAAAAAGAAATATCCTGTGGGTCCTGTATGACAAAAAACTTCTTTATTTACAAAAATGGCGAAGGCGCACTTACAATTGGAAAGTGCACGGGCATACATTTGAATTTTCCCGGTGAAAAACAGGTTTAACGGCTAGTATTATATATGTATACTTTTTTTTGTATTATATTTGGCTGGACTTTATATATATATATACATATAAATACTTGTTTTAGTAATTATTTATTTAAAAGTCCAAACCAGAGTTTTTTTTTTATTTCCCTGATTTTCCCTGATTTTTTACAGTTTATTAAACTTCCTAACTTTTGCCTGATTTCCCTGTTTTCCCTGATCTAAGGGGCACCCTGCTTTTTGTATTTTTTGATATACATATTTATAAGTTGTACTGATTTTTTTTACATATTTTATTTAAAGGTGTAGACTAGGATAACTATAACAGCTCGTATAACAGTTAGTTCTATACATAGACATTTAAATTTATAAATAAATTATTGAAATATGAAAAATCGATAACCTAATGTGCTATAGCTAATTAAACTTTCAATAGATAATGACTTCATTTCCATGGAATGGCGTAAAATTAACTTCAGTTAGAAATGTGAATGCTATAATTAATAATAATATACAGATCGTTTTTAACAGTGTACTTGAACCAAAAAATTGCCTTAGTATGGTGTTGTTGGTGTTGCACTGTAAAAAATAAATACAGAGCGGTCCAAAAGTCACCCCCCCTCCTCTCAACTTTTGAACCAGTTGAGATATCGACTTCGAATTTTTAAATAAGACAACTTAAACTATCTTTTAACATATATTTAATACTTTCAGCTCTTAAAATGTGGGCAGGGGGGCATGGGGGCACATTTTTTTAAATGGAAAGGGGGGTCGTGTAATACATCATTTTAAAGCTTATAAAATTCTCCATTTAACTCTATATTTTTAAATTAAAAAAAAAATTGGGTTTAGAATGGGGTTGAAAATGGAAATTAATGTCAAAATTCCTCTAAAAAAAACAAATAATTTTTTAAAAATGCCTAATTTCATCATAAAAAATGTTAATTATACTTTTAAACTAATTTTAGTTGACATAAATAAAAATTTATAAAAAAAAACTTAAAAAATCGAATGTTTTAGCACAAAAAATTGAAAAATCAAAACCTTAAAAAACATTTTAAAAAAAATTAATAATGTTAGTTTAAATAGAGAATTTAATAAGCTTTAAAATAATGTATCACACGACCCCCCTTTCCATTTAAAAAAATGTCCCCCTATGCCCCCCTGCCCACATTTTAAGAGCTGAAAATATCAAATATATGCTAAAAGATAGTTTAAGTTGTCTTATTTAAGAGTTCTAAATTTGAAGTCGATATCTCAACTCGTTCAAAAGTAAAAAGGGGGGGGGGTGACTTTTGGACAGCACTGTATATAATTTTACATCTAAATTACGTAATATTCACATAAAATTGTAAAATTACGATTACTAGTACCTGTATGGCAACACATTACCTATGATTCTATTTATTTTTTACAGCGTGCACTGAGAATAAGTTACTGTGTTTTTTTTTTATTCAATTGATTCTTAAAGCGTCACTTTTTGTTCAAGTTTTGCGGGCTAAAAGTTGAAAATTGAGGCCTTAGGGCGAAAAAGTTTTTTTGGCCCGCTAACTAAAACTTGTTATTTTTAATTATTATAAAAAAAACAAGATGCTTTACCTTTACTGAAATATTTATAACCTTTTCGTCAATTTTGGTCTTGAACTATATGTTCTTTTTGACCAGATACAAGTGTTATAATCATTTCATATAAATAAAAATTTCTTCTATAACTTCAAAACATATGGTTAACCGATTAATCTGGATTCATCCACTAAAATCACAAACACAAACTTTCAATTATAAAAGCAATTTCAATATTTATAATATTTATAGAACGGTTTCAGAAGTATTAATATTTTCATAACAAACACATTTTAAAACAAATTAACCAAAACACTAATTTGAAAATGAAACCGCACGCAAAAGAAACGATTCAATTGTTTTTTTTAGCGATTGGATAGCAATTTGTCATGGATAACTAGATAGGTTATAAGACAGTAAAAGGAAATATTTTTTGCAATTTAAATTTAAATATATTTTAATAATTTATTATAATTAGTAACAATCAAATAAAAAATATTGTATAATAGACGGGCAAAAAGTTAAATTTTGATTTTGTAGGTTTATTACTCTCGGGCCGGAGGCCCTGAGCTTCTAAAAACCTACTCAATCGAAAAATTTAACTTTTCGCCCTTGTATTATAAATAATTATTATGGCTTTTTGTTTTGATTAAAACGCTTAAAATTTAGCATTTATTATCTAAGTTAATACCCCCTTTATTTCCAGATGACAAAAATATCCAAACCATTTTATATAAAAAATCGCTTGATTGATAAGGTCCATTTCTGCATTAGGTACATAGAGGTATAGTTTCAAGATGTATTAATTATTTAGTAGTGTACTTTTGCAGCGGATAAATTATACGTTCAAATATTATTTCTACAAATATTTAACTAAACAACCAGTAATAGTTATATTGCACCTTTTGCATGTTGAATTAAATGTTATACATGGAATGACATGGGTAGCGTGTGTGAGGTGGTTAGTGTAAAATTTTAATTTTAATTTCTCCAACTGGGGAAATGCTTGTGAAAAAAAAACACTTTTTTACATTTAATTATGTTGTACAGTCTATCACAGTGCAACCTGGACAATCCGGACATTCAGCAATCCAGATTCTTCGATAATCCGGCATTTGGCCGGATTCTCGAAGAATCCTTTTTCCAGAAAAGAATCAAGCAAACAAAAATTACAAATTACTTAAAAAAAATAATGTAAAATTTGATAAGTATGCTTCTGTTTATGTACTATTTTCTAGTTGTTTTGTATTAAATGTTTCACTTTTCAATACAAAAACTGTCCCGCTTCATTAATCCGAATTATTTACTAATCCGGATCACCGCGGTTTTATAAGTCCGGATTATCGAGGTTGCACTGTATTAATAATTCCTATATGTTTAGGAATAAATATCAAAATGTAACATGCGTCACTCAATTGTTAAATTTTACTTTCCTCATGTGAAGTCTTACATTAGTCAAAAGTTTTTAAAATAATTGTATTGCTTTGTTTACCTTTCTCGACATTTTATATGAAAAAAAGATTTCCGCAAAAAAAAGTCCGTCTGTCGGTCTGTCATTCTGTGTTTTGAGACCACATAAAAAAAATGAAAAAATACAGCCTGTTCCAGAACTCGCGTACAGAAATTTAAGGGTATATTAAAGACCCTGTAGCTTGTAGCTATGGAAGCAAATTTAATTATTGCAGGTACATATTCTGTAGGTTGACATGGTGATTAATGTGACATAAATATTTATTAATGTCAAAAAACCACCGCCGGATGGAGTGCCTAACAATATAGAATATTTGATAGCCTCTGTCGGTTTTGTCAAAATATACTAACCTAAAAAGATTCTAAAGTTGAAAGTCTCAAACAATGCACGCGTCAACAATTAAAATGCAACCATAGTTACTAATAAGTAGGGAAAGACTAATTTGTAGGTAATTTAACATCAGCAACAGGATTGGTCAGATTAAATAGCTTCCTTTTTAATTAGTATTGAAGATTGATTTTTTTTGAAAATTTTTTCATATTTTCCAGAGGGTTTTTAATATACCCTCAAATTTCTGCACGCGAGAGCTGGAACAGGCTGTATTTTATTTGCAAAAAACTTTAAAAAAGCTTTAAACCTTTAATTTTTTCGCCGGTAATATTTTATCTAGCTCATGAGCTCACCACGACCGTAAATAACTATTAATCAATTTGTGCGTCCCAGTTAAATAAAGTGGCGCAGTAAATCCCAAGAAGAAAATTCAGGCATAATATTTATATTAACGGATGCGTATAAATTATGAATTCGTGCGGATTACTGTATAATAAATGCATACCATATATTTTAATGTTTGTTGGTGTGCAAGTGCACATGTATGAGGACATAAGCCTGAAAAGAGCCTTGTTTTCGGTTATTATTATACTACCCAGAAAACCAGCTTGAGAGTCTAGTATATAGCATCCTAAACTTGATTTCATATAGCAAGAAAAATGAAATAAATTATTGAGACGTTCAAAATATTTCTCAAAAGCTGAATACAAAATGCACGCTATAATTGTACGTCTAAAATAAGTTCCATTTTTAATACTATATGCTCCCTAGTTTTAGACGGTAAATTAATAAACTATTTTAGGTCGATAATATACGCTTTTATTTGATTAAATTTAGGACGACCTAATAATGATCAACTTTATGTCGAAAATATATAGTCAATATTGGTTTAATTGAGAACGTGCTATAAATGAACTTTTAGGTCCGAAATATACTGCCTATATCGCCTCAATTTAACACGCTAATAATGCTTCTATTTTTCGCACCAAATGCAAGCAAATATTTTTGTTTTGTTTCTTTTTTCTTAACAGAAGTTTAGTATTACTAGAGTTATCAGAATGAATACACAAAAGCGGCGTCGCGAATCTACGTATTATAAATTGTTCTCAGGTCTTTCCAAAAGACAACAAAATCGGCGAAAGAAAAGGCAGGAGTGTTAGAAGTGAGCTGTTAAGTGGTGAAAGCAGAAGTAATAGTGAAAATGAGAGTGAAAATAAGAGTGAAAATGAGAGTGAAAATAAGAGTGAAAATACCAGTGAAAATACCAGTGAAAGCGAAAGTGATGGCAGTGAGGAACCACATGAATGTGAAAATTTAAATTTTCAACAATTGTCTAAAGTGTGCTGTGATACAAGTATGAACCACAAACAAATATAGTGTACCTATTCTGATCATCCTGTTTAAAAAAATAACCTTTTTTTACGTATATTACCTGTTTTATTTCTATCAAAAATACAAATAAAAAATATACTGCTAAACTAGGTAGAAAATAGCATGATATTTTTGAGCTAATTTAGGTCATAAATAGCATGCTATTTTTAACCTTATTTGGATTAAAAATAGCATGCTATTCACGTGCTATTTTAGGTCGATATTTTCGATCTATTATATGTCGAAAATAGCATGCTATTATAGGTTTCTAAATGGATAAAAAAATAGGAATAAAAATGCGAGCTATATTATTAGGGCTAGTTGTGTGCATTTGGGGACATTTTAAGGATGTTTCTAGACACATAAAAATAGCTCGCAACTAGTGCACTAGTTTCGTACTATTTTGGTTTTCTGGGCTATTCACAGCAGCTACGCTAACATGGTATCATAAGGTAGTTTCTTGGATATAATTTTTTTTTCGTGAAAAAATAAACAACTTTTTTTTTAAGGTTTGTCTGTCCATCCGTCTGTCCAGTGTCACGATATTTGTGAACACGATAACTCAAGAACGAATAATCCGGTCGACTTGAAGTTTTCAGGAAAAATCAAGTTCTATAAGGGGAATTTCCCGGAAGATCCGTATTGTTTTTGAAAGTAATCCCCCGAAAAACAAACAAGTTATGGGGGGTTAAACTTTTTAAAAAATCGAAAAAACCTGAAAGAAAATTCCGATTAACGTAACTTTTTCAGAAAAAATTACTTTTATTATTAAGATCAATTCTACCAATTTTTAAAGTAACACCCCCAAAAACAAAATAGTTATGGAGTGTTAAACTTCTAAAAAAATTAAAAAAACTACCATTTTAATTTTTTTAATTTTTCATTTTTCGCAAAAAGAAAATAAAAAAAAATTGAATTTTTTTTGGGAAAATGCAATGTACCATTTACTGTGAATAGTATATAATGGAATTACATATCTTCACGCTTGCTTATTAAAATTAATATATTTAAAAGAAAGTGTAATTTTTTCTGCGGCTGTAACGTGAGTTACCATGGATTTACTGGGTGTACAGTCAAACAATGTCCTGTTCGAAGGAAGTACACATATTCACATCCGATCTCTTATGTGTCCAACAAAGTTACAACTATTACTAAGTTGGCAATAGTGCCAAATAAACGGATTAGATTAGATTAGGAACTATGTCTTACTTTGCATGACTTACCATTAGGCTGGACAAAAAAAAAGACAATTTAATAAAATATATTAAGTACAAAGCTATAAAAAAAATAAATTAGTTTTCCAGAATTGTGATATATCGATTCCTATGGATTTTGCGCTGCGGAATCCGAATCTTCACGCTTTTTTTTTAATTGTGTTAGATTTCCGAGAAAATTAAGATTAAAAATGCCAAAACTGGCAATTTTTCGTGATTTTGACAATGTTTTTCTCGAAAACCGGACCTGAGAACTCTATCTGCCGATTCAACGATCAAAAATCTCTAAAAATCAGTTATTTTCATTGCTGGTTATTGAAACAAAAATAATTACGTCACCTTTAGAGGTTTTATTAACCAAATTCTCCGCTGAGATTATTTTTGGGATTTAAATAGGGCCAAACTGTTATTTTGTGTAATAGCTCACTTAATATGTTTCGTATGAAGTTAAAATCGTTTTTAAAAAAACTTTATTATTTTTATTATTTTTTTTTTGAAAAAATTGTAAAAATTTTCGTTTAAAATGTTTTTGTTTTCTACTCTTGAGTGACCTCGGAGAGATGAAAGTATTATGAAGTATAAACATATGTTATTACTGGTCTTCACCCGAAAAATCACATTAGGGCGAAAATATGTTTTTCAATTTTGGCAAAGGCACCTTAAAATTTAAATCTGGGGTTACTTTTTTATATTTATCGAAAAGCAGACTAATATATGTTAATATCAAAATAACAAAAAAAATAATCAAGACCGAACCATTTTGTCGAGAGCAGTGTATTTTGGCCATCCTACTCCCCATTTTCATTCCAAGAAAATCATTTCAGCTGTAATAATTTTGAAAAGTACATTTTAATACAACATTTCTAGGATTGCGAAATGCGCTTATGTCTGTGTTTTAAAATACTTTCGCAACTGTTTGGAAAAAAAGCGCTAACAAATGGATACGTTTGTAGAAAATTATGAAACTGCAATGCTTTATAGGAAAAACAACATATTCTATTACTAAAAATAGGTAGGTAGTTACTTCAATAATCTAGAGAAATTGCAAATATTGTACTTATTACTAAAAATGTCTAGTTCTACTTTAATCTTATACAAGGAAATTTTAAAATAAAATTGCCTAGTTTGCCTTTAACACTAAAAGGTAAAAAAAATTGTTTAACATTTGTTTAGTCCCTTATGCGGAAAAATATAAGGTTTCGTGCGCATGACGTACTAGCTGGCTTAAAGCGATATTTTTTAGTTTGAAGAGTTAGTAAAACAACACGGTCTGGAAAATACGTTAAATTCGTCAGGGGCGCGATACTCACGCCACTATGGCTTCCAAAGAACAAAAATAACAATAGTTATTCGTAATAAATCACGCGATGGAAAATACATCCAATAAATAACATTTCGCGTAGAACGAGTTTCAAATAGGGCTTACGCCATTTCTCCGAGGAAACATCATCTTGGGCCCAAGTACAAGAAGACACCTGGAACAATACAAGTAAGTCCCCTTTGCCTCACGTCCAAAAGGTCCTTCGGTAAAACACCCCAGCGGTTAACAACATTCGTTTACATTACTTATCTTTAAAATGACAACATCTTATTACGAATATGTGAGGTGATAAGTGATAGGTGAAAAGTGATAAGTCCAACTTAGCTGACTTTTAGAAAGCCGCATAAAACTTTCATTCTATTTGTACAAAATTTGAAACCTGTGGCATTTTGTTCAGCCTTATAGGTAAAAAAAATTACCAGCAACTATTTTCTGAAAAATTAAACAAAATAGTTTAGACACTTTTTTATTCTAACTTTTGGTTTTGGTCCCAGATGATTTAACCTTTTTCAAAAAGGGTGTTTTTCAAAAAAGGAGCCGTATAGTGAAAAAAGAGATTTTTATACTGAGTGTCTGACCATATGCAGACCCCTCTTAATTTCTGTATTGATACCTACCACATAAGTGACACTTCAAATGTCAAATTAAATTTTAATATTGTTTTAATTTTTTAACAAGGTGAGCCATGACATCTTTAATTAACTATAACAGAAACCAAAAATGCTAGAAAAAAATCTCATTTTTATTTTGAATATACATTTTTGTTAATCCTGAAATTTTAACCTATTTATTCGATGTTAGAAATTCTTGTAATAATTATTTAAAGATGATTATAATATATTGTACTTGCATTAATTTTATACTTCAGGAAAATTTCTGAAACAGATTTATATTTACCATTAAAAACATGTAAACCCATAAAAACCCGTGTTTTCTATCGGCCAAATGGTCTGTGGAAACCGAATATCTCACCTTGTAATCGATACCTTATGGTAATTAATCGTGGTTTATAGAAACCGCAAAAATTTATGAAGTACTAAATTAAATTACAACAAATTAGTAAGCAATGTGCAATAAAAATATTTTTTCACATCTTTATTACTGTTCTTTTCATTGGTAGAAATATTATTTCTCTACCTATGACGTCACAGGTTCTAAAAATAATGAAATTGCACCATGGTTAATAATGAATTTTTATTCAGCTGTTTTGGCATCTGACGTTTCACTTACTTATTAAATCACATTGCTATTTACAAGTGTCTTTAGGCACCAAATTTATTTGTTGCATGATAAATTAAAAAATATTAATTAAATTAGTACCTATAAAACATGTTTTACAAAAAACACTTCGATTAGTGAAAATCATTGGTCCATCATATTCAACCATAGATTATACAAGCAATATATTACCGTAAGGATCATAGATTACTAGAGGTACAGAGGCAAAAGA
Organism: Brachypterus glaber; assembly: GCA_958510825.1. Lineage (NCBI taxonomy): Eukaryota > Metazoa > Arthropoda > Insecta > Coleoptera > Kateretidae > Brachypterus > Brachypterus glaber. The sequence continues at coordinate 20,091,519 of OY294053.1, forward strand.
TTCTCCCTCGCAGTTTTCGCCTGTCCCCTTATTTCTAGGTGAGTACCAGAATCATCACTTTGCATTTCACTTTCCATTTTTATATATTTTATTACACGGAAACACTTTCTAACTTAATAATTTCAGCAGATCACCAGAAAATTTCTGCCAGTTATTCATTTGTTTTTTTTTAATGGCCACGAACGGCCAGCGTGATATTTTAGATTTATAAGCTTTTTCATTAAATTTTAGTAAATTAAATAAATAAATAGCTAATTAATTCTACTGGTAGTGAAAAAAATACTATATTTTCCACGTGAGTGAAGATTTAACATTTTAGACCGCGTCTTGCGGGCTTCGCGCTAGCGCGCTCATCCCGCAATTTGACGCAGGTCAAAAATGTTAAACTTCTCTCACTTGGTAAATAATATTCTATTTGATTTTTGTACTAACAAATTTTCCAAGAAAAAAATCTTTTTCTTTTGTCTTTTTTTTAGATTTTTTTTTATATTTCTTTTTTTTAGTAACTTTTTTTTTATTTCTTTACATGGCTATTGGTCAAAGTATTTTGTCATCGGCAGCAGTTATGTTCTTGAAAACTTGGGATCTATAGATTACACACCCTTATAATTTTCAAAATAAATGATGAAAATTCGCGTTATTTATTCATAGGGCCTCTATGATAGAAGCTACCCTTTTCAACAAATCCCTTCTAATCCTGTTGTTTTAAATATTTTATCCTTGCGCCAATATCCGGTCGCTAGGGGTGGAAAATATCTTCTAAGACCGAGTCTAAGACAGTTTGAAACCGAAAACCAGTGTCGGACAGCAGCCAGCGGCCGAGGATCCCCAGAAAAAATACTTACTTTCCCCAAGAAAAGTCCTATCTTAATATTTAATTTTTCTGAAAAAAACTTTAAAAAAGTGTAAAAGATCTTTTTGAAAAAAAAACTGTGTTGTCTTGCAAATAAAAGTGAAAAGTAAAAAAGAATTACCTCCAGATTTGTTTATATCCTCGTCTAATCAACAATACCACCCAGGAAAAACCAAAAAAATCCGAAAAACTCGAAAAACTCAGTATTAGGGACCACAAGGATGCAAAAGTGAGAGGTGGGCGTGAGATTTTTCTCGCTATCTAACCTGCTCAGTCCGACACTGCAGAAAAGTTATATTATTTACAAGTTGGATCTTTGAAAAATATCTTGCGAAATTGTCTTGGATGTCAAGATTAATTTCCACGTATTTTTATGAAAATGAGTAAAACGAATAAAAGTGCGTGAAGGTAAAAGGAAAAATATGAATACCAAACTTTTAACACCAAATCGCGCGCATGCGAAAACCAGGTTATTTGGATATACATTTTGTAAAATTTTTTTTCTTTCGTTATGTTACCTGACTAGTTATGGACATTAAAAAAATGTATATTGTACATAAAGTTGCCTATCAGTAGATGCACCGAAAGTGTTTTTCGAGACGGACCTGTCTTTTGTTTTACCCTCGGTACATGCGTATGAAATATAAAAAAATGAGTACCGAACAAATAGACTTTCAAGTGTGACTGTCTAAGAAATACACTAAGTAATAGGTCTGTTCGTTGGTGTTGCACTTCCTTGCACTTTACAGTCGAACAAATTCTTTGTCATGTTTAAAAATTGGGGAACAAATACAGTATTTATTTGGTTGGACGATAAGTGTACGTCAGTGCAAGAAAGTGCAGCAGCAACGAACAGACCTAATGATACTAACAAAAAAACTGTCTAAATGGCAAGGCGCTTTTTTCCGTTGTTGCCAAGACGGCGTTGTCGATAAGCATTAAAATTCCCTAAAACGTAAAAACAAAATATTTCAAAGAGAATTTGAAAAAAGTAAGGTTAATTTTCAAATTATTTTACAGAGGAATTTTAAATGTGGCACGTTTTATTGCATCAATTTGAAAATGCATGATTTAAATTGATTGGATCTTTTACAAAATGTAGCCACACAAAAAAAAGGTCCGGATTTTTTTCGGAGATCATTGTATTCCCATGTATTTTGAGGCGCTGAACCTGATTTTGAGGTCAAAATATAACTTTATCCGATTAGATGGATACCGATTATCTAAAAGGAACCAAGCGACATTTTTAACGAAATTTTCTTAGGCATGGGAATAGGTTGTACTAAGCCTTAAGAACCTATTCCCATGCCTAAAAAAAATCGTTAAAAATGTCGCTTGCTTCCTTTAAAAGGAATCCTTTTAGATAAGCGGTATCCAGTTTTGGTGATAACATCGAAAAACTTTCCTGAATTTATGTTTGTTCCCTTTTGCCTTTCCCTTGCAAATAGTAATTTTATTTGCAACATTTTTGTGCCATCTTGCATATATTGCATGCGGTTCCGTGAACGCAATTCAAAATAACGTATTAAAGTTTCTTAGATTTAAAATTTACTTCGTCGACAAATCTAATTATAATTTGCAAAAAATAAATTGTCAATTTTCTGTATATCAGTTGGTAAATAAAAATTTGAAATCGAAGATACAAATATAAATCTGATATAAATAAGAAAGTGTATACTGCCGTGCTTAACTGGAAAGAAACTACATTTCACGTATTTTATACGTCGATTAATTACTATAGGCTATTGTGCCTCTCACTTGCACGCATCCTGCCTTATGACGCTTTAATCGTAAAGTTGAGAGCGCGCTGGCCTATCCATAAAAATCCGTGTAATACCATAGTAATTTTCTGTTGTGGATGATTAAAATTAGAAAACATCCCTGCGTCCCTAAAAATTTACACAGAAAAAAAGGATTTCTCGAACAAAGGACACATATTAAAAGACACATTGTGTCTTTTGATATATTCAAAGCCATACTCTCTTGTTTCAAGGCTAGCATTTCTTTAAACCAAAGTCAATGTCCTTGAATAAAGAGTACGGGTTTTAAATAAAGAACCGCGCTCTTTATTCAAGGACATTGGTTCGAAGAAATACCAGCCTTAAAACAAGAGAATATGGCTTTGAATATATCGAAAGACACGTGTCCTTGGATCAAGGAATCCTTTCTTTCTGTGTATGTTTTAAGGACTACCCAAGTGTACAGATAAAAACTTTTTTTTGTGGTCCCGCGTAATCGATGTCAATTTTATCTCCTGTAAATAATTAATAATGTTTTCAATATGACACTATTAATATATAATATGAAACGAATTTTTTTCGAGTTCCTATTAGCGCATGATAAATTACACGGCTGATCAACAAATCTATGAAAAGTGGAAAAATATTGTAATCAGAAACGTATCAATAACTCATTTTCCTTTTCATGAAAAATACATTTATTTACGGTAGTAAATATTTGATTATGTACCCCCATTTCCCCCATCCATTTGAGTTTACTATCCTGTCGAGGAAAACAGACACATCTGCAAATAGAGTGGGCGAGAAAATCTTATACAGGGTGATTCAGAAAGAGGTTACAAAATTTCAAGGGGTAATTCTACATCCAAAAATATGAAAAAAAAATCTATAAAGGTTGGTCCGGAAATACGACAGATCGATACCCCCAAGCAACAAAGCCGTAACTCATATATTGTCATTTTTCACGACAGCTAAATTTCTAAAATATTTTTTTTGTTATTTAAGGGTGGGTAAATGATTGAAGTAGAAAAGGAAGTCATGTGATACATCATTTTAAAGCTTATAAAATTCTCTATTTAACTGTTTAAGTATTTATTGTTTATTTACTGTTTGTTTCTGATAATATTCAAGTTTAGAATTTCTTACTTTAGTGATTTTAAGTATACTTTTGCTTAAAGTGGACTGTGGAGAAACATGACCACCATGTGTGTCTTTTTTCAAGGCGTTTACCCATAAGTATAACTCAAAATGGGTCTAACTTGTTACAACCTTGTTGCTTGGGAGTGTCGAGATGTAAATTTTCAAAGTTGCTTATTTTTCCATTTGTATCGATTTTTTTTGTCTAGAACGTTTTTTGGCGTCTAAAAACCCCTAAAAAATATCTTAACGTAATTATAAGAGTTATTGTGTTCTTTTTTCCTCAACCCTGACAGTGTACTGTCATACTGTCTTTATAACGATGTTCTCAGTGTAGTTATGTTTTCAAAAGCCCCAAATTTCGTCCATTCAATCAAAAATTATCTTGTCGATAGATAATATAATAATCATAACATCTGTAACACAAAAGGTCCACAGATCGAAAAATCTCATATTTAATATGGGTCGAGAGTATTCGAACAAAAAACTCCCTTGTCAGAGACACTCAGAGACACGTCTTTCGTAATTTTGACCAAATGTTACGACGTGCACAGTGGGATATTTTCACGAAGAAACATACGAAAACTAGTGGTAACAGAGAATTTTCTTCAGGAAAGAAAATTATTTATTTAAAATATAAGCAATAGATTCTTATTTTAAAAGGCAATTTATTTTATGCAAGTATCTCATTTTCATGTTTGGCGCTAACCAAACTTTGCCCGCCTATGGGGGAAACACAAAACAACCTGTCTTGGACTAATTTAAATTTTGCAATTTTGTAACGATTTGTAACGCTGTAACGCTTTAATGTATTTTTAAACTTATATTAAAATTTTTCTAAAAATCAAACCGGATTTAACGCACTCTTATACAGTGTATAATATACACATGTTTTATTTTTCTACAAAAAATGTCAAAATTTTCTATGAAATAATTTGAAATCTATTTGTTTTTTGGCAAATTTAAAAAATATCAACCGAAAAAAAATCACCATGTTTTTTGTATCAATATCCCACTGTGCGGTGGGCAATTCGACACCATCAAGATAACGAATTTAGGTAAAATTAAAATCGTATCGGCTTACCAAAATTTGGTTTTTCGATGACAGACCCTTCCTATACGAGGGTTGTGAAAAATAAACTAAAATTTATGTACTTGAGATATTGCATATTTTTACACGCCTTATATTAAATTCGTCCCCAGTGGTATTTTTTCTATCGCTTCTCGTTGTGATTGAAAGTTTCCAAAAGTTTCAGTAAAACGTGAAATTTTACATGTTTATGGAGTATTTGATGTTTAATCAAGGACTAGTATAATAGTTATTTATGGTACTAGTGCGTAAAGTAACACACAATGTTTTATTTCATTATGGCCACTGTAATAGTAGGCGGCTACGGTACAAAAAAAAACAGTTGCAAGTTTGACAGTTTAAAATCAAGAATAAAAAATAAACTTTGAAGATAAAAATAGTGTTTTTGTTCTTGAAGAAGCAAAAGTGGCTACTTTTATTACTATACCACCCAAATCAAAAGAAAAATTACCATTACATGGTTTAATCAAAGAAAAATAAAAAACAATCTGCCATTGGCCCCTGGGGAACTTTATTTGTTCTCTCACCACCACGAATATGATAAAAACGTGTTTGACATGAATATTTAGCATGCGCTTGGTGGTATTTGTTGTTATATTTTAAACTGGTATTAATAAATAATTAAAACAAAAATGCTAAAGAGTCAAAATTTTTATAATATCATTGCGATGAGTTAATAACAAACAACAAGTAGGTATTGCAAGAATTTAAATTTATTGAATATGTTCATAAATAATTAAATGGATTCCTTATTAAAAACGTTTTAGTAATTAATTAATACATTAAATAACTAAAAAATAGCTTTTATTAAATATCTATAGTCCTTGTAAATTATATCTCCATAAACTGATAGAAATGTTGTTGTAATATAGGCGCCAACCATATTTTGTAATATGCCGCAGCATAAATATGTTATACGATACAATAACCAGTTGGTAAATAACATACAATTGTTATAAGTACAACAACAAATGTTATCTTATGTCCTAGTTAGTACTATACTACACGGTAAAAATAAATTACATTAAATTACATAGTCCGTAAATGGTAATATGTTGCCATAGACCGGAATGGTAAAAATTACATAGTCCGTAATGGTAATGTTTTGCATAGACCGGAACAGTAAAAATTACATAGTCCATAATGGTAATATTTTGCATAGACCGGAACGGTAAAAATTACATAGTCCAGAATGGTAATATTTTGCATAGACTTGGAATTTGAAAAAAAAATTACTACTTAGAAAATGTTTGTTCCAAATTACAAGTCTCTGTGTTAAAGCTTTTTTGAAATATCGTAGCGTAAAGTTCATTTGGTTTAATAAACCAAACGATTTGCACCCTTAATACGAGTATAAACTGCTAACATCTTTCTTTAAAGATCTATTGGTTGATAAAGATCGTAATTTATAATGAATGTAAATTTTAGGCCACAAATAAAGCATTTAAATATCGTACATAAATAATATTTACCTTTTTTACACTTTTAACACTTTAACCTAGCAGCATGCGTCGCTATCTCTCTAACAATAACAACTTGGTTATTGTCCAAAGCGCCCGACATTGTAAAATCATGTAAAAATATGTAAATCAATGTAAATATATTTTTTTACATTCTTTTACATTATTTTACATTATTTTACATTATTTTACATAAATTCATGAATTATGCATAGTCCAGTATAGTAAATTTACTATTCCCTACTATGTAAACTCATGTATTATTACATTATTTTACATGCAGTTTTTACAGTGTACAGTACAATTTGTGGCTGGCGCATATATAACAATATGTTGTTGAATTAATAACGCTATCAGTGTATCGTACATACTGGGTATTTGATAATATATTTTACAGGCCGTAAAAAGAATTTTTTAGAGCCTAGGCTGACACTTAAAGAAAAGATAGGAAAAATACTCGGAAAATTAGTAATAGTAATGAAAGATGATAGATGATAAATGGATGACAAATAAAACATATAGTTACATGTAATATTTGTTTCTCCCCTCGTATAACAAAAATATTCCATATTTTTTTCCGTTTGCCTTATTTCGACAGGAAAAAAAAGAAGACGAAAGTGAACAATAAAAAAATAGAAAATAACCCAGAATAACACAAAATGGAACACGACTCTTTGTGTACCTTTATTGATCTTTTCATGTTTCATTTTCCGGACAAATGGACACGTGGCCGAAAAAAATATGTCACTGTCAGTTAAAAAGTTAATTAGATCAACTTTTAACGTTTACGATTATGGATTGACCGGAAAATAGGGGGCAGAATGATCGAACTGTATGTTTATTGAGAGGGCATAAAAACATGGTGAACTAGTTCAAGCTTTTACATGACACGGTTTTTTTAACGGGCAGGTTACACATGTGTTAGTTTTTACATGAAGAGTATTATACAGAGGTGATGACCTTTTTCTTAGTCGACAAAATGTTTAGTTTTAAAATTAATAGTTTCTTTCACAACAACCAACCATCTTGCACAAATTTTGACAATCTTCCACAATCCTTGTACACAATAAATAAATCCCTCGCCCTTTAGTATTTAATACAGTAACAGTACAGTGTATTAGTGATCATTTTTATAGTGGGAATTAGCAATGACGTTTTATGTTTTTTAAAACAAAAAGGACTCTGACAACTTTGTGAATAAGGCTTTTTTGCTTTTTTTAAGTTTCTCCTGTAAAAGCGTAATAGTAGATTACAGGTCGACTCGGAAAATAGTACTTTTCCGAGACCATTTATAGGTCGAGGAAAAGTACTATTTTCCGGGAGACCTGTATACTATTTTATTCGCAACTGTTTTTATTTAAAAATAAAGTACTAATTTTTTTTGAAATGAGATGTTTTAATTCAAATGAAGAAAATAATACTATAATACTTGGTTTTTTAGTTCTTTTCATATTTATCACAAATATTCTTTCCTGCATTTCTCAAGAAAAGCACAATCATAAAACTTAAACTCCACATACGCATAAGCCACATAAACAACCACAAAAAACATTTGTTGATTGCTCACAAGGCACCGTTTATAACATTTATTATCCTTCTCAGTCTCAAAAGTAAAAAACGTTGACTAAAACTGTACATTTAAGTTTTTCTTAACGAAATGTATTAGATTATATACGTGTTTATCATGACAACAGCAGTTCAGTCATCTTGCTTTAAGCATTAATAATTATATTTTATTCGGTGGCGTCATCTAACGGAAATTAATGATTTAAATTGCAGACCAGTAATAATTAGTTTACTGGTCTCTATTTTTCATTACATATAACATTTTTGACATGCGTCAAATTGCGGGATGAGCGCGCTAGCGCGAAGCCCACAAGACGCGGTCTAAAATGTTAAATCTTCACTCACGTGGAAAATATAGTATTTTTTTCACTACCAGTGCAATTAATTAGCTATTTATTTATTTTACTAAAATTTAATGAAAAAGCTTATAAATTTAAAATATCACGCTGGCCGTTCGCGGCCATTAAAATAAACAAATGAATAACTTGACATTTCTGGCAGAAATTTTCTGGTGATCTGCTGAAATTATTAAGTTAGAAAGTGTTTCCGTTTTAAGTGTAATAAAATATAAAAAAGTGGAAAGTGAAATGCAAAGTGATGATTCTGGTACTCCCCCAGAAATAAGGGGACAGGCAAAAACTGTGAGGAAGAATCTATTGCCTCAAAAATCAATATATGGGGGTTGTACCTTTAGTAATCTATGATTCTTACGGTAATATATGGGTTGTATAATCTATGGTTGAATATGATGGACCAATGATTTTCACTTTTCGAAGTGTTTTTTGTAAAACATGTACTAATTTAGTTAATATTTTTTAATTTATCATGCAATAAATAAATTTGGTGCCTAAAGACACTTGTAAATAGCAATGTGATTTAATAATTAAGTGAAACGTCACATGTCAAAACAGCTGAATAAAAATTCATTACTAACCATGGTGCAATTTCAATATTTTTAGAATCTCTGACGTCATAGGTAGAGAAATAATATTTCTACCAATGAAAAGAACGGTAATAAAGATGTGGTTTTAGGCTGGTGGTGAAAAATATATAATATGGCCATGGAGTCAAAAGGTTGAAAACCGCTTTATTAAGATATTTATAACTTAAAATATAAATATATAACAATACTTGTATTCATTAGAATTCTACAGTTTACTGATTACGATCATGTACTGGAATGTTTTAAATGCGGTTTTTAAACATAATATTATTGGCCCCAATGCGAAATAAAAATATTTGTTATAAAACGGCATTTCTTATAAATCATGTTTATGGTTTTTTTTTTGTTGACATATCGTATAATGTATTCAATATGAGTACTGCCGCCCGGACACAATAGGAGGTAAGTCCCAATTCCTGAAAATCGAGTTTTTTAACTTTTGAGATATACATTTTGCAATTATGTTCTAAAATTGTCAAAAAAAGTATCACGTGAGTTATGTGACATACTGCTCTGTTCGTTTGACATAATTCGAATACAATGCGAAATAATTTCGAAGGAATGACTCGTTCCTTAATTTAATAATGACCTAATTTAAGTCAATAATAATGATATAATTTAAGTAAATAATAATGACGAACTGAACGAACTTATCTTTTCGCTTAATATTTAAATGAAAAATAAACCAAAATAATTGCAAATAAATATATATATGATGTTGAGAAAATAATTTTATTTTAAAATTTTTCATATTTTCTGTAAAAAGAAAATTTTAACTTATTGAATATAATTATTTTAATGGAACACAATATGCCCAAATAAATATTAGATTTAGATATTATTTTTGCGTGTAGTGTTCCCGACTGATATTTTGCTCGACTTTGTCTCGGTAAAAAAACAAGTCTCCAACACAAAGCTAGTCTTTAAAGACTAGGTGCATAATTTACCATTTTGTTGCCTGGCTGTTTCAAATTTAGAATTGATATCTCCATGCCGCCTACAGTTATCGGACGGCAGTGAAGTTGTATCGTTTTACACTTGACCATAAACAATCGACCAACATATTTTCCTTCAAATTCCAAATATAAACGAAGAAAAATTAATTACAGAGGCAAAAAATTAAATGGAATGCCGATATATTAAATAGGCCCTTTTCAAAAATGAGAAATTTGATTTTTTATAAATATTTTTTTATTTATTCAGTATTAAACACAGAAAAAAAAAAAGGATTCCTTGAACAAAGGCCTTAAGGAAACGTGTCTTGACACACAAACAAAGAAGCCTAAGAGTTTTTTGGGGGCTACTTGGGATATATCTGCAGGTCTTGGGTATACGCGTTCTAGATATTGTAGCCTTTTGCGAGCAATGGCTTCGCAGAAGCACATAATGTGTTCGGCCGTTTCTGGTGCTTCTGAGACTATTTTTTTTAAGATGATATCTTAACGGGCAGTGTCCGGTTAACAGCCCGGTATAGGTCTTTATGCAGAAAGTTAAGATACTGCATAAAAATTTTGTAAAAGTTTGTGAAAAGTATTGAACAAAACCATATATCTCAAAAGGTAGAACCATATTGGACGAATTATTATATTGTATTGTAACTTTATTACTACATTTCGGTTCCATATAAGGATATTAATAATTCAAATAATTCATTAATAACCACTAACTATAATGAATATGATATAATTACTTACTCAAAACCATTTTGAAATGAAATGAGGTGTAATTACACTATAGCACAATTACAAATTAATAGTAGGGGAGAGCGGGTACAATTGTAACAATTTTATAACAATTCTCATTGATTTATCATGCAAATTAAAGTTTTTGTCTTTTTTCTTTTATTTATCGCTGTTACAGCACAGTATCATAGGGTGTGCCAAATAAGCCGAGGCTTGTGGCTGGGACCCCTCCTTCCAGTAATTTAGTTTAAAGCAAAATCCATAAAAAAGTAAAACCAAAGACGATTTCTTAAATTATTTAAATTTCCCCCAATTAAATTAAATTTCTCGTCAATTAAAAAATTATTTGTTTTACAGTATTCTTTTTTCCCAATTTTAAAGAATTTAAATACACAAACAAATTTTAACTTTTTCGTTGATGTGACATAATTATTATAAGCTGATCTAAAAAAGTAAGGGTTTCTCTGAGAAAAAATAATCGAAAAAACAAAAAGTGACCCACCGCTGCCTCATTATCTTCTTTAACTGTATTGAACATGTCTGGGACATGCTTGGTAGAGCATTTATTGATCCTCAACCAGATTTTCATTTGATTTGATCTAAAAAAGTTAGGATTTCTCTGAGAAAAAATAATCGAAAAAACAAAAAATGACCCACCGCTGTCTCATTATCTTCTTTAACTGTATTGAACATGTCTGGGACATGCTTGGTAGAGCATTTATTGATCGTCAACCAGATTTTCATGACGTAAAGAAACCAGCAAGTTCTTCCGAATTTATGGGATATCTTGGACTAAAATCAGTTAAATCGCTTAATTTTAAGTATGCCTCGGCGAGTTGAAGCGGTTATAGCCAACATAGGTAGAAATTACTCGGTATTAATTAATTTTCAGTTTTTAAAAATAATTTCTCTTTTTACATTAATGAAAACATATTATTAAATCCCGAATATAAATATTTTTAAATTGATTACATTTATTTGTTTTTTAGAAATGATTAGATAATATGACCATTTTATGATTTTTTTTCTAAACTGTTTTTTCCCAGAGAAAGCACCATTCTTAACAATCCTTAACTTTTTTCAATCAGTTTATATTTATTTTCTATTACATTTAAGGCTTCCTCTACTTCCCTTTTACTATAAGTATATATCTATAGAAACAGAATATAATATAATTTTGTTTTTCTGTTTAAAAAGCTTTAGTAAAATATCTATAACACCCAGTATCTCTTTAGTTCTAAGAATTTATAAAGTAATAATTATAATGAATTAATATTATCTATAACACCCATTCGTCTTGATTCTACGAATTAATTAATATTGCACAACACGGCAACATTAAATATCAAATGCGGATTTTGAAAACCATACCGGGTGAGTTTTATTTATGTTCACCCCCAAAATTAAGATTGAGCTTGATTGGATTAAAACGAAACTTTGGTGATTTATATAATTTTACATTCGTTATAAAATGGCGGATTTAATTTTCACTTCCGGTTTCGCCGGAAGTGGCATGTATATGTTTTTTTTTAATGGAATTGATTGTTTTTTTTTTTGTTTTTATCGTATAAAAACGAGATACACATAAGTTACCTTGTTTTTACTTACTTAAGCTTAAAAAAATATAAAACTAATATTAAAATAAAAATAACAAACTTACATATCGTCAAAAGAACGTTTCTGTGATTCGTAAAAGAGGGGACATCTGTCTCGGCGAATTTAACTTCGGCAATGACTAATTTATGTGAAATTGTGTTTGTTATAAAAATATTAATACATTTCACCGGTTTCAGTTATAACTTTTGAAATTGATTTTACAATTAAAATTTGATGTTTGTGGTGTAATTTACTGGAAAAATAACGGACTTACATAACGCCAAAAGAACGATTCTTTGATTCGTGAAAGAGGGGACATCTGTCTCGGCGAATTTAACTTCGGCAATGACTAATTTATGTGAAATTGTGTTTGTTATAAAAATATTTATACATTTCAACGGTTTCAGTTATAACTTTTGAAATTGATTTTACAATTAAAATTTGATGTTTGTGGTGTAATTTACTGGATGAATCCGGATAAGGGTTAACCGCGTTTGATGGTTAATTTCATAGAAGACATTTTTACATCGGCACTTAGTGCTACTAAGAGTGCCGATAAAAAAAAAATTTTGCGTCCGTCTGTCTGTCTGAGTGTAAACCCTCTCCATTTCTACATGAGATATCGACTTGCGGTTTTTTGCATATTGTTTCTTACCGTATTCCGAAGAGCTGATTAGATTTTGGGGGTAAACGATTGGAGGTAAGGGGGTAAAAATAGGGTAAAACTACTACTTTTAGCGTTTTTTGTTTATAATTAAGGCAATTATTATTGTATTTGTGTAATTCAGCACTTATATAAAAGATAATTTTAAATTGGTCAAAAAATGTTATAAACAACGTTTTCCTAAAACGCATTGTTTTCGAAATATTGGCGTTTAAAGCAGTAAAAGGTTTTTTTAGCATATCACATATTTATAACCCGATTTCAAAAAAATATATTTTAAATAAAAGCTCTTTTTAAGCCCTATAAAAAATGTTATATATAGTCTTTTGCTAGAATATAATGTTTTAAAGATACAGAATTTAAAATCAAACAAAACACCTAGTTTGAAATATGCTAGATGGCTCTAGTGTACAAATTTTATGAGTTTTATTTATGTTCACCCCCAAAATTAAGATTGAGCTTGATTGGATTAAAACGAAACTTTGGTGATTTATATAATTTTACATTCGTTATAAAATGGCGGATTTAATTTTCACTTCCGGTTTCGCCGGAAGTGGCATGTATATGTTTTTTTTTAATGGAATTGATTGTTTTTTTTTTTTTGTTTTTATCGTATAAAAACGAGATACACATAAGTTACCTTGTTTTTACTTACTTAAGCTTAAAAAAATATAAAACTAATATTAAAATAAAAATAACAAACTTACATATCGTCAAAAGAACGTTTCTGTGATTCGTAAAAGAGGGGACATCTGTCTCGGCGAATTTAACTTCGGCAATGACTAATTTATGTGAAATTGTGTTTGTTATAAAAATATTAATACATTTCACCGGTTTCAGTTATAACTTTTGAAATTGATTTTACAATTAAAATTTGATGTTTGTGGTGTAATTTACTGGAAAAATAACGGACTTACATAACGCCAAAAGAACGATTCTTTGATTCGTGAAAGAGGGGACATCTGTCTCGGCGAATTTAACTTCGGCAATGACTAATTTATGTGAAATTGTGTTTGTTATAAAAATATTAATACATTTCACCGGTTTCAGTTATAACTTTTGAAATTGATTTTACAATTAAAATTTGATGTTTGTGGTGTAATTTACTGGAAAAATAACGGACTTACATAACGCCAAAAGAACGATTCTTTGATTCGTGAAAGAGGGGACATCTGTCTCGGCGAATTTAACTTCGGCAATGACTAATTTATGTGAAATTGTGTTTGTTATAAAAATATTTATACATTTCAACGGTTTCAGTTATAACTTTTGAAATTGATTTTACAATTAAAATTTGATGTTTGTGGTGTAATTTACTGGATGAATCCGGATAAGGGTTAACCGCGTTTGATGGTTAATTTCATAGAAGACATTTTTACATCGGCACTTAGTGCTACTAAGAGTGCCGATAAAAAAAAAATTTTGCGTCCGTCTGTCTGTCTGAGTGTAAACCCTCTCCATTTCTACATGAGATATCGACTTGCGGTTTTTTGCATATTGTTTCTTACCGTATTCCGAAGAGCTGATTAGATTTTGGGGGTAAACGATTGGAGGTAAGGGGGTAAAAATAGGGTAAAACTACTACTTTTAGCGTTTTTTGTTTATAATTAAGGCAATTATTATTGTATTTGTGTAATTCAGCACTTATATAAAAGATAATTTTAAATTGGTCAAAAAATGTTATAAACAACGTTTTCCTAAAACGCATTGTTTTCGAAATATTGGCGTTTAAAGCAGTAAAAGGTTTTTTTAGCATATCACATATTTATAACCCGATTTCAAAAAAATATATTTTAAATAAAAGCTCTTTTTAAGCCCTATAAAAAATGTTATATATAGTCTTTTGCTAGAATATAATGTTTTAAAGATACAGAATTTAAAATCAAACAAAACACCTAGTTTGAAATATGCTAGATGGCTCTAGTGTACAAATTTTAAGCTTCCATTTATTTGTTTTTAAAATCAATCAAAAATTATAATTAATAAGTTCAACTTGCATCCAAGTAAAAACATGTTTTTATTATTAATTTTAACTATATATTAAGTGTACAAGAATAGCTAAAGTTTAATATAAATATTATACAAGTTAGTTTGTGCAGTGAGGAGTAGTAGTAAAATTGTAATTATGTTATGCTACCCTGTTCTAATAGAATGTTATTAGTTTTCCCAATAGTGCCGATGTTTTGACAGGGTGCTTGCAACGTTTCATCTAGTTATTTATATGAAATTATTAGTTTTAGGCATACTAACCTAAAAATATTTGTTGTTACATTCATCTACTGTTCTAAAAACATTTAAAACAAAAACAGTCATGAAAAAATTGTAGTTTATGATTATGACTGCCACTCGAGCTCAGAGAACGATTATGGCAACCGTAACCGCCCTAAACACAATATTTTTCGTTCGCGTATTATACTAGGGTGGACCTTATTTTTTTTATTGTTTTAAAATTTTATTCTGGAATATCCTGAAAATATGAGGGTCCCAATTGGACCCCTAAAACCGTGAAATTACGCAAAAATCGTTGAAAATGGGCTGTACTTTTTGTATCAGTAAAAAAACTAAAAGCCTTGAAATCTTAATTTGTTCCTTTTGAGTGTATAAAATTATGTGCCAAATTTCAAAACGATCAGGTGCCAAAAATCCGCCAAAGTTGCCCTTAAAATACTTAATTTGATAAATTTGAAAAATGTGAGAAACGCTACAAAAGTATTTAAAAAACATGTCAATCTGGACTTAACTTAATTTTATTTAATGTATATTAATAATATGAAATAATTTCACATGATCATTTTGAAATTTGGCACATAATTTTGTACACTCAAAAGGAAAAAAAATAAGGCTTTTAAATTTTACACTGATATAAAAAGTACAGTCCATTTACAACTATTTTTTACGATTTTTGCGTAAATTCACGATTTTAGGGGTCCAGTTGGGAACCTTAGAGAAGTTTGATCAACCTCATATTTTTAGAATGATATACCAGAATAAAATTTTTAAAATAATAAAAAAAATAAGGTCCACCCTAGTAGTGTATATCATACACTATTTTTATTCGATTGTAAATAATTTTTTTTTTCAAGAAAAATTTGACGTTTAATTTAAAATGTCATAGGTTTCAATATCAATCAACCAATCAACGTCGACTATTTTACTTTTTGCAATCAAGTTTTTCATACAGATTTATAATGCAAACAGTGGCGCTTTTAGGTAATATCTAAATTATATTATAATCGAATAAAAAAAATATATACGCAAAAACTTTTCATGTCAGGATTTTAAAAACTTTATAAAATATACCTACGCTAAGCCTACTTTATAAGTCATATTTCCTTTTCCGGGCCGAAACGGCCAATATTAACCGGCTAGGTGTGAAACCTGTCCAAAGCGGGCAATTAAAATATAACATATTATCCGTTTTTAATACCCATTTCAGACACAAAATATGTAATTAATTTCGGTTTTATTGTTGTGCGCAGCGAAGTTTATGAAAACGCATTTAAAATAGTAGTCCAGGCACCGTAGAGAATGTAGAAAAAACAGGATCGAACGCATTATACACAAGTTTTTTTCTACAAACATTCAAATTGATTACATTATATTACATGTTTGTTTAACCTCGTACTATTCTACTTAATTAAGCATCCCCTAAGTCCAGGACTTGTGTGGGCTAGTAGTAAAGGGAACCACCGGCTTATAAAATTGTACCTCAAAAAGTGGCGTTTTTATTTTTGATATTCTTTAAGGCACTAGTACTATAGTGCATAGAAGTGAAGTTTTTTTAAACACGTGAGTAAAAAAATCCTTTCGAAATTTGATTTTTCCTAAAAGAATATTATTTTAGCTTTAAAATTATCCTCAAAAACCTATTTTTACATAACGCTTGAACGAAAAAAATACATGTTACATATAAGTTTAGTTTTTTTACTTACAAATTAGTCTTCGAAAAAACTGGGATGCTTACCTAGAACCAAAAAATAATGAATTAGCATATGAGGTTTCAATACAAAACGCACAAAAATAGCAGGTCATAAACATAGAATTAAACTGTTTTTCGTACCAATATATTTAAACAAAAATGGTTCAAGCTATACTATATAAAATCTAGTTACCTCGAAAGAGCGCGAAACAAATTATTATCTATATAAAAGCTCATATTTTTTTGGTCCTAAAATCGAATTCTCAACAACTTTCAAAAAAGTCCGTCCGTCCATCTGTCTATTGGACTTTTCGTCCAAAAGTCCAAACTCAAAAAAAATCGATAAATTTTAAATTAAATATTAAAAGTTGGGGAAAGAAAAATGGGATAATTTTAACAGTAAATTCACTAGTAAAACTACCTGCCGTCTGGACTAAAATGGTTTATATGCTAATTATTTTGAAAGTTCAACAGTCCATTATAACGAAGTGAAATAAGATATTATCAAAGTTACTAAAGGCTCAACAAACTTCTTCTTCATGGCGTATAGCTAAATAAATCTGTGTGCATTTACGGAGAAAGAGGCAAGACACTGTTTCAAGTCGGGTAAGATTAAAATACTGGCAGAATAATACTGCCAACAGCAAACTAACTTACTATACTAAATAAAAAAAAAAACGAAAAAAAAATTAAAAATTGAAAAAAAAAATTGAATTAAAAAAAAATTGAATTTAAAAAAAAAACGAACTTTTGTCCTTTAACGTCCCAATTTTTAACAAAAACAATCCGAGCCGAGAATTTTGAGTTTATGTTTGTTTTTAACCTCGTACTATTCTACTTAATTAAGCATCCCCTAAGTCCAGGACTTGTGTGGGCTAGTAGTAGAAGGAAACCACCGGCTTTAATTGACTTTCGAACCAATATATCTAGGGAGTACGCCTTCGCTAAATTTCAATTATTAATTAACTGAAAAAGGCAATCGGCGCCAGTGAGGTTTGAACTCACGATCATTAGCTCAGTGTCAATGCTATATCCATGCCTTAAACCGCTGAGCTAATTCTCCCAAAGTAAGAAACCTGTCTTTATAGCAAAGCGTAAACAATTTTTGCATATATTGTTTTACTCTGAGTGAAACATACTATTTTTTTTTCAAGCATCCTATATATATTTTTTTAAATATTAATATTTGAATTTAATTTATTCAGTAAATTTTAATTAAAATAGGCCAATAAAACCTTTTCGAAATAAACTTAAACCTTCCTTAACTCATTTGAATTTTTTTCGTAAGCTAAATCGTACACTTTTCGCGATTTCGATGGTAACTTATCTAATGTAGCATTTGCAATTTCGGAGAGATTTGTAGGTGTATAAACCATATATTCTTCTTCAATAATTTTTAATCAATTTCACATAAGGGTTTTGCACAGAATCTCGAGTCAACCACCTGTTTACATAATAAACAAACAAGTTTGAAGTATGGCTGTCATCAAAGTCAAAGAGTGCTGCCCCCTATTAGGGGGGGTAGCCAAAATATGAAATCTCTATAATCTATAATAACGCGAGAACCGGGGTATGAAGTGTATGAATTTTGGTACAATTTGTGTTACGTAATACTTGAACGTTCCATAATGTCTTTCGTTTCTAAAAAAAATATTTTTTTCTTCAAGCGTACTAAAATATTCATATTTTATAACTGAACACACTAGTTAGAAGTGATCTATTTTTTTACAGTAAAAAAATGAGTTGTTGTACGCCGTAAAAAAAAGTTAGTTAGCAAAACCACCACTGACGGCAGCACTCTTTGACTTTGATGACAGCCATACTTCAAACTTGTTTGTTTATTATGTAAACAGGTGGTTGACTCGAGATTCTGTGCAAAACCCTTGTGTGAAATTGATTAAAAATTATTGAAGAAGAATATATGGTTTATACACCTACAAATCTCTCCGAAATTGCAAATGCCACATTAGATAAGTCCTTATAGGCTGAAACAAATTTTTACTATGTAGAGTTTGAATACCCAAGCAACACAAAGGTATATTTTTTTTTAAATTATTAAAATTTTATTATATGAAAATTTACGTATTCGACTTTTGTAAATTTTATTTAATAGAGAAACTTTAAACTCGAATGAAATTAACGTTCTTTATAGGATAATTTCTTATACAAATAACGTACATTCAGTGTTAGTTCAAAAACATCATTAAATTTTATGTTATTTTACCATATGTATACAGAAACTAAAATTTATTGATATTTTATTTGAATTTTCGTGAATTATATGAACAAGATTTTTATACAAAAGGTCATTAAACTTTTTTCTAAAAAAGTAATTACTGTTAACATATCATAAAAGAAAATTGGTCCAGTCAAATAATAGTCCAATCAAATAACAAAAAATTCCTACGTTAAATTGCAATAAATGTACACGGGCTGATATTTTAAAGGGTAGTAGTGGATGGTAACAGAACACTCTTGTTAGTTATCTCGCTAAATATGCATCTTACGATAAAAATGCATATAACCAATTTTGTTAGGGAGGATGATGATTTTCAGCCCAATTTTAAATTTTCATGGCCGAATTGTCTTTTTTTTTGTCAAAATCGCCGAAGAGCCATGAAAATTGGTCGATAATCACCCTATATATAGTTATACCGTATGATTACGAAACCCCGTACAGATTGCGATAAAGCGAAGAGTTTACAACCTTAG
Organism: Brachypterus glaber; assembly: GCA_958510825.1. NCBI lineage: Eukaryota > Metazoa > Arthropoda > Insecta > Coleoptera > Kateretidae > Brachypterus > Brachypterus glaber. Next base: position 20,110,880 of record OY294053.1, read on the forward strand.
GTGAAGCTGGAGGCAGATCGAATGTGAGCTGCAAGAGAGGGATAGAAGGAAAGAAGAACCAATCATAGAACAGTCTGTCACCGAACACGAGTCCCACAAACAGTGTTGCCAGATATTAATGCGTTAAAATTGTTTTTAGTACTCATCTCTTTTACGATTCACTCACCGCAGTAATGAAGAGAATCAGGCGCATGCGCACTGATTTTCTTCTTTTCTTTTTGGTTTAACGTATGCCAAAAATTATTTTAAACTTATGTAACATTCTAAGATAGATACAAAAATATCTACTTTTTTCTCATGCATATTGCTTACACCAGGCGAGCATTTATTTTTTAATTAGCTAAAGCTAAATTATTTAGCCTAAATATCCTATTTGATTCCTAAAATATATCTGTATCTGAAAAATGCCTCCAATTAAAAAAAAAACACCAAACCAGAAAACTACCAAACCATTATTAACGTAAACCAACGCCTTCCATTAAAAAAAAAACACCAAACTACCAAACCAAACCATTGTTAACGTAAACCAACGCCTCCCATTAAAAAAAAAACACACCAAACCAGCAAACTACCAAACCAAACCGTTGTTAACGTAAACCAACGCCTCCCATTAAAAAAAAACACCAAACCAGCAAACTACCAAACTACTACTACCAGTAAACTAGTTTTTTTGTTAGAATATATAGCAAAATATTGTTAAAATACTCAAGAATTTCTGTTTGATTTTTTTAATGGGGGCATTGGTTTACGTTAACAATGGTTTGGTTTGGTAGTTTGCTGGTTTGGTGTTTTTTTTTTTTTAATGGGAGGCGTTGGTTTACGTTAACAGTGGTTTAGTTTGGTGTTTTTTTTTTAATGGGAGGCGTTGGTTAACCTTAATAATGGTTTGATTTGGTAGTTTGCTGGTTTGGTGTTTTTTTTTTAATGGGAGGCATTTTTCAGATAGGATATTTCAGAATTTAGAAGGCGATATATTTTAAGAATCAAATAGGATTATATCTAGGCTAAATAATTTAGCTTTAGCTAATTAAAAAATAAATGCTTGCCTGGTGTAACAATATGCATAAAAAAGTAGATATTTTTGTAAAATTCTGCAAAAGAATGTTTCATAACCTTAAAATAATTTTAGGCATACGTCAAAACATAATCAGTGCGCATGCGCTGGATTCTGCTCATTACTGCGGTGAGTGAATCGTTCTCTTTTGGCATTTTTTAATTTCTTAGTATTTATACTTTCCCTTGGAAGTCCTGTGTTTTGAAAACATTTTATAGATTTTTTGTTTTAACGTTTGGACTTCTTTCCTTTCCCACATCCTTTCCCTTTCCCCTCCTCGAATTTCCTTTCCCACATCCCCTCCTCGAATTTGTTAGCTCTTCGCATAAATCTTCTTGTATGTTGAAGAGCGACCGAGACTTTTTAAACTTATTGTATATAACTAATTAATATTTACATTAAAGTTTAAAGGAAATAAATTAAAAAACACCTTAAAAGTTATAAAGTTATACCTGTGAACCTACTTTTTTTTGCGTTATCAAAGTAATTATACTTGTTTATTAGAAGGTTATATTAACATCGTAAACTAGCCATTAAAACAAGAGCACTTTATAAATTAAGCTTGGAAAATAATTTACGAATAATTTTCAACGGACCGTAAAATTTCATTAAACCTTTGTATATAATTATGTATAATATTTTTTTTAACGAAAACACAAAATACATTTAAAAATTATAATAGAGCCAATTTTAATAAAAACTTCCAGGTTTTGTATACAGGGTTATTCAGAAATAAGTTCGAGAAATTTAAGAGGTTATTCTACGTTAAAAAAAAAATGAAAAAAAGTTCCTATAAAGGTTGGTCCGGAAATGAGCCCTAAGGGAGCTGCGGTCCTCCAAAGATGGACATATTGAATGGTGAACAAAAAAAGCACCAATAAAATTTTAATACTGCATGACGATTATTTATTTAAAACTAAGCAAAAAACTATTCTTTACCAAAACACCTAAATTAAATATTAAAGGAGTAATAGCCTTTTAAATTTTTAAAAATTTTATATTTCAAACAAGAGGGTGTTTATCCTGAACAAGGTTTTGATCATTCTGTGTTACTCGACAGATTTGGTATACTTTCTCTTTATACAAGAAGAATCAATTTTTCTTTAAGCTTTCTTTATAAGCTCCTACATAATCTAATCGATTGTCCAGAGCTTTTAACTCAAATAAATTTTAAGGTCCCCAGACTAGGATCACGCCATAGAGAAACATTTTTGTGTAACCTTAGTAGAACAAATGTTTTGTCAAAATCGCCTTAAAATATTATGTGTGATAACTATAATACCTTAATTAACTCAGTTGACACTGATATTAATATTTGCTCATTAAACTCAATGTTATACACTACAAACCTATAATAGGTCACATTAGTGTATTTTTCTTTTTTTTATATATATTTATTAATAGCTATATAATATGATATATTATGTATATTGAATATTTTACCCTGTAAATGGATTATTCTGTTGGGTGAATAAAGATTATTATTATTTCCGTATACCTAAAAAGTAACATTTTTAGTAGCACAAAATGTTACTTTCTGTTAATTGCATTTTTTTAACGGTTGTCCGTACAGTATTACACTATATGACATTTTTTGTATGTATTTTTTCTGAAGGAATCTATATTTTTTACAAAAAATTCATAAAAAAATATACATAAAAAAGTTTGGGGCAAAAATGTGTTAGGCCTCACATATTTTGTCCGTCTAGGCACGTTTCTGGATAAATTCAAAAAAATAAATTAACATAAACGTATTGCCCTTATTAATACTAGTATACATGCAAAAGCTTGTCGTTCTAGCTTAAAGGATACAAGAGTTATTAATTAACCTTAGCCGTAGCTCCCTTAGGACTCATTTCCGGACTTTTATAGGAACTTTTTTCATATTTTTTAACGTACAATCACCTCTTTAATTTTTCGAACTTATTTCTGAATAACCCTGTATTTTCGTAATAAAATATAGTGTATAGTAAAAAATATTTAAGATTTTTTTTAACTAAATGATTTTTAAAATTCCAGTAAAGGTGGATTTACCTTGACTAAGTGGGTTCGTGTCCTCGAAGTGGAAGACAATTTTTTATTTATGCTATGTGGCATCGAGACTTGTGGATGACTGTACAGTTATTCTGCTCTCTTTGCGATATTCAGGCCTATTCACATGTACCATTGAGATTGAGATTTGTGGCAATATTGACGAAAATTGCAAGGTCGACGTAAAAAAGTCCAAACTGTATTAAAACTGCATGGGATTGTAATTTTTGTCAATATTGAATAGATTTCAATGGTACGTGTGAATAGGCCTGATTATCATGAAATGTTAAATTTGATTCTACTTCTCTTATAAGTTTAGATTGGTACCAGAATTGATTATTTAATTTTTATAAAAAGGAGGAACCTATCAGTTAGGGTGAGAATTGAAAAAAAAACAGTGGTTCGGAAGTTACCATAAACCACAGCAGGTAGTATGCACAATGGATCTTTGGCCCCGAGTACTAGTGATATTATCAGTAATAAACCGTGGGTTCAAATCCAGATTGAGACCTGACATTTTTTCTAATTTTCTCTTCTGTCCGATATGCCACTAATATTTTCTTTCATAAATAACTAGTTACGGACATCAAAATTACTTCTTAAATAATTTATCATGCATAACTGTGGTATAATCTTGACTAAAGGTAAAATAAGGTATTTTGCTTTCCATTTTAAATTTTTTTTTATCTGAGCAACTTATTTTTGATCGCTGAATTAGAATAATCTGAACACTGGTTTTTGAAAAAAAATATTGTCAAATTCATTAAAAATTGTCAATTTTTGATTTTTTTGAGTTAATTTTTCTGGAAAACTTGGCTAGAAGGAGAAATTCGGGTTCCAGATTTGGATTCAGCAGTGTAAACAGGATATGGAGCGATATAATACAGCCTGCATTTACTATAGTTATAATTAAGTCGCAGTGAAGTTCTATATACAGTGCGGTCCAAAAGTCACCCCCCCCCTTTAACTCTTGAACCAGCTGAGATATCGACTTCAAATTTAGAACTCATAAATAAGACAACTTAAACTATCTTTTAGGATATATTTGATATTTTCAGCTCTTAAAATGTGGGCAGGGGGGCATGGGGGGACATTTTTTAAATGGAAAGGGGGGTCGTGTTATACATCATTTTAAAGCTTATAAAATTATCTATTTAAACTAACATTTTTAAATTTTTTAAAAATGTTTTTTAAGGTTGTGATTTTTCAATTTTTTGTGCTAAAACATTCGATTTTTTAAGTTTTTTTTTATAAATTTTTATTTATGTCAACTAAAATTAGTTTAAAAGTATAATTAACATTTTTTTTATGATGAAATAGGCATTTTTAAAAAAATATTTGTTTTTTTTAGAGGAATTTTGACATTAAGACCCATTTTCAACCCCATTTTAAACCCAATTTTTTTTTTATTTAAAAATATGTAGTTAAATGGATAATTTTATAAACTTTAAAATGATGTATTACACGACCCACCTTTCCATTTAAAAAAATGTGCCCCCATGCCGCCCTGACCACATTTTAAGAGCTAAAAGTATTAAATATATGCTAAAAGATAGTTTAAGTTGTCTTATTTAAAAGTTCCAAATTTGAAGTCGATATCTCAACTGGTTCAAAAGTTAAGAGGGGGGGGGGTGACTTTTGGACCGCTCTGTATACTGTATTTGTCTGTCATCGACAAATTAATTAAACTTCTAAGCTTCCCATTAAGTAAATAATTAAAAAAAAGTTGATTTATTTTATATTTTTACCAACAAAAGGTTTATGTGCAATACCAGTCGCTAAGATGCGGCATTAACACATTTTTATTACACTGACTGTACGTGTTTGAGTAAATTATATCCAATAATTTGGAAATAAATTCTAAAACTCGATGTTATTTTAGTGAATAAAACTAACTTTATTACTTAAAACTTTACACGTACACTGTAAAAAGTAAACTGACAATTCAGTTACAAATAGATTAGAAAAAAGTTATTTAGTTACAAATGGATAGGAAGTTATGATCAAATACAAATTTACTTTAATTTTTGTTAAAAACACTACAGTTCTAAAGTTACGTACTTTGATATTTAAGGACGGACATGATGCGTGGTTTTAACAAAAATTAAAGTAAAACTGTATAGGATAATAACTTTTTATTCATTTGTAATATTCAGTTTACTTTTTACAGTGCGTATTAAATACCAAACTAGCAACTTTATTTAGTGAATACATGTTGTTACAGTAACAATAACTGAACAACGTTTTTTTGATGCAACAGATTGTATTTAATAAAAAAAATTGCAATAGTGTTTAAATACCAAAAAATACTTGTTCCCAGAGTTATGTAAAAAAGTTTTTGGTGTGACGTCACAATCGACCAAGCCCTCCTCCACCCATGTCACACATCGTCATAAATGTTTGACACCCTCTCCCCCTAAAGGTGTCACGTATTTTATGGACGACCCCTATTTTTTTTTCAAAATCCTAGTATTATCGTAAGCGCCTTCGCCAAAATTGCAAAAATAAAAACCATATTTTTTTTTTATTTTGGCGAAGTCGATAGCATTGATAACAATTTTATAAATAATATAAAGGACACTGTAAAAAGTAAACTAAATATTCAGTTGAAAATGGATAGGAAGGTTTGATCCTATACAAATGTACTTTAATTTTTGTTGCACTGCACTGCACATACTTTAATATTTAAAGACGGACATAAAATATTGCGTGTTTTTAACAAAATTGATAGTACAATTGTGTAGGATAATAACTTCCGATTTTCTATCCATTTGTAACTGAATGTTCAGTTTACTTTTCACAATGTTGTTGTCCTTACCAGATTTCTGATTGCAGCTACAGGAAAAGTAGTTGGTCTGTATTTAACTATTGATCCGGTGGCCCCAACTAGATCGTTTTTTCAGTAAATAGTTGGATAATAGTATATTCTATAACTAGTATGGAATAGACAATATTCCGCGCGAGCCGAAAGTTTGTCATACGAGCCTGCAGGCGAGTATGACGGTCCCGCGAGCTCGGAATGACTATTCCAGGTGTTGTAGACTATACTTTTTCTTCGACTGCAAATATGAAACACTGTATGGCTTTAAACTGCGGACAAGTTTAAAAACGATGTTTTTTGTGACTCGACATTGTAAATGCAACAAAACACATATTTTTAAATAAAGCAATTAATGTTATTTAATAATTTTATCAAATCAGTACTTAAAAAAGATTTTTATTTAATTTTAACACATATTTACAAATTATAATGCAAACATTGAAGGTTATGTCAGATTGTTGTGACAGATATCAGATTTAAATATATAACAATAGATGGAGCAGTTTTAATTTTTTGAACGAAATTGATGAAAAACTGGTCAAATATTAAGAAAAACTAATAAACTTTATGTAATTTTAACGCAAAACTTTTAATTGCATTAAATTATTCAATATTTCATGGTAAAAAATATATATTTTTGCTAATTTTGCTACAGTTTTCTTTACTTTTACAAACAAGAGATGGCAAGAGATGGCTACATGTGCTCATTCTACTTGATACGGAATATTCATACCTAGAGCTAGAATGGATTCATTCTGTGTTTGAAAAGTGTGTGTATTTGCTTACATTCTAAAGCAGTCGTAGAAAAAAAAATATATCGACCTGTAAATTTCGAAACATCGTATCTGCAAAAAAATGTTTTCGGTTTCTTGTACTTTTCAACTCCGTGCATGATAAGTGGTAACTTAAATAAAGTCCAATTTATTACTCCAATATAAAATAACTTATAAACTAGATGGAGTAGTTAATTGGACTTAGTATATGTTACCAGTCCATCATGAGGTAATGAGGTAATTAGTGCAAGGAACCGAAAATAATTTTTTTTGCAGATACGATGTTTCGAAACTTACAGGTAGCGATATATTTACTTAATTACAATTTTCCGAGCCATTTTCAATAATTTTATACCAATTTTGTCCAATATCAATATATTACAAACGTTTTATTTGTCGCAATTTTATTTATTTAACATCCATATATTTATTTGAGTCAATAGGGTGATGTTAGGTTAAATACAAATATTTATTTAAATGGATAAATTTGGAGTGTCCTGGCTGGTCATGACAGCTTATAATACCAATTGAAGAGTACAGTGTAAAAACTATGCAAGTTAACAGAATAAATATAGCAATTATATACCAAGGTAGAGAAGACATTTTTTTAAATAACTTTTTTGCACGACCAAGACTAAAACCTAATTTTACGCTTTCATTTTCGGGACTAAACTTGCCGTGTTTCTCCCTAGGGAATAAAAATCACGGCAACCTTGATAATATTAAAATATTATACTTACTATGTGCTTTGCTGGTTCAAAAATTAGGTTTGGTGGTGTTTTGTAATAAATTAGCGATTCAAACCAATTTACTTTTTTTTTAACAAAGAAAACCTTTAAAAATAACATTGTTATAACAATTTATACATAACTTAAAATTTATCATCTTCGTCCATTTTTTTGACGTTTGTGTCAACTATAGTAAAAAACAATTTAAATCGCGATAGCCATGAAACTGACTTTTCGCAATTTACAATTGATTAAATTACGAAAATAAAACAACCGATTTTAGACGCGTGGTTTTTAATTTAAATTTTATATACCTACCTAAATTATGTTTGGTCCTGCAAAAAATAGTGTATATACCTCAGGACTAAACTTGGATGTTTTAGTCCCTTGCATTTCTGTTTCCCTCGCTCGCTACGCACGCTCAGGAAACACTTATGCAGCGGGACTAAAACAGTTTAGTCCCTTGGTATATAAATAACTATTTTATTCGATTGATTCTAAAAGACACTTTTTGTTCATGTTTTACGGGCGAAAAGTTGAACTTTGAGGCCTAGGGTCAAAAAGTTTTTTTCGCCCGCTAACTAAAACTTGTTATTTTTAAGCTTTTTAAAAGAAGATCCTTTACCTTTACTGTAATATTTATAAAGAAATATGACCTTTAGGTCACTTTTGGACTTGAACTGACTGTTCTTTTTGACCAGATACAGTTATTATAATCATTTAATTAAAAATAAAAATTTCTTCTATAACATAACCTCAAAATATATGTTAACTGATTAATCTGTATTCGTCCACTAAAATAAATTAAAAACACAAAATTTCAATTGTAAAATCAATTTCAATATTTATAATATTCATAGAACGGTTCAGAAGTATTACTATTTTCATAACAGACACATTTTAACAGAAATTAATCACCAAGCTATAGCTTTTTTAATTTGTAAATGAAACCGCAAGCAAAAGAAACGATTTAATTGTTTTTTTAGAGATTTGATTTGATAGCAATTTGTCATGGATAACTAGAAAAGTAATAAAACACTAAAAAGAAATACTTTTTGCAATTTAAAATTAAGTATATTTTAATAATTTATTATAGTTAGTAACAATCGAATAAAAAATATTGTATAATACACGGACAAAAAGTTAAATTTAGATTTCGTAGGTTTATTCCCCTGGGGCCGGCCCGATCGACCGGCCATCGGCTTCTAAAAACCTACTCAATCGAAAAACTTAACTTTTTGCCCTTGTATTATAAATAACTATTATTATTTTTGCTAAAGCACTAACTTTTGCATTGTTATCTTCAATTGCAATTATTATACGTACCTATATCGTCGATTGTTCATAAACGCTTATTTTTTATGCGACCGACACAATGCTTAAAAACATTACATTGTATTTTTATGCTAAACAACTAACGTTTGGTCAAACAATGGGGATTATTACACGGTTTAATCATACTTTAATTAAATTTTTTTACACTGTTTGGGGTTATCAACAAAATAACCATAAATATTAATCATCATGATCAGGGAAAGTGAGAGAAGTTTAACATTTTTGACCTGCGTCAAATTGCGGGATAAGCGCGCTAGCGCGAAGCCCGCAAGACGCGGTCTAAAATGTTAAATCTTCACTCACGTGGAAAATATAGTATTTTTTTCACTACCAGTACAATTAATTAGCTATTTATTTATTTATTTTACTAAAATTTAATGAAAAAGCTTATAAATTTAAAATATCACGCTGGCCGTTCGCGGCCATTAATAAAACAAATGAATAACTTGACATTTCTGGCTGAAATTTTCTGTTGATCTGCTAAAATTATTAAGTTAGAGTGTTTCCGTGTTAAGTGTAATAAAATATATAAAAATGGAAAGTGAAATGCAAAGTGATGATTTTGGTACTTCCCCAGAAATAAGGGGACAGGCGAAAACTGCGAGGGATAATCTATTGCCTCAAAAATCAATACATGGTTGTTGTACCTCTAGTAATCTATAATCCTTACAGTAATATATAGGTTGTATAATCTATGGTTGAATATGATTTTCACTTTTTGAAGTGTTTTTTGTAAAACGTGTTTTATAGGTACTAATTTAGTTATTTTTTAATTTATCATGCAATAAATAAATTTGGTGCCTAAAGACACTTGTAAATAGCAATGTGATTTAATAATTATGTGAAACGTCAGATGCCAAAACAGCTGAATAAAAATTTATTATTAACCATGGTGCAATTTCATTATTTTTAGAACCTCTGACGTCGTAGGTAGAGAAATAATATTTCTACCAATGAAAAGAACAGTAATAAAGATGTGCTTTTAGGCTGGTAGTGAAAAATAGTATATTACGCACTGAGTACGCGAACCTAGTTTTTAGCACTCGATGTGCACTGAAATGGTTTGCGTCGAGGCACTATAGTCCGAACGAAACCAAATAATGGCATAAATTGGGCTGTTTACGCTACAGGTATAAAAATTGGTGTAGGAAGGTATTTTAGAATGCTTAAACCGAATATGGCAATAAAAGTTAGGAATTTAAAATGGCGGGTCCAATATGGCCTGCGCCTCGTAAAAAAACGCACTAAAACCTAGGTTCGCGTACTCGGTGCGTAATATACTATTTTTTGCTTTTTTGCGTCGATAAATACATTCCTAGAATAAGAACCCAAACAATACATACTTGAATAAGAACTAATCAAAATATCTATTTTTCAACCCGGGTACCAATGATATTTACAACGATTAATATGCTACCAACATTTTTTCAGAGATAAACATACTAGATACATTTTTATAAGGATAAATAAACTTGCAGGGTTAGAGATCTATCCATTTACATTTTTTTACATTTTTGTTTAACCTCGTACTATTCTACTTAATTAAGCATCCCCTAAGTCCAGGACTTCTGTGGGCTAGTAGTAGAGGGAACCACCGGCTTTAATTGACTTTCGAACCAATTTATAGGGAGTGTCCGCTTCACTTACGCCTTCGCCAAACTTCAGTTATTAAAAAAGTCAAATCGGGTACAAAGCTAGTACTACTAAATTTTACAAAATCCATGAAGAATTACAGAAAATTACTGAATTGCAGGTAAATTATTTTATAAATTGAATAATAAATTATAATTACAATTATTGTAAAAGGTTAAGTAGTAATAACTCGTGATTAATGTAATAATATTAATAATAAAATGTGTACCCCAGTCCAAAAGGACCTTGTTTTTTGATTAGTAACATACACAAAATAAACAAATAGATTGATTTTTGACCGTCTGCGCATACTTCTGCGTCCCGACTAAATGCGTCCTCCATTTTGATTCCAATTGTCCAACATAAAGTAAAAAAATATATATTTTATGTTGGTAACACTGTGTTGCGTTAGATAGGAATATTTTCTTTGTTAGAGATGTGTCTTTTCATTTTACTTCAGTAGTCAGTAAAAGTTTCTTTTTGTCGTTGTTTTGTTGCAACAGTTTGTTATATATGTAAAAACTAAATCAATATGTTATACTACACAGATATTTATTTATTTTTACCAGTAATTTAAATATAAAAATATAATTCTTCGCACACACCTTTAACATATTCGTGCAACAGGTTAACACAACCTAATTTATGTATGTTTTGAGTTTGTTTTCGAGGTTTTTCTGTTATTTTTTCTACGCGTTTGGTGTTTTGTGCTAGAAGGGTGAACATTTTATTTTATTATAGACTATATAATAGCGTTTTTGAACTTTTAAAGTCTTTCTGTGTTTTTTATATATTTTATAGTGCTTTTTCAAAGAACTAGTAAAGTCTTTGCAATGACGTGTTCTATAAAAAGTAGTAGAAACATAAAACGACTGCTACCTGCAGACAGCAGTATCATATTTTTTAGGTAAGTTTGATTATTTTTAATATAACATAAGAAAATATTAAAAAGTAAGGTTATGTCGTTTATTTATTTACATTTTACCCACTAATTTAAATTTCCCGGCTGATTTCTGACGTAACTTCCGATCAAAATGGAGGACTCGTAAATTTGTATATAACAGCTCATCTATGTTCTTTGTCTATGATTAGTAATCAATGATTACAATTTAGAAGAGGGATTTTTGTCAATACCCAAAACGTTTGAAAAAGTTTGTTTGTTTTACGATACGATTATTTCGCGTATTTAACATTACCAGTGGTACCAACATACATTCATTCATAATACCTTCTGTTTCATTCATTATCCAACTGCACAAAGTTGGTAGTCCATGGTATATTGGATATTTTCAGCTTTTAAAATGTGGGCAGGGAGGCAATCTTTGAACGAAAAAAAGTGGCCGTATGATACATCATTTAAAAGCCTAAAAAAAAATCTATTTGACCATATATTTTTAATTTTTTGAATTTTTTTTAGTTTTTGATTTTTGATTTTTTTTTTTTGTTAATAAATGCGATTTTTTAGGAATTTCTTTTGTAAATTTTTATTTATATTATTTAATTTTAGTTTAAAAGTATAATTTACGTTTTTTATCATGAAATTGATCAAAATCAAATCAAAACCCGTTTGTTTTTTGTAAAGAAATCCCTGTTTTCAACCCTATTTTAAACCACCAAAAAAATATCTAAAAAATTAAAAATATAGGGTCAAATAGAGAACTTTATAAGCTTTAAAATGTGGTGTCACACAACCCCCTTTTCATTTAAAAAAATGTCCCCTATGCCTAGTTTTTGTCAAAATCTCAACTCGTTCAAAAGTTAAGAGAGGGAAGTGACTTTTGGATCGCACTGTATGTCTTAAATAAAAATTTAAAAAATGTTTAACTCCAACTAAACAATCAAGGGTCTGTCTTGACAGAAGTCCACAAATGTTAATTTGAAAAATACACCAACAGCCTTGTCGAATACCAAAGTGTGGCGAATTTACTTGCCGGTGTGAAAGAATTTCGAACGCTTTTATAGGCTTGGAAACTAAAAATAATCTACAGTGAATCATACTTATATCAACATTTTTTTTTTCCGAAAAACGAACAAATCTAATATAAAATTTAGAATAGTGGTTCCTAAAACATTGGTTTTAGAATAAATTTCTATATCCAACAGTACCAGAATATACAGACAGACCTACTTAAAAAATCAAAGTTGGAGTTCTTTCAGAAAATGAAATCATCAGAATCGGACTCGGAATCGGATTATCATTGTTTTAAGATGAACCTGGTCAAGAAAAAACAAGCCGTGAAGATATGTAATGCTACTCATTCCATTAAATACCATTTACCACAGTAAATGGTATATTGGATTCTCCCAAATACTTGAAAAAAAAAACAAAAAAAAATAAAAAAAAAACATTTTTCAACAATTTTTTATTGTTTTTGGAAAAAAAAATTAAATTAAAATTTGGCGATTTTGGGAAATTCGAAACTACCGTATAATACTATTCTAGCGCAGGCGCTGTAAATAGTATAATAAGTAAAATAAAGGTGCTGAATCATCTAAAAGAATAACCCTGTAGTCCGTTAAAAAATAGTTCGGATTCCAAGAAGGCGTTAATAATTAGTATTAACCGCAGTTAATAAATAAAATTTGATATGGCATTTTATGTTTTAATAAAGCTTATTACTAACCTAAATAGAATTTGAACTTTCCTGAACTTTTTGAACAATATTTATTTGACTTCAATGGAGCTCTCTACAACTAGAATTATGAAACAAAAGACGTCTACCCTATCTCTATCTCATTTGTGCTACACTTTCCAGCCAACCACATAAATACTGTATTTGTTTTTCATACAACAAATACAGTATTTATTTGTTGGCCGGAAAGTGTAGCACTGAGCGGCACGAACGAACATAGCTAATGTGAATCTGTAGAATAAGATAATTCTACTAAAATTTAGATGGCGCAGTAATTTCTTTAATAAAAATATATTATTTACAATTTTCGCCCGGCCAAGTAAATATAGTATTTGTTCAACAAAGAACAAATACAGAATTTGTTTGGTTGGGTGGAAGTGGGAGTGTATGTGTATGTCTTCTATCCTTTTTGGGTAGAACTTTTGTCCCTGTCTAATCTAACGGGAAAAATCGCCATTGGATGGGTGGAAAAGCAAAGCTATCATGATTTCTATAATATATTTACCATTTTATTAAACGTTTTTCCTTTATATTTTTGTATCTCGATATATATTTTTCCACTTCTTTATTTTAAATCCTAATTACATGTTTACATGTTTGTTTAACCTCGTACTATTCTACTTAATTAAGCATCCCCTAAGTCCATGACTTGTGTGGGCTAGTAGTAGAGGGAACCACCGGCTTATACTGACTTTCGAACCAGTTTCTAGGGAGTGTCCGTTTCACTTATCGCCTTCGCCAAATTTTAATTATTAATTAACTGAAAAAGGCAAATCGGCGCCAGTGAGAATCGAACTCACGATAGTAGACTTGCTATACATACGCGCTAGCCACTACGCTATGCCTCCCATAATTTATTATTACAATAATTCTAAATTATATATAAATCGTTTTAATTTAAATGTACAAAACCTAACTAATTTAAACGGGTTAATCTAAGAAAACAAACAAAAGGGACCAATTATTTATTTACCCAATTTCGAAAATCAAAAATATTGAGATCCATAATTTAACGTACGTATACTTATAGTGAAGAGCAAAAAAAAAAAAAATAAATTGAAATAAAATTAACAAATATATCACAAAGTGTAGTGTATAAAGGTATTTGTCCATGAAGTCATTTCATTGTCCAGACGATTTTTAAACTGATTGATTGAGGTGGCGTTCACAGTGTCCTCACTTAACATGTTCCAGTGATACACTACTCGATTAGATAGAAAGTTTTTTCGGAGCAATTTGGCGCACCTTTCTTTTAAAAGTTTTTTATTGTGACCTCGGAGGTTTTGGTTGTTTTGAGCGAAATGAAAGATGTCCAAGTTGCATGTGTAATGACCATTAACTATTTTAAAAGTTTCAATCAGATCACCTCGCAATCTTCGCTGGCATAGAGTGGGTATGTTAAGCCTCTGTAGTCGGATTTCGTAGGACAAATCCCTGAGATCAGCAGGAATTTTGGTTATTCTCCTCTGCACTTTCTCGAGAGCATCAATATTTTTGGCGTAGTAGGGACTCCATAGGCTTTGGGCATACTCAAGTTTGGGTGATGACTAAAAGTTTGATTTTTTTAAAATTATTTATTTTTCTGCAAAGTACTGGTGTTTTTTAATAGTTAATTTTAATCAATCTAATAACTTTAAATAATGATAATTTTATTTGTCTTTATTTACAGAAAATAACTACTATTTATTTTAAATAATTTTTGTTGTTTGTTGGGGTAGTAGGAAAAATAGTGTACATAACTTGTCCAAAAGTGGCTTTTTCAAAAATCAATTTCTCTTTGTAGAATTTTTTTAAGGGCTTTTCTAACAGTTAAGTTGGTTTTAAGTAAATAAAAGTTTATTCTTTAAGCATTTATTAAAATACTAAATAAATTATTCTACATTTTTGAAAACAAAACACCTAAACATGCTAGAATTAGTAGCACGGTTACTTTTTTATTCTAACCTAAATTTAGTAGGTAAATCTTTCCAGTATTGTACCCATTGTACACCCAGTCTGCCATGGTACGCGAATAAATTGCTACTCCGGGATGCTGACATGCAAAACGAATGTGACCTTTCAGGCAAAAAGAGGTCTTAGTATAAATGTATATATAATGTTACTGTGTATATGATCAACCCCCAATATTGATGACGTATTTCTGATTATCATTTAAAGGGGTAATACAATAAGTTTTTTTTATGTAACCTACACAATTTATGAATAAACATTCAACGACTGCGTAGCAGGAATCTCTGTTCCCAAAGGCATGAAAAATCACGGATTATACTTAATAGGAGAATATAATAAACGGTTTAAACTAATTAAAAAATATATATCAAGTATGGTTTGACCAATAATTAACCCTTAACTAAGAGTTTGAGCAATGAAATGTCAGAAATATTTATCAAATGTCATCTTATTGGTTAAATTTTTAGTTAGGAATTAAACTAGATTAATTTAGAATAAAAAATCGCAAAACAAAACTAAGAGTAAAAGTTTAAGCTGATACAAATTAAAATATACAATTTCTTGCATTCAAAATAAAAATTAACGACGATAATGGAACGACTGCGTATCAGGAGTAGCGTTTAGCAAAAGTTAACACAAATTAAATTTATAAGACACGTTTACGCAAAGAACGTCACAGGCTGCTTCTGCGGGACGCTGACACGCGAAACAAATGAAACCCAGGCGCCCGAAACTCGAGTAATCCGCCTCTAAAGTAAATACATTACGAAAATCCGATTATTCAGAAATTATAGTGTGTTTTGTTGTATTTTGTCTGTATTTCCCCGTCACCGCGAATTTTCCGCACATCGGAACCGAGAAAAATAAATATGGTCAAAACACAAAAAAAGTTATTTTTGAACTAAGGAGATTGAGGCGAGGTGAGCTATAAGCCAGTCTGGAAAGATAATTAATGTTTTCTTTAATTTTTTTTAGTACAAAAAAGTTAAATAAACGAGACTGGATTCCCAAATTGGAAATATACCCATTTTGTAGTATTTGTTATAGTAAACAATCATTTTTTCATTTTTTATATCAATACATATCTATGGCTATCTATGGCTATCTATGGCTTGGTTCTCAAAGGGCGGATGTCACTTTGACAATAGCAGCGTTTTCAAAATATTACATGAGAGTTGACTTGAAAACGTTGCAACGTTGCCATTTACAAAGTGACATCCGCCCTTTGAGAACCAAATATTGAAAACGACCCAAATCCGGGGTTGAAACGTCTATTAAAGTTGTTATAAAAAAGAAATTTTATTTGATAAATTTTCCCGATAACCAATAAATTTTCCCGCTATACTACTCACGAATAAAAGCTCCATTATAATGTCTTGTAATAAAAATTATATTAATTTAAATCAATTCTTTAATTGAAAATTGTTTAAAGTTTTTTTGTGTTTTTTTAAAAAAAAAATTAATTATTTGGGAAAATGCAATATACCATTTACTGTGAATAGTATATAATGAAATGCGTAGCATTATATATCGTCTCGGCTTGTTAAATTATTGTTTTTAAATTGTAACTCTGTAGTTATCTCTCAGCTCTACCAAGTATTAAAATATTGTCCACTTTTCCCCATTTCAACCCGTCCGTGCGTTATATCTCACATTTTGTCGCACCTGAAAACGGCTCGCCTCCGACGCTGAAAAAGCTTATGCATTTTATATGAGTCGCGGCTGAAAACGGAATAAATTCATACATTTAAATTTTCAGCGATATTATTGTGTAACTCCGGTGCAAATTCGGCGGAGACGCCCTATCTTTGCAAGAAACCAGAGGGAACTTTACTATTATAAATAATTATGTGCCGAAATGGCAGAAGAAAATATACTAATTTAAAGAGCTAGACCTCTAGAGATTAGAGTACTACACTGTAAAAACAAGCCGTTAAAATATGTAATGCTACACATTCCATTATATACTATTCACAGCAAATGGTATATTGTATTTTACTTTTTTTTTCTTAAAAAAAAAAATCCAAACAAAACTTTCAAAATTTAAAAAAAAATATATTTTTTTATTTTCTTTTTGCGAAAAACGAAAAATAAAAAATGATAGTTTTTAAATTTTTAAAAAAGTTTAACCCCCCATAACTTTATTGTTTTTAGGGGGAATTACTTTTAAAGTTGGGTATTAACGACCAATGCGTTGGCAATGCACTGGCAATGCATTGTATGTTCAAAACGACACATTCGAATAAAAAAAACTAAACAATAAAAAAAATCAAAAAATTACATAAAGAATTAAAATAAAATAGAAAATAATAGATAAAATAATAATTTTATTTCTTTTTATTCACTGTATAAGCATCTGTGTAGCTCAAAAAATAATCAAAATTACCAATTACTGGACGGCTATTTTTAATTTAGCCGTTTAAATGTCTTTTTTTCACCTTTGGTAAGAAACGACTACTATTTAGGTGGGGTAGGGGGGTTAAAGGATATAAAAACTATAATTTTGTTCTAAAAAGTTTTTTTTTAATTTTTTTTTGGTTTTGAAAAATTTTATTTTAAATTATTTTTTTTAATTTTTGTTTTAATTTTAGTTATTTGACAGTATTTTTATTGGCTCTATTTCTGTATATAATACCGACTTGTTTTATTTTGTATTCCCGCCACATTATTCTTTTTTCCTCTCTTTGCATTGTTCTGTTTTTTGTTAATGACGGAGAGAAAATGGGTTTCTATGTTTAACAAAAGGCGTGTCCCTATCTGTAACAATCAGGCTGCAGTCTCACATTGTATTTACTCGGCTCGAAGGACCAAAACAACAAAGTGGGTAATATTTTGCATATTATATGTGGACTGTATATGATATGATATATCTAGTTTTTTCCAATTAAAATTAAATTAGTATAGTAGATTTAAACAAAATACTATCTTAATATTAAATACTTCTTAATTTTAAGTTTATATTGTACGATTTCTAGTGTTTTGCAAAACAAATTAATTTGCCAATATTTAGTTGACTCAAACGACCAAAACAACAAAGTGGGTAATGTTTTGCATATTAGATGTGGACTGTATAAGATATATCTAGTGTTATAACCAGACCAGACCAGAAAAGAAAAACAAAGTGGTAATGTTTTGCTCGATTCTGCATAATATATTTGGACTGTATTAGATATATCTAGTCCTTTTTTAATTTTAGTTAAAAACAAAACATATTCTTAATACTAAGTTTATATTCTTTAATTTGTTAAAACTGTCAAAGAATTAAGTTTTTGACCGTTTTTATTCAGCTTAAGGGAACTTCATTGTGGGTAATATTTTGCATATTATAATTAATTAATCGACTTAAGACTCATCCATATGCTTGCATAACCAAACATACCGCATAATAGAATCGTCTTCTTCTTCTTCTATAGTCTATCAGCCAATCTTGTGCATTAGTTATATCTTATTCAAGCCTATGGATAAGGCTCTACTTGCAGGAAAGTCGATTCTAATTAGACCATAGACGATCTAATTATCGAGGTGGGTACAAACCATAATGAACTAATAAGAGATTGGCAGGAGCCATGCCACGGCGGCGCGCAGTGAGCCGCATAGACTAATTTTTTGGAGATACTTTAAAAAATGTACTGACTCTGAGATCAAATAATTGACTACATAACATGGAAATTAAAATGATACATATTTTTCATGATATAATGTATATTTTTCATCACGTGTCAAATCAATAACACAATATTTATAATGTTTAAACAATTTTAAGCTTAATAATATTAAATTTCAAACAAATGAACAGGGACACAGTGTTTTGCCAAATGTATATTGTAGGTACTGCTTTTGACGGTTTAATTTTAAATTGTTTGACGTTTGTCGTTTTACCCGATTTACAGATTTTTCCGTTTAATAAATTACCCAGTTAAAATAAACAGTATACTTTATAAACTTTTTCCGAATTAAAAAAAGTCTGAATTCTCCCAAAGTTTTCTACAAACAGCAAAGCTTTGCGAAGGTACAAAAAAAAATCTAGGTGCCCTAAACTTTTCAGTATACATACACAAATATTTGTACATTCCCATGAAAAGATCCCACTTTACAAAACTTAGTTGCCAAAAGGATTAAACAAAAAAAAAAACGATATACACTGAGAAAAATGCTATTTTTTTGTAATGAATGCTAAACATTTTTTTGAGTTTTGCTAATAAAAGGATAGTTAAAAGGTAATGATAACCAACTTCGATTTGTTAACAGGATAACTTAAAAACGTTTAAGGTAAAGTATGGGAGGCATATCGTAGTGGCTACCGCGCGTACATAGTAAGCCTACTAGCGTGAGTTTGATTCTCAGTGGCGCCGATTTGCCTTTTTCAGTTAATAACTGAAATTTGGCGAAGGCGATAAGTGAAACGGACACTCCCTATAAACTGGTTCGAAACTTAGTATAAGCCGGTGGTTCCATCTACTGCTAGCCCACACAAATCCTGGACTTAGGGGATGCTTAATTAAGTAGAATAGTACGAGGTTAAACAAACAAACAAAGACACAACAACAAACAAAGTAAAAGTTCTTAATTGAGGTTTAAAATTTGGGATGGGTTACCGAGGTGAAAACTATAACTTTTTTCCGATATCTCGTTTAATATTGATATTTTTTTAAAAAAGTCATATATGACTATGTATATCTATTTTTTTAAATTTTTTTTTCTTTAATTTTTGTTTGATTTTCTTTTTACAATTTTTTCGAGTTTTTTATCACAGTATTGTTTAAGAGTTGTCAAATAAAGAAACTCAAACAATGATAAAATGATAAAAAAAACTACAAAAATTAAAAAAAAAAAATTAAAAATCAAACAAAATTTTTAAAAAATAACATTAAAAAAAATACAATTCGGTGAACGAAAGGAGTAAATAAATCAAAGAATAAATCTAAATCTAGTTACTCTATATGACATTTTTTGTCCCGTACAAAGCACATCAAAAACTGTCAGTAATGTAACTTTGTATCGTGCAAGTTGAACCTTTTAATATGTGATGTCGCAGATATCTAGTATAAACATTTTTATAAAGTGATTTAGTTAAAAGTTTCAACGGAGAAATTCAGTTACATGACAGTTTTATCTTTTCCTGCAGAAAACTCCCGGGAAAGCGGAAAAACTTGGCAGTCCGATTCGGAGGCCCCCCCCTTTGCTACCCTTTCTTCGGGGGACTTGTTGTTTTACTCTTCGTCATTTTAAATTTAAAACTAATAGTATTGTAATTTTTTTCAGAAATGTATTTTTTTAATTCTATTGGCTCGAAGGACCAAGAAAAATATACACGGTGTTTGCAGTCTTTTGGCATTAAATAAAGGGCTTGATTTTACTTCACAAAACATGAAAAACCAGCACAGGGACATAGGTCCGGAGAAGAACCCTAAGAGAGTTACCCCCTTTACTAAACATAAGGTTTTTAATTAATTTCTCTGGTACCCTTTGAGCTATAGCGACAAAGTTTTCCATGTATAATAATATCAATGAGGGCAATAAGCTACTGTTTATTATTTTTTTTTAATCTATCCAGAGGTGTGCCTAGACGGCTTAACACATTTTTGCCCCAAACTCTTTTATGTGTATTTTTTTAAAAATATATAGATTCCATGAGTAAAAATACATAAAAAATGTCATAGGAGCAACCGTTAAAAAAAATGCAATTAAGAGGAAGTAACATTTTGTGCCATTTTACTTTTTTAAAGACTCCTTTAATATTAAATTTAGGTGTTTCGGTGAAGAAAACTTTTTTGCTTATGAAAAATCGCCCTGCAGCATTACAATTATATTGGTGCTTTTTTTGTTCCCCATTCAATATGACCTTATTCGAAGGGCCCTCGGAAAGTCCGTAGCTCCCTTAGGGCATATTAACGGACATATGTTCCTGTGTTGGTTTTTCATGTTTTGTGATGTAGAATCATCCGCTCTATGTAATGTCAAAAAACTGCAAACACCGTGTATAGTTAATAGTAAAAACAAGTCAACTTTTAGTTTTAATTTAAAATTAACAAAAAAGTATATTATACTAGCTTAGACTAAGATTTTTAGGCCAAAACTCATCATTTACAGGCTTTTAAATGTATCCGGCTCGAAGGACCAAAAAAAATAATTCTAGCATTATCCACTAATTTAAAATATATTCATCATAATATGATAATATATTCATCATAATATGATAATATATTCATCATAATATGATAATATATTCATCATAATATGATAGTACATATATTATTCTATCAACTCCGAAGAGTATTCTATGATATAAGGCGCATTTTATAACTTCAAGGCTTGTTTTAATTTACGTCTGGCTATTTGGGATGACCGAAAGATAAATAAGGTATACCTTATTCGGGAAAATCACTCAAACAATTAACATTTTCAATGAAAAACGCTCGGGAAAACTTTACTAGATCAATAATTAAATTATAGCAGGTAATTAAGTTTAAAAGATTATTTATTGAGAAAATCTTACAAGAATTTGTAAAATTCAAGCTTTTTCTTTTAGTACCCTTGTTACTGTAGTTCATTCTCTTAAATCGAAAGGTAAAAAAATGGCGTTAAGGGTAGGGGGAGATTACCATGAGTGGGACATATTATTGAGTGGGACAGTGCTTGTTTCTGAGCTATGCTTCGTAATTTTAGGTTTTTGTCACCGTGCTTAGATCGCCTTAATGCAGTAACAAAATAATAGTTAATGGAATATGTTTATTACAATATATCGTAATGCAATATATTATTACTATTAATAGCTGGCTTGCCCAGTTCAACTGTATATTCGTATTAATGGTGCAAGTCGCTTGCAAAACAACTTTACACTACGATATTTCAAAAACTCTTTTACACAGAGACCTTCATTTAGGATGAAAGATTTTCAACGAAGCAAAAAACTTTTGGTCAAAATTTCAAGTTTCTATGTCTTAAAATATCATAGTATAAAGTTGTTTTACAAGCGACCTGCACCATTAATACGACTTTAGTAAGGACAAAAAACAGTTTCGTTAACACGCATGCGACATGCTCAACATTTTTTTGCAAGAAGATATAATATAAAAATAATAAAATAACAATGGTATTTAAATCACAGTAGTTAAAATGCCAACAAATAAAAACTATGAACAGTAAGTAAAGTTCTATTAATTTAAATAATATGAAACAGACTTCCTTACTTATTACAATAATTACATTAATCATAATAAATTACCAATATCAGAATTCAATTTAATGACCCTCTTTAAATTTATAAATTATACTTCAAGTAATTAACAATTCTTGTATAACAGATACAGCTAATTAGCAATTCCGAATGTCATCGGCATAAAACTATGAGAAATCGTTTATTTTTGTAAAAATATTAACTCGTTAAAATTTTATGAGATTTGAACAGAATAATATCATTTAGAAATATGTAAAGATGGATTTCCTTTAACCTGCAATATACGCAAAAAACGCTTAGAACAAAAAGTGTTAAGTTTTACACGAGTGTAAATAATATTTACACTCCTAACTCACAACCATACACTCCTAATTCACAACCATAGCTTACTATAAAATAATGCTAAAAACACCGGCACACAAAAAAAAATTGTCTGTACACCGGGCGCCACCTATCTACAGGCATGTTTTTCGACCCGCTGAATACGAATTTCAAGTCAGTTTAGGCCGTCCACCCTTCAATTTCGAGTAAATTGCAAAAAAACCCAAAAAATAGCGAAAATTCGATGTTTTGGCAAGAAAAAAAAATTTTTACTCGAAATTGAAGGCTGGACGGCCTAGACTGACTTGAAATTCGTATTCAGCGGGTCGAAAAACATGCCCGTAGATAGGTGGCGCCCGGTGCACCGGCACACAAAAAAAAAATTGTCTGTACACCGGGCGCCACCTATCTACAGGCATGTTTTTCGACCCGCTGAATACGAATTTCAAGTCAGTTTAGGCCGTCCACCCTTCAATTTCGAGTAAATTGCAAAAAAAACCCAAAAAATAGCGAAAATTCGATGTTTTGGCAAGAAAAAAAATTTTTTACTCGAAATTGAAGGCTGGACGGCCTAAACTGACTTGAAATTCGTATTCAGCGGGTCGAAAAACATGCCCGTAGATAGGTGGCGCCCGGTGTACAGACAATTTTTTTTTTTTGTGTGCCGGTGAAATTATTTCCTGGGTATAAATTTTGCACTCTGAATGGTAAATTTTACACAGAAACTTGTTAAAAGGATTTGGATGTATTGTGTTAGGGAACGTTCAAGTATTACGTAACGCAAATTTTGATCATTGATCATCGAGAAACATGCCGACTTTGAGGTTAGGTTCAGATATAAAATGTACATTAAATTAATTAACCAAGACAGTACTACAGCTTCTACGGGGTACCCCTATACACAGGAACAAGCAGTTATTTCGGTGAGTGCAAATTTACTTTCCTACCACACGTTTCCCTCCAAAAGATATCCTTTCGAAAGCTTCAGCGCTTACATATTGTTTAGTATAAAGTTTACCACTTTTTTTTAACCACCTGTTGCGGAAATGATATTTACAATCTTGTGAGTGTGATAAATACGTACCATTTTGAGTGTAAAGCAAGTGTAAAATTTTACACTTGCAGCCTTATATTCGTGTAAAAACTTTAATTTTTTTGCGTATTTTTGCGTTTTATGACGTTTTATGTCGATATAAATCAATTTCAAGCAAAAAAAAAAACAATTTTTCGGTCGATTGATCGATCGGTTGGTCAGTCGGTCGTACTGTCCGGGAAAGCTTGTAATGATAATAAAAATTTTCTAATTCCACGGGGGACGGGGGGTATTTTTCGTAAAATTCGGTATATTGGGGTTTTTGACGTTGCTGAAAGTGAATCTAATAAGAACTCCCCCCTGAGGAGCGGGGTTATTTTCCCGAAAGTTGGTATATTGGGGGTTTTGAGGTTGCTGAAAGTGAATCTGATTCTAACTCCACCCCCTGATGGGCGGGGTAGTTTTCTTGAAAATTGATAAATTGGGGTTTTTGAGGTCGCTAAAACCAAATCTTAAAATAATTTTTTTCTAAATCCACCCCTCGGGGGCCGGGGGTAGTTTTCATGAAAATTGGTTTGAAGAAGAAGAAGAAGAAGAAGAAGAAGAAGAAGAAGAAGAAGAAGAAGAAGAAGAAGAAGACTGATGAAAGAACAAAAAAAATTAGAATTAGTTATTTTAATTGTAAATTGTATGTGTGTCGTATCTATTGAAGATTTTTATCAAAATGTACATATCTGTCTACTCTGACTATGAAAACTTTGTTGGTATATATTAAGGAATGTTGATAATAAATTAAACGGAATTCGAAACATCCACAATCATATTAAATTGAAGTTTTTTGCTCTACCCGATATACCCAAAAGCCAATACACAAAGTGAAAGCTTTTTTACTGGGCAGTGTATTTTTAAGTGTGTAAAGTAACTAAAATCGTTTACAATTCTAGTTTATTTCAACTATTTTCCAAAATAGCTTGCTGATTTCTGCATCTATAAATTTCATTCAGTTTTCGAGTTTATTTGCGCTAATTATAGACTTATGTTTAATTTAAAGTGTCCATTAAATAAAATTACGCTTTTCGCTTTGCTATGCTGAGCGCCAGAAATTTAGTTTACTTATTTTTGATACGGTAATTTCCGAAACCTATTAATCTGAAGGAAATGTTTTGTTTATGCGCCGTCTCACGTTTACATTAGATAATTCCGTTAATAATTACCCAATAAAACAAGTTAATAAGCGTAAACACATTGTGGGGTGGGGTTGGGGGGTCAAAAACGTTTACTACGGGACAAAACTACGTATCTTATTATCCGTGTCTGAAATAGACTGCAGTGACTCATTTGCGAAAGTGTGCTAAAAAACGAGGATCATGCCAATTCGGGTGCGGTTTGCTCAACTCCGTCTGGGGGCATAATAATACGTTTTAGGTATTGGTCACTGCGTTCTATTTCAGACACGGAGAATACAAGAGAATATTGATTTACATTATTTATAATGTGATATTACAGTATTTTAGAAAGTGATTTTTTATTGTATACAACAAAAACTAGTGTTACTATTTTTTTTAAAGTAAATATACATTTTTTGAGTATATTTACCATACACGGAAAGAAATTAGTGGGCTCTGCGCTATACATTATAAGATATTTGGTAACAGTGGCAAATTATAGTGATTTAAGCTATAGATTATAAGGGACACAATAACTAATAATGTTAAAAATAAATTGGAAACGATTATATATATTACAGACACGATTATATTTATTACAGGCACTATTATAAATTTACAGAAATTTTATTATATTATAAAAATTATTAGCACAGACAATAATCAAATCTATTTAAGCTATAAATGCCATACTATTTGTTATATTTTATTATTCACTAAACAATTAAAGTATTTCATATAAATTTTTACACTGACTGCCATAATTGTAAGAGAAACCCTTGTATTTATATAATAAGCGATTATAATTTGCTTGGTATGTGTGTTATAGCGCTCCTAGCTATAATTTTTTTTTTCCGTGTACAGCTTTATATTGTTTTTTTATAAAAATTTAATTTAATAGACATTAAACAAAAATCTTTGTTTGTTTTTCTAATTACATCTTTTAAGAAGGACGCCAATTTAATCTTTTGTATACAGTCCAAATGTCACCGCCCCTCTTAACTTTTGAACGAGTTGAGATATCGACGTCAAATTTAGAACTCTTAATAAGACAACTTAAACTATCTTTTAGCATATATTTAATAGTTTCAGCTCTTAAAATGTGGCCAGGGTGCATGAGGGGGTGTTTTTTTTTTAATGGAAAGGAGGGTCGTGTGATATATCATTTTAAAGCAAATAAAATTCTCTATTGAACTGTATATTTCTTAATTGTTTAAACAATTTTTTTAAGGTTTTGAATTTTCAATTTGTTGTGCTGAAAATACGATTTTTAATTTTTTTTTTTGTAAATTATTTATGTCAATAAAAATTAGTTCAAAAGTATAATTTACGTTTTTTCACCATGAATTTAGTCATTTTTAAAAAATTGTTTGATTTTTTAGAGAAATATTGACAAAAATACCCACTTTCAACCCTATTTTAAACCCAAAAAAAAAATGTTTAAAAAGTTAAAAAAAATATAGTTAAATGGAGAATTTTATTAGCTTTAAAATAATGTATCACACGACCCCCTTTCTATTTAAAAAAATGTCCCCCCTGCCCCCATGCCCACACTTTAAAAGCTGAAAGTATAAAATATATGCTAAAAGATAGTTTAAGTTGTTTTATTTAAGAGTTCTAAATTTGAAGTCGATATCTCAACTCGTTCAAAAATTAAGAGGGGGGGTGACTTTTGGACCGCTCTGTATAAAAAGTCCTAAAACGTAGCAATATTTTTTTAGTAAAGTACTTTTTATCTTAATGAGAAAGTATCAATCTGATTCATTTTTTTTAGGTCTAAAACTCTATAAGAGGAAAGCACTGATCGTTTTATGCCCGAGACATTTTTTTTATCGTGTTACTAAAAGTAAGTAGGCGTCTAGCCAGCTGAAAGTTTTGGATAAACGTCAAATCTGACAAGGGCATTAAAGTTATCAGCTATGCACATTGGTCCAGATTTTCTTGGGCAAAAATAGACATAATTCAGACTTTCTTTGAGCTAATATTAAAAAAAAAATCTGTTAAAGTGTTTTTACACTGAACTAAAAATGTAATATCAATAAAAATTATTTTTGTTTTGAACTGATGAATGTTTTTAATAGTAACAAAAGAAAGTTTTTTTATTTAAATGCATAAAAGTTATTCTAAATATGTTAAATTTATTAAATTAATAGTAATTCTACCATGAAAATGTTTTAGGAGTCAGGCTAAAATGTTTTAAATCTTTAATTGCTGAATTATGTATTAAAAGAAGAAATATCTGTTGCTTACGTTACAAGGAAATTGGTTGCTTACGTTACATTAAAAGTCCCTATATTTTTTTGCGTTATCTTGACTATGTATTACAATACCGAGAGTGTACTTCGACTGGTACACTTTCAGTTTTTGTCCCAGAAATTGCTTTCTCATTCTAATGTTTTCAAAATTATGGAAAAGCCTTGTATTCGTGCAAAAAAATTGAAACAAATTTTTTTCGTACTTTTTCGTTTTATGCCGTTTTATTATCAATTTCGAGCAAAAAAAAAATTGTCGGTCGGTGAATCGGTCAGGATTTGCTGGAATAACCCATAAAGATCAATTGGGTACATAAAATAAAAACGTTCTGCAGATTTGTCCACCGTGCCATGCCTACTTCGATTTTTGTACCGATTTCTTTCGAATGTGACGTACAGCAGATTTTTCAGCTATCTAGATATTCGTGGTTTAAACGTGTGTAAAAAATGATTAAAGGTTCGTAACCTCAGGTTTCTGTCTCAGTTGACAAAATACGAGACTCTACCTAACAGTGTGGACTGTAATTTGTTTTTTTTTAGTCCTTTGGGATATTTTCGCGTCTACGTTTCTTATAAGAATAATCATATAAAATAGACCAGGGAATATCAAGAAGATATATAAATATTTTATATACATTGGCT
Source organism: Brachypterus glaber (assembly GCA_958510825.1). Taxonomy (NCBI): domain Eukaryota; kingdom Metazoa; phylum Arthropoda; class Insecta; order Coleoptera; family Kateretidae; genus Brachypterus; species Brachypterus glaber. The sequence goes on from OY294053.1 coordinate 20,138,428, forward strand.
GCATCTAAAAGAACAAAAATATTCAGCAATATGATTAAAGCATTACGCACTAAAAAAGTAACGGTGGGTATTACTAGTAACGCCCCACACCTTCCACCAAGAATTACGGTAGCAAAGTGCCTGTTAACTTGAAAACCTCTGAGAACGAAATCCTAATGAGGACCAGCTGGAAAATAATTGGTAAAAGTTCTTCCGCAGAAGTAACAAATTGCAAATTCTTTCGCACAATTCCAATAGTGTTTTTTGTTGGTAATGGTATAAAAAATTGAACGGAGGATGATAAAATAAACTGATTTAAAGCCCATACAATTATTTATAATACTTGAAGCTTGAAGTCTAATGTGGTATAAAAAACCTTTATGTCCCATTGGGATATAAACTAAAACAAATAAATAAATAGCTTGTACCTTAGAAAAGCACGAACCATGAATACCCTCAAAAGTTCGGTTTTATCAATTTTTTTTTTCAAAAATTGGAAGAGATCATTCTGTAGCTTGTGTCATGTATCAGGATAGGTTTATCGTAATTTTCGTTTAAAAAAACGGTTTCGACGCAGCGCTAGCAGTGCGTAGTTGCCATAAAAATTCAAAAGAAATTATTTCGAGCAAAAAATATAGCAAAATTCCTATTTTTAATGCAGTTCTTGTATGTGAAAGTTGTCGTACAGTGAAAAATTTTGAATCGTGCAGATTTTCGAATAAAGATTCTTATTGGTGGAAAGTTTGCCGGCAAACGCCCCAACTCTCTCCACAATCGGTGCTTTCACTCTAGACTTACAAAATAGAAATACCAACCGTTTATAATCTAAAGCGTAATGATATGATCGTCTAATGTGTATTAATTTTGGAAAAAAATGACTGAAAAGCATAAAATTAAAAAGGGAAGCTAATAAATAAAATACAGAAAATTGCTTAGCTGTCAAATTTTCAGAAATAAAAAATACTTTACCGAAAACATGACTATAATATCCACTACGAAAAGTAACACTATCAATGCGAAGCATTACATATTTTCACGGCTTGTTACTAAAAATCCTATCGTTGAAACTAATACCTATCCCGGATAAGTTATCCGAATCTGTGTTTTTAAGTAATTGAAACTTTAAAGGAATATTAAAAAAAAAACCTGTGAAACTTTAGTATAAGAATGACGTATTTTAAATTCTCCAATTTCAAGTTATTTTAACGATAAAATAGGTCTCTGTGGGGCCGATCCCACGCGACAAGACTACCAATACATACTTAAATAAGAAATGATAGTGACGGCTGCAATACAACTCGATCTAACCTCACAAAAACTACACTATTTTAAATCATAATAATTATTTCCCTAATATAACATAGACCAATCAGAATAAAGGAAATTTTTAAAAACAACTAATCATACACCAAGCTAGCTAGCTAGCTTTTAATAAATAATAATAATAATAATAATAAATAATCTTAAAATAAATTCCTCGTTTTACGAAAGATGCCATCTAAATTACGCGTGGCTGTATTTTTTGAAAATTTAGCTTAAAGTAAATGTTTTTGACTGATTCAAGATAACAGTCCTCGACTATTATAGGCAAAAATTTGCAAAAAGAAGCTAACCGCAGTTTAACAGGAAAAATTCAAAAGCCTCGGGAGTTAACCTATGACGGGTTACCTTTTACGAAACAGAAAACCATTTTTTTATAAGTGTGCTTTGGTGTTTGGTGTGTAAAAGCATATCCACAGGCTGGCATAACAACATAGTACATAAGAATGCGATGCCGTGATTGGCTTGATGTGCCGCCATGTATCTTGTAAGCCAATCACGGCATCGCATTCTTATGTTTTATGTTCTTATGCGATCTTGTGCATATGCCTTAAGTTAAACCTTTCTCTGCAAGGTTTCTACATGTCTGGATATATAAAAGTTTGGTTAAGATTAAAATTAATCAGTGCTGGCACAGCAACAAAAGAATTCACTCTAAAAAGTAACTAAATATTCAGTTACAAATGGATAGGAAGTTTTGATCCTATACAAATGTACTTTATGTTAAAACACTATAGTTCTAAAGCCACCTTCTTTAATATTTAAGGACGGATATGAAATGTTGCGTGTTTTTAACAAAAATTAAAGTACAATTGTATAGGATATTAAATTCCGATTTCCTATCCATTTGTATCTGAATGTTCAGTTTACTTTTTACAGTGTTTACAGTTTTTCTTAAAATGTCAAACTGTGTACTAGAAAAAGAAATTATGAGTATTATAATTTATATTCCTTCCTTCCTTATAATCCTTCAACTAGAATAGTATAATTTTTTTCTACAACTGCTTTGGAATGTAAGCAAATACACACACTTTTCAAATACAGAATGAATCCATTCTAGCTCTAGATATGGTATGAATATTCCGTATCAAGTGTTAGAATGAGCATATGTAGTGCCATCTCTTGTTTATAAAAGTAAAAAAACTGTAGCAAAATTAGCAAAAATATATTTATTTTAGCATGAAATATTGAATAATTTAATGCAATTTAGAGTTTTGCGTTAAAATTACATAAAATTTGTTAGTTTTTCTTAATATTTGATCAGTTTTTTATCAACAGTTCAAAAAATTAAAACTGCTCCATCTATTGTTAAATATTTAAACCTGATATCTGTCACAACAATCTGACATAACCTTTAATTTTTGCATTATAATTTGTAAATATGTGCTAAAATTAATAATTTTTTAAGTACTGATTTGATAAAATTATTATATAACATTAATTGCTTTATTTAAAAATATGTATTTTGTTGCATTTACAATGTCGAGTCACAAAAAACATTGTTTTTAACCTTGTCCGCAGTTTAAAGCCATATAGTGTTTCATATTTGCAGTCGAAGAAAAAGTATAGTCTACAACACGTATGGAGTAGTCATTCCGCACTCGCAGGACCGTCATACTCGCCTGCCTGACAAACTTTCCGCTCGCGCGGAATATTGTCTATTCCATACTAGTTATAGAATATACTATACAATATTCTTACTTTTCTTTAGAAAACTATTCGCTATAGCGGGTAAGTTATATCGAACTGTGGCGTATACAATAAATATAACTTTGAAAACAAGTTACTGGCTTATATTTATTTAAATAAGTCTATATTTTGTCCCTCCTTGTAACGTGTGTTCAGAATTTCAGATGGCCCCGTTACAGAAGAAAGGATAGCATTTTATTAAACTGAATTTATGGATAACATAAAATATATCCAGTAGGGTGGCCCTTGAAAAATAGATTTTTAGGGCGCGCCCCCTAAATCTGTTCCAAATTGTCTAAAAATGATGTGTACCAAATTTCAGGTCAATAGCTCAACGTTAACATCGACCCCACCGAGCCCAAAAGGGAGACATAATAGTTATTTATATACCAAGGGACTAAACTGGCTGTTTTAGTCCCGCTGCATTAGTGTTTGGACCTGAGCGAGCGTAGCGAGCGAGGGAAACAGAAATGCAAGGAACTAAAACAGCCAAGTTTAGTCCTGAGGTATATACACTATTTTTTGCAGGACCAAACATAATTTAGGTAGGTAGATAGATAAAATTAAAATTAAAATCCACGCGTCTAAAATCGGTTGTTTTATTTTCGTAATTTAATCAAGATGCCTGTAAATTGCGAAAAGTCAGTTTCATGGCTATCGCGATTTCAATTGTTTTTTAATATGGTTGACACAAACGTCAAAAAAATGGACGAAGATGATAATTTTAAGTTATGTATAAATTGTTATAACAATGTTATTTTTAAAGGTTTTCTTTGTTAAAATCAAATAAATTGGTTTGAATCGCTAATTTATTACAAAACACCACCAAACCTAATTTTTGAACCAGCAAAGCACATATTAAGTATAATATTTTAATATTATCAAGGTTGCCGTGATTTTTATTCCCTAAGGAGAAAAACGGCAAGTTTAGTCCCGAAAATGAAAGCGTAAAATTAGGTTTTAGTCTTGGTCGTGGAAAAAATATATTTTTAAGGGTGTAAAAGCCTAACGGTGCTTCCTATTATTTTAATTTTATTTTAAAAATCAATTTATTTTATTCTTTGTTCTTAATATTTTTTCGATAGGACGCGTCCGGACGTACCGTTTAGCTTTACACACTTAGAAATATAGTTTGTCTTACCTTTTTTAGACTCGATGCGATACGTGTTAACCCTATATTGCACCTTGTTCCGATTTGGGAACACTGGGCATTAAGCCCCAGAATTCTTTAATAATCAAAATAAAAACATTATGGGCACCTACTTCACTTGGGAACAATGGTCCTCAATTTCGAGTATCTATTGATAGATGGCAGTATCTAATATTGACGGTAAATAATTAAACAACTGATCACGTCACGCACTTTTGAGATTAGCTGCAGTCAAATTTTTGTTAGGGTGTTGGTTTTTGTTCAAAAACGTGCTTTTGAATTCTAAAAATTGTTTTGTTGATTACCACATATAATTTGTGAGCAAGTTTCATATTAGTATTTTTTGGTTTTCTATTGGTTGTTCTTCTTTATGTGCACAATGTTTCCGGGTGAGTTTGAATAAAAAATTTTGAAATAAAATAATTTTTTTTAGAATTATACAAGTCAAAATTATGTGCAATAAAGGGTTAACATTGAGCTACTGACCTAAAATTTAGGTAACTTCCCAACAAATCTTTTTTTAAGAGCCACCCTAATATTCAATAATGGCATGTTTAGAATATAAGGAGGATTTTTTTCTATAGCTTATTATTTTCACTTTTCTTCTTTTTTCATAATGTATAATATTGTCGTTTGATCTAATAATAGGCTCACCCACGACATTTATTTTTTTTGTGTATAATACCTTATTATTTATTAAAAATTTATTTGATAAGTTTACTTCATAAAACATTGATTTTAAAGTCTATTGTTACGTTTTATCGGATCATTCCGCGATTTGAATGGTTTGGACGGAATGCACAAAGCGACAAAACGCCAAAGTTCGGTTCACGGTTTGTTTTACAATGTCATTTGTTATACGTAAAAACCTAACCTAATTTAATATTGAAAACAATTATTATAGTGAATAATTATAATACTTAATTCCTCTGTTAAACTACAACATTGAACCATCTTCCAAAAAATAATATTTTCTTTTAATTTTGCATTTTCCCACAAACACTATAACTCCTTAAGGTTAAAACATTAAAAACGCGCTTTTTAACTTCATTTAACAGATGCCCCACCACTTCAATTATGTTCATTCGATCTAAATCGACCGAATGAAAAGTTTGGACGGAATGGGATTGTGTAAGCTAGAAAATAAACTGTTCAAACCATTCAATCCGGTGGCAAATCTTTCATCGACAAAACGCAACATATTTTTTCATGATAGATTTATAATACTCTTGACAAAACAAAAAAAAATGCAAAAAAATAAGGGAAAGTCTTTTAAAAATCTTAACAAAAAGTGCAGTAACTTTTTAGATATTAGGATTTTTCAGAAATCTTATTGAAAAGCTCAAAAATCTTAGATTTCATGTTGAAATCATACGAAAATCTCCCTGTAAAAAAAATAGTTGTTATACGACCCCCTTGATGAATGAACCCTTTTTTTTAGTATAATGAATAAAGACCGGTAAAATGGTATTCATTTATGACATAAATTTTACTGGTCAACTATAATGTTTTACTTGTGCTATGCGCGCCTTTTTTATGCATAAATAAACATTATAGTGAGCCAGCAATAGTAGATTACAGGTCGACTCGGAAAATAGTACTTTTCCGAGACCATTTATAGGTCGAGGAAAAGTACCATTTTCTGGGAGGCTTGTATACTGTTTTATTCGCAACTGTTTTTATTTAAAATTAAAGTACTAATCTTTTTGAAACCTAGATGTTTGAATTTAAATGAAGAAAATAATACTATAATACTTAGTTTTTTAGTTCTTTTCATATTTACCACAAATATTTTTTCCCGCATTTCACAAGAAAAGCAAAAAAAAAACATTTGTTGATAGCTCACAAGGCACCGTTTATAACATTTATTATCCTTCTCAGTCTCAAAAGTAAAAAATATTGACTAAAACTGTACATTTAAGTTTTTTAAACGAAAAGTATTAGATTATATTCGTGTTTATCATGGCAACAGCAGTTCAGCCATCTTGCTTTAAGCATTAATAATGATATTTTAATCGGTGGCGCCATCTAGCGGAAATTAATGATTTAAATTGTAGACCTGTAATAATTAGTTTACTGGTCTCTATTTTTCATTACAGGTCAGGTCCAGGCGTGGAAAAGTCCAAACCCAAAAAAAACAACCTCAAAAAACATTTGTTGACAGTTCACAAGGCACCGTTTATAACATTTATTATCCTTCTCAGTCTCAAAAGTAAAAAATATTGACTAAAACTGTACATTAAAGTTTTTTAAACGAAAAGTATTAGATTATATTCGTGTTTATCATGGCAACAGCAGTTCAGCCATCTTGCTTTAAGCATTAATAATTATATTTTATTCGCTGGCGTCATCTAACGGAAATTAATGATTTAAATTGCAGACCTGTAATAATTAGTTTACTGGTCTCTATTTTTCATTACAGGTCAGGTCCAGGAAAACAATGGGACAAGGAATCACGTAATGTATGTTTTATATATATAGTTGCGAATAAAATATTTTTTTCACCACCAGCCTAAAAGCACATCTTTATTAAAAGTATTTTAAATGTTCCGTATACAAGTGTTAATTTTAAATTATTTTAAATGTGTATGTTACTATTTCATTTTGACGTGTCTTATAACACAACCTTGTTTATGTAGATAGCTAAGACCTTTCTGTATACTTATTGTATTGTTTGTTATAACTGATTAATAAATATGTATCTATCTATCTATCTATCTATCTATCTATCTATCTATCTATCTATCTATCTATCTATTACTGTTCTTTTCATTGGTAGAAATATTATTTCTCTACCTATGATGTCAGAGGTTCTAAAAATAATGAAATTGCACCATGGTTAATAATGAATTTTTATTCAGCTGTTTTGGCATCTGACTTTTAACTTAATTATTAAATCACATTGCTATTTACATGTGTCTAAAGACACCAAATTTATTTATTGTATGATAAATTAAAAAATATTAACTAAATTAGTATCTATAAAACATGTTTTACAAAAAACACTTCGAAAAGTGAAAATTATTGGTCCATCATATTCAACCATAGATTATACGACCCATATATTACCTTAAGGATCATAGATTACTAGAGGTACAACCCCCATATATTGATTTTTGAGGCAATAGATTCTCCCTCACAGTTTTCGCCTGTCCCCTTATTTCTGGGGGAGTACCAGAATCATCACTTTGCATTTTACTTTCCATTTTTATATATTTTATTACACTTTACACAGAAACACTTTCTAAGTTAATAATTTCAGCAGATCACCAGAAAATTTCTGCTAGAAATGTCAAGTTATTCATTTGTTTTTTTTCAATGCCCGCGAACGACCAGCGTGATATTTAATTTATAATCTTTTTCATTAAATTTTAGTAAAATAAATAAATATACACGGAAAAAAAAATTATAGCTAGGAGCGCTATAACACACATACCAAGCAAATTATAATCGCTTATTATATAAATACAAGGCTTTCTCTTACAATTATGGCAGTCAGTGTAAAAATTTATATGAAATACTTTAATTGTTTAGTGAATAATAAAATATAACAAATAGTATGGCATTTATAGCTTAAATAGATTTAATTATTGTCCGTGCTAATAATTTTTATAATATAATAAAATTTCTGTAAATTTATAATAGTGCCTGTAATAAATATAATCGTGTCTGTAATATATATATAATCGTTTCCAATTTATTTTTAACATTATTAGTTATTATGTCCCTTATAATCTATAGCTTAAATCACTATAATTTGCCACTGTTACCAAATATCTTATAATGTATAGCGCAGAGCCCACTAATTTCTTTCCGTGTATAGCTAATTAATTGTACTGGTAGTGAAAAAAATACTATATTTTCCACGTGAGTGAAGATTTAACATTTTAGACCGCGTCTTGCGGGCTTCGCGCTAGCGCGCTCATCCCGCAATTTGACGCAGGTCAAATATGTTAAACTTCTCTCACTTGGTAAATAATATACTATTCCTCGCTAAGTAATAATGACGTCAAAGCCCAGTCTTGACTCAGGATAAAAAACACCTGGTTTGGAAAAATAAATAATAAATAAATATGAAACCTTGGAAGATGCAATTTGTAATTTTATTATGCATAAAATATAAATTCCTTGCAATTTTAATTAAAATAGAAAAAACACTTCATCATCAAAAAATATATTATAACAGTATATCTGCTGCATAAGCTTATAAGGTAAAAGGGCGTAAGAAAATAATAAAATACAGTTACCAAGCTTAAGCTTGGTCAAATACATAAAAGCTTCTTGTTTAGGTTCATTACTCAAAGTTCTCGGATGGGATTGTTTTCGGTAAAAATCGGGGTGGGATCAACCGAGTAATGGTAGATTACAGGTCGACTCGGAAAATAGTACTTTTTTTTAATATTTGGTTTATTATAAAATTTTTCCTTTTTGGGAAAAGATATTTTTTTATATGAACTAAATAAATGAGAAAGTATTTTTTTGTTGGCAGCACTATTTTTTGTCGTATTTTTAAGACATTCAGAAAAGAATAGGTAGGTAAATTTGTTTCTCCTTGGTCAAGTCCACAAGTTTTGGCACGAATTAAATAAGTACACGTACTTATTACTTTGAAACGTGTAGCAAAATAATGTAACTTAAAATCGGAACGATTTTATTTTCTTTTAAGATGGTGATTGATAAATTTTCTGAAATGGGGCTACATGTTATGGGCTCTATCAATGCGTTCTTTAAGTGAAGGACACCTTGGCTCTATATATTCCATTATGCCTTCCGAGCAGACATTTATAGAAAATAGAAGGTAAATTAATCAATGGTACTTACCGGTAATTAATATGAGCGGGAATGTTACGACCAGTCTTGAAAAAATGCGCGGAATCTGAAACAAGAAAGAAAAAATTGAAAAGAATTTCGAAATTGCCGACGATGTATTGATTTACATGCAAAAATCTTAGTTTATGTCAATTAATTTTAAAAAATACACGTACATGTATCTTTATATAGAATAGAATTATTAAACGATTGCAAAAAATTTTATCATGATTATTTATAACTTCCAAATACATCACTAATACAATGTTTTTCTTATACAGGGTGATTTATTAGCCCGTTTACAAACTTTGGCAACGAAATGTAGATCTAATTTCATGGAGAAATGTTTATAAACATAGGTCCTATCTTTCTTCGTTCAGAAGTTATAGAGTTTTTAAAATTTTTAATTTAAAAAAACGTAGTAGCCATGATTAAGCAAAACTATGATTTTAAACAATCACCCTTCAAAAATTGTATGTTTATGTCATGGCGATTGACATTGTAACTAGGTCGTAGGAAAACAATTTTCCCTACGAGCTAGTTGGTTGATAGTGCTCATTTTCCACCCGTTGCCATGACAGCGGTCGGGAAGTGAAAATCAGCTGTCAGAAAATGAGTAAACTTAAACATAACCTTAAATTGACAAATTAATTTTTACACAATCTCTGCGTTTTTTTGGAATTTTATGTGTTAGGTCGTAGGAAAAATAGTATACGCACCTCGACTCAAACCATTTTCAGTGATTCGAGTGATTTTTTTTACTCGGCTCTGCCTCGTAAAAAAATAAGCACTCTCGTGCCCTGAAAACTAGTTTCGCGTACTCTGTGCATAATATACTATTTGACAGGTGATTGTTTAAAATAATTGATACTAAATTTTGTTTTGCTAAATCTTGGCTACTACGTTTTTTGAACTTAATAATTTTAAAAACGCTATAACTTCTAAACGAAAAAAGGTAGGACCTTTTTATATAAACTTAAAAAGCTTGTAAACGGGCTAATAAATCACCCTGTATATTACAGTACTTATAAATACTTTGTAATATATGCAGTTAAAACTTTTTTCTTTCGACCAAATTAGGGCGGTTTACACAAAACTTTTAAAAATCATTAATCATCCCTGTGCTGCGGCTGGCAACCGCTGGACAGTAAGGTTAAATTAAAAAAAGTAAATTAATACAAAATACACAACTCTCTGTACTGATTGATAGAAATTAATTTTATCTGTATACACATACTAATTAAACGTAATTAAATCAAAATTCATATGAAGCCAGTTTCATTCAAAGCAAGACGACACGCCCCAGTTGAATCTCTAAAGTTTATTTTAGTGGCATTTGTCTGGTCATTTTAGTCTTGCATATCTCTTCCCTTCCCTGAAACATGGTTAATTTATGAGCGTTTTAAGGTAAGGTGTGACATAGGAGTAGAGTGGTTCCGAAGCGATACAAAATCCATTCATTTGAAATTTCACATATCGTCGGCTTACAAGTAAAGAGCACTAGTCCAAAAACATGGTTTTGAGATATTGACAAATTTAACTTTCACTGTTGTTTTTTAATTTTTGTAATAATTGTTACAAAAATGCACGTTTCGCCAAACAAACACTCAGTCGCTTAGTGCAGAAACATTTGAAATAATCTACAAGTAAAACGCACTAAGTGCACTAGGTGACTATTGCCAGATAAAATTTTATTCAAAATCAAACTGGTGCGTTTTGTATAGTGGGTAACTCTCTTGGCAGTCCACCTAGAAGTTAGTTCGGTTTACCTGTACATAGATCATCAAAAATTAATTACAGTACTCTAAAAATCCCATTTTTGCAAAAAAGTGACTTAGTGCCTTTTACTTGTAAGCCGACGATATATACAGTTTATTGCAAAAGTAACTAAAAATAAACAACAAACTTACATTTAGGAAAATAAGTGCATTTGCGTATTTTGTCAACAATATAAGCAAAAGTTTAAATGTTTTCATAAGGAGGAAGTAAGCCAGCAAAGAACTTTTTGACAAACTCCCAAGTACAAGTGAGCCAACTGCAAGGAAGTAATTAAATTATTAACTTCAGCGATTTATACCTACTGCCTATGACTTTAAAAAGCATTTACCGAGTTTAATGTGAAGTAGACTCTTTTTTCTTTTTCGAAAATATAGTTAAATGTTTAGGGATACTTATTCAATTTCAATTCAATTTTAAATTAAAAAGTTTTACAATATAAATATATAGATAGATGGGGATCCGCCTAAGCACAGGCTTGTGTGCGGATCCAATTTTAATAAATTACATTATAATTTTGTGTAGTTATATTTTAACTTGTTATATATGTCGGAGAGAAGTATTCAGAACTAGGAGATTTTTTTTTAAATAACGGAAATTTAGTGCAGTTTATTTAAATAGCTAGTTTGTAGAGGACAGATTTTTAAATATTATTTATTAAGGATTTTTTTTTTCATATAAAAGGAATATTAAATTATTGGATCAAAAACGCATGTAAAAATATCATTATTAAAAATAAATTTTTTTGATTCAAATTTAAATTTGTGAATATTTTATTAATTTTATATTATCAGGTATTAAATTATAGGCTTTCGGTGCATAATAAAACAACGATCTTTGTGTACCAGCTTTCCTAAATAACGGAATACTTAAATTGTTACTTCTATTTTTATTTTTACTATTATGACTAGATGTTTCCAGAATTTATATTTTTATGAGCCCATAAAATCGAGTGATATAAAAAAATTTGTCTGATGTTAGGTAAATGAATTTCTTTGAAGAGATGTTCTGTGGAGTACCTACGACTTTTTTTAAATAAGATCTTTATTAATGTTTTTTGTGTAATTTCCAGACCATCAAGAGAATCTGAATATAAACTGGAAATTCTTAGGCAAAATGATAGATTCGCATTTATTATTCTATAATCGATTTTATTTAAATTGTGGATCTGGCTTTTAGAGCTAATTTTTTCAGACTAAAATCTATTAAGTTCAAAAATACAAGATTTTTAACTAACCATTTTTTAGAAGTTATAGCCAACTAATAAGAAAATTGTTAAAAACTCGTCTTTGGCCTCACTTTTTTTTATGGATTTTGCTTTAGACTAAATTAGTAGGGTCCCAGCCAGAAGTCTCGGCTTATTTGGAACACCCTATGATACTGTACTGTAATCTACGATAAATAAATAAATAAATATTAGGGAAATATTCTATTTTAATTAACAGTAATTGATTTACGTTTGGGTTAATCGATTTTATTTAAATTGTGGATTTGGCTTTTAGAGCTAATTTTTTCAGACTAAAACATAAAAACTTCAAAAATACAAGATTTTTAACTAACCATTTTTTAGAAGTTACAGCAAACTAATAAGAAAATTGTTAAAAACTCGTCTTTGGCCTCACTTTTTTTTATGGATTTTGCTTTAGACTAAATTAGTAGGGTCCCAGCCACAAGTCTCGGCTTATTTGGGACACCCTATGATACTGTACTGTAACCTACGATAAATAAATAAATAAAAATTAGGGAAATATTCTATTTTAATTAACAGTAATTGATTTACGTTTGACTTTTTGACAACCGACCTATGTCTCCCCTATATGCAAAGCAAGAAATTGGATTGCTTTAACTTTTTAAATTGAATTTCCACAAAAGAAAAATATTCTTTTGAGTACACTAATACACTGCAAATAGCTTTAAAACGAATACATTTTAAATTAAATTTGCTAAATTTAATTTAGTCAAATTAAATCAGATTATTTTTAATAGACTTTGACAGAAATAATCATTTTACAAACCATTTAATATAGCAAAAAAATGTAATTTTATATTCAATTTTTGCTTTGAGACTGCTAGACTGCCACAGACGGTTTTTTTTTCTGTAACATCTTATTATAGATATTCTAAAATAAATTTGAATATTTCCAATAGAATGGGAAAAATTTATGTCTGGAGCTTAGTAGGCAGATAAAAGAAAATTATTATTCAACCATCAATATTTTAGTTTTTTACTACTACACTGCCCGACTAAGAAAAAGAGTCATATCTGGAAAAAGACATGATTACATAACTAGACCAAATAATTAAGCAACTTTTTCAAAAAATAGAAAAAATGGAAGAAAAAGTACGATAATCTCAAAATTAGTGGATGATTCTACATCACAAAACATGAAAAAACAGCATAGGATCATAGGTCCGGAAACGAACCCTAAGATAGTTACGACCCTTTAAAACTGTACTAAAAATAAGGTTTCTAATTAATAACTCTGGTACCCTTTGAGCTAAAGCGACGAGGTTTTGCATGTATGTATACTAGTATTAATTACGGCAATTAGTGTATGTTAATTTATTTTTTTGAATCTATCCAGAGGCGTGCCCAGACGCAAAAATTAAAGGTTATGTCAGATTGTTGTCATAGATATCATGGTTTATTTTTTTTGAACTAATTTGATTAAAAACTGTTCAAATACTAAAAAAACTAATAAACTTTATGTAATTTTAACGCAAAACTTTAAATTGCATTAAATTATTCAATAATTCATGGTAAAATATTTGTTTTACTAATTTTACCGCAGTTTTCTTTAATTTTATAGACAAGAGATTCCACCAGATTTGCTCATTTTAACACTTAATATGGTATACCATATGAGTATACAGGTATACTAATACTAAATATTCATACCAATTTTGAAAAATCCATTAATAAAAGGAGTTATAGGCGGCGCCACCTTTTAATACAGTATAAAAATAAATAGCGCGTACAAGCTTAAATAAATCATATTTTGGGAAGTAACTATATCAAGATAAAATCGAGGAAAAAACGCAATATACTATTCACTTTAAAGAGTATATTATGTAATGCGTAGCATTGCGTGTCTTCAAGGCTTATTTTTATGTTAGTTTAACGTTTATTGCTATGAAAATATTGAATTGAGAAAAATAAAAAGTTAAAAACACGAAAAAATAAGCGATTTTTTCGTATTTCATTAAAAAACTTTTAATTAAAGCAAATAGAATTAATAATACGAAGCAGGCGGCTTTTAAAAAAATGGTTACAGTTGTGCCAGTTAAAAGTTGTGAGAGCTTTTTTATCAAAGTTGCTAATTTATGATATTTACGTTGAATTTTAGATTTTTTGCATCACGTTTAATTAAAAAACTGGGACAAACGTAAACATTGGCTCCCTGTGGATTAAAAGTCATCCAATAGTACAGTCAAAATATTATTTTTAAGGTTTTGATTAAAGTTTGAATCTATCTAATGGTTTAAGTCAAAGGGAATCCATTTTGAAGTTGTATCTCATAGTGAGCCATCTATCTATTTATTTACTTTCAAATTAAAAATAATTCAGTTAGAAATCTTTAAAATGCTTGTGGCGATTCCTACGCCATCTAGTTAGCAGTTATCGAATTATGACGCACGAAATTACCCGCTGCGTGGCATTCCCCCATTCCCCCTAAGAGATAAGAGGTTACTTAAAGATATTTTGGACAAAATCTGGTAGTGGAAAGGGCCAAAATGGAATCCTGCTCACAAATAAGAAAGAATCGTCGTTAAATATTCGAATTGAAAAGTCGTTACCTAATATATTTGTCGCAAAAACCTAAGTTTCGTGATAGTCAAATATTTCCAAGCACATTTTTTATCCTCACAAACACAAACCAACAAGAAGAAACACTGTGCACAGTTGAAAAATTAAGAACATCAGAACAAAAGGTTAGTGAATCCCTATTTATCCCTTCAAACCCCGAATTTATAACCCCTAAGTAGTCCACTATCTCTCGTTTCGTTTTAGTTAATTTAAAGTCGCTATATGCTAAGTTAGAAAGTTATCGAAGGCGTAGTTTTTTTTATCTAACTTAGACATATGTTTGGTGGAGAACATTTAGGGAAAAGGAAAGTATTGGCTAGGGGTAGAATATGTAAGAGAGATTCGACAAACCAATAAATAAATAGTATATTACGCACCGAGTACGCGAACCTAGTTTTTAGTGCACGAGAGTGCACTGAAATGGTTTGCATCGAGGTGCGTATACTATTTTTCCTACAACCTAACACCTAAAATCAAAAAAACACAAAAATTAGTTTAAAATTAGTTTGTCAATTTGAGTTTATGTATTTGACGTTTACTAATTTTCTGACAGCAGATATGTAAAATCACTTCCCAACCGTTGTCACAGGCAACGGGTGGGAAATAGGCACTATACAAACTATACAAACTAGGTCGTAGGAATTATTTTTTTTCTGTGTTTTCCGTTGTCCCTTAATCATGTTGGGACTAAATTTTCCTAGCCAGCTAGATAATAACTAAAATTTAGTTATTAAATTTACTACTAAAGTTATCTTAGTTCGTTATATACGAGCGTTATTACAAATTGTCCCCGGTTCGCTTGATTGTTGTATGCGATCGTTCTATGGAACATATTTATATGCAAATAAACATGTTCATTTAAACAGAGGTCAATGTTAACCACAGTGAACTTTACATATTTAAATCTACTGAATTTTGTAAAAATTTTAAAAATTGACAGTTGCAGCTAGCTGGGAAGAAAAAAAATGGCTACAAATGAGGACTAAAAATTAAATACTAAAATTTTAAAAACCAAAATTTCAATATGCATGGCAAATATACGTCAAAAACTAAGAAAAAAACCTCATTTAAAGGTACAAAACTCAATAGGGAGCTATGTTCTCCTAAAAATGCACCATTTTTAAAGAGTAATAGTACACTGTAAAAACTCCATGTAAAATAATGTAAAAATACATGAATTTACATAGTTCGGAATAGTAAATTTACTATTCTGGACTATGCATATTTCATGAATTTATGTAAAAGGATGTAAAATAATGTAAAATAATGTAAAATAATGTAAAAGAATGTAAAAGAATGTAAAAGAATGTAAATGAATGTAAAATAATGTAAAAATATATATTTACATTGATTTACATATTTTTACATGATTTTACAATGTCGGGCTATGTTATTTTAAGACGCGCGTGCGCTTTGGACAATAACCAAGACAACGTCGCATCATAAGACGGACCGTTTAATATTGTTATTGTTAGAGAGATAGCGACGCATGCTGCTAGGTTAAAGTGTTAAAAGTGCAAAAAAAGTTAAATATTATTTATGTACGATATTTAAATGCTTTATTTGTGGCCTAAAATTTACATTCATTATAAATTACGATCTTTATCAACCAATAGATCTTTAAAGAAAGATGTAAGCAGTTTATACTCGTATTAAGGGTTCAAATCGTTTGGTTTATTAAACCAAATGAACTTTACGCTACAATATTTCAAAAAAGCTTTGACACAGAGACTTGTAATTTGGAACAAACATTTTCTAAGCAGTAAATATTTTTTTTCAAATTTCAAGTCTCTATGTCAAAAAGTCCAAACCATTCTGAACTATGTAATTTTTAGCGTTCCGATCTATGCAAAATATTACCATTATGGACTATGCAATTTTTACTGTTCCGGTCTATGCAAAACATTACCATTACGGACTATGTAATTTTTACCATTCCGGTCTATGGCAACATATTACCATTTACGGACTATGTAATTTAATGTAATTTATTTTTACTGTGTAGTTGTAGTAGTAGCTTTAAGACCAACTTTTCGACCTACATGTATGGATTTTTTTTTTCAGTTTTTGATGTAGAATCATTGAAACCAAACCAAACATCATTGAAATGTTGGTTCTCAACATTTTAGTATTTAATTTTTAGTCCTCGAAACGTGAAATTAAAATCAATTTTTATCGAAAACGGTTAATCCTACAGTATTACAACAAGAGTACCTTTTTATGTATTTTAGCCTGAGGAATCATGTTCCAATAAGTAAATTAAAAAAATGTTACACAGAAAAAAGTTTGGGGCAAAATACTGATTAGGCCCCACATTTCGCACGCCTCTGGTTAAAAAAGTACATGAAAATAACGTAAGATAATGGGCCTTATTAAGGTTAGTTTACAAGCAAAACCTCGTCGCTCTATCTCAAAGGGTATTAGACTTATTAATTAAAAACCTTATTTTTATTACAATTTTAAAGGGTCGTATCTCCCTTGTTTCCGGACCTAGTTTCCTATAGTGATTTTTGATGTTTTTTGATATAGAATCTCCTTTAATATGTGACATAAGACTGCAAACACCGTGTATATTTCGTAAAAAAAATTTACATGCATAAAAATGTTCCAATATTAAATTTTAATAGGAAAGATCTCCCTGTATTAGCCAACTGTTACTGGCAACCCTATTAAAAATGAAACATAAATTACGCTGTAAGTATTCCCCCTATAAACCCCATAACAAATGTAACGATTGACCGCGACATTTTAATTAACTTTATGGAGTTGTAATGGGAGTTACAGATCGACACTTTTTCATAATAACGGTTCGTTATTAAAGAATCCACCTTTATTTCTTCGGGATGGCCGGCCGCTATATATAAAAATTTAATTAAAGTCCCTTCGAAATCATAGTCGGCCGAGAGAGAGAAAAAGAGAGAGAATGAGAAATGTCATAAAATTGTAGCGATGAGGCGACATTTTTAATACTTGACCACGGAATAGAGAGAGATGATTATATTAACATTTTTTAAGGGGTTAAAGAGAAACTATGTGAAAATATGATTCTTTGAAAGTTTTTTTGATACGTTTGGTTTATTCTCGTATAATTAAAGGCCTTTTATACTAAGGTAGGAGGCGCGTAGCGCAGACGTATAGTAATATTTAATGTTTAACGTTTTATCATGCTTATTCATGCTATAAAAGTAAACTATGCCACGCCAGCAAACTACCAAATATATATTTTTTACCTCTTAAAAAGTTGATAACCAAAAAGTCATTAACCCTAAGGAAAAAATGCCAAAAGCGATTGCTCAAAAAGCCAGCTGCCCACAATTCTTGTCGTACTCACTAGAATTTTATGTGACCTTAGATTTTGTTAAAATGGTA
Organism: Brachypterus glaber; assembly: GCA_958510825.1. Classification (NCBI taxonomy): domain Eukaryota; kingdom Metazoa; phylum Arthropoda; class Insecta; order Coleoptera; family Kateretidae; genus Brachypterus; species Brachypterus glaber. The sequence goes on from OY294053.1 coordinate 20,156,328, forward strand.
AGATCATGGAATTTTATTTGAATTTAAAAATAGTAAAAATGTAAAAATCATGCTATTTTGTAACGCACGTAACAATTCCTAAATAGGCAAATTAAAAAATTTAACCACTAAAAATTTTAAAATAAAATTACAAGGAACTGTTGGTAAGTAGGTTGATGGTTCGATGATGAATGTATTTATTTCTGCAGAAGACAGCAACCAGCAATAATTTGCCCATTTAATATAAATAATAAGCTGTGAATGTATGTAATGCTACACAGTAAATGGTACCTATAGTGCATTTTCCCAAATACTTAAAAAAAATTAAAAAAAATGTCTTTTTTGAAAAACGAAAAATAAAAAATATATTTTTCAAAAAAAAAAAATCAAAAAAATTTTGTAACCCCTCATAACTTTTTTGTTTTTGGAGGCATTACTTTCAAAATTGGTTGAATTGATCCTTATAATAAAGGTAATTTTTCCTAAAAAAGTTACGTTAATCGAAATTTTCTTTCAGTTTTTTTCGATTTTTTTTTAAATTAAACCCCCCATAACTTTTGTTTTTGGGGGGATTGTTTTCAAAAACAATAGGATCTTCCCCTCGTAGAACTTGATTTTTCCTCAAAATTTCAAGTCTATCGGATTATTCCTTCTTGAGTTATCGTGTTAACAAAAATCGTGACATCAGACAGACGGACGGATAGACCGATATTACAAAAAAAGAAGCTTCTTATTTTTTCATGAAACGAATTTATATCCAAGGTTTTTTTATCTAGGAAGATTTTAATTTTTTTTTGAAAATTCTAAACTACCGTATATTATTCTAGCGCACGCGCTCTGACTAATATAATAACCTAAATAACTAACTAAAAACGTATAAAAATGTTACGTACGTTACACAGAATCAGATTTTGTAACCCCTCAAGGCGGTACAAAAGAGACACAACATCAAGAATGATAAGTCCATAATAATAATGTTATTTCTGTTGATTTTCGTAATGAAATTTTGATTGTGGGTTAGTCGTAATATTTTTAATGTCCGACGATCGATCCGAAAGTGGCTATTATAAGAATACAATTTCCCTCCGATATTAAATATAAATTTTATTACGGTGCGTTTTAATACACTTTTCGCAGTATAACTCAAGAACGCTTTGAGCCAAAGATTTTAATTTTGGTTTTTGGAGGTAACTATTATTTTTGTTATTATCTCGCACTCGATCTCGCAGCAATATGTTTAATTTTCTTAAAGAAAAATTTTGGTTTTTTATTTTTGGACCCCCCCCCCCTGTAACGCTATTTTCCTATACCAAGACTCCGTCTCAGCAAAAAAACTTTATTCTTGAACACTAAAGACTTAGTTCGCATACTAGGTGCATAATATACTATTACTTAACCCTTAATTTGGCAAACACTCTTTGGAATGAAGTATATAAAAAATCTTTTAAGGGGAAATTTAGATACATAAATGTAAAACATTTATGGAAAAAAAATATTAAAAAAAAGTCACGTGACTTAATACTGACTTGTATCATTACTGACATTGCCAAAAATAATTTTTTTGCCAAATAATTTTTATCCAATACCTATTAATAATGTTAGTTTACACTTGACATTTTAATCAATGAAAATGACGTTTTAATCATCCTGTGTTATGAAATTTCTAATCACCGAAAAGTGACATTATATTGAAATGTCAAGTAAATTTTGTGGAAATGTCATTTGGAAATTTGATTCAGAAGTGTTTTTAAGAGGTATTGGATAAAATGTTGTAAAGCACACGTGGGGTAAGTAACATTATTCACTCAAAAATTAACAAAATTAACCCACTCGACCCAGGAGCCTCCCCAGTCAACTCTTTTTTCGTGAATAATATCCCACTTACCTCACTTGTACTGTAAATAACTATTTTTGTTATCTTAAAATTCATGTATCATATACTACACATTACCAAATTAAGGGTTAAAAACTGTTGTTACTGGCGAACCAAAAACTATCTTCAAGGCTTGTTTTAATTAAAACTTTTTTCATTCGAATATGGAATTTTTTCCACGTCTCGAACTTTTTAATTTTTCCCGGAAAAACTCGCGGAAAACAATTCATTATGCAAAATAAATGAATTTCCCGAATCGATATCGGTGCGGACTTTCGGATTATTCGTCTAAGCGCCGTAGTTTTTCTCGGAAAAGTTGGTCTGTCAAAACTTTTTTATCGAAAAGCTATAAATATTTAATAAAGTAATTACAACTAGTCCGGGAAACAAGACACTGAAAAAGGGATCTGCATTGTTAAAAGTGATAGTAAATTTAAAGCAGTTATCCCAACGAACTAATAACTCTTCTCTCTAGAATAGGCATTTCATTCGTTAAAAATGACAAAAACGTCGGCAACATAAACATTTGTCTGCCTTACTCACACATCTTTGTTCTAACAGAGACAACAATACCAGTTACTGGTAATTGTTATTGTTCAGGCCTGAATATACCTACTATTTGTTTACAAACAAACCGAGATGTTGGCGATACTTTATTTTAATGGTATGCGTATTCTAGAAAGAAGAGTGATTAGTTCGTTGAGTTATCCTTGTGAGGAAATAATGAATTATACTATCTGATATAAGCAAATTTACAAAAAACTGTAATAATGCTTAATTTTTCATGTTATTTGTAAATTTTAAGTTAAGCCACAGGTTAGGTTGTAACATCCCTTGAAAAATATAGGAAGTGCTTGTAACAATAGGTCGAATTCACAGTAACATTAAAAAACACGACGGCAATATACAGTAGTAGTATATGTAGTCAAACGCTTTAAATTAAGGTATTTTTACAATCGCTATTTAAAAATACAGTTGGGCTTTAAATTTACTATAACAATTGCTGGCAATAAATCGCCTACAATAATTGCTGGACATGTTTTTAGAGTGTGGTTGGGGCAACCAGATCAGACTAACTATTTTAATGGTTGCTGCAACCAGAATTTCTGGTTCTGGCCCAGAAATCCACTGAGGGCAACAACACAACTTTTTGTGACTGTGTTTTGTAGTGAGTAGCCAAAAAGTCCAAACGAAAAAAAAATGTCTCGTAACTCGAGAACGCTTTGAGCTAAATAGGTTCCTTATCCAAAGTTATTGGGTGAGATTTTTAGTAGTAAAATTGAGGGTGGGATAGGGGGGTCAAAAAGGATAAATACTATTTTTTTATTAAATTGGCATTTTTTCGAAAAAAGCTCGAAAAAAAAAGCAACTTTTTGTGAAAAGAGGGCAGCAGTATTTTTTGAACATGAATGTTTTTTTTTGTGGCCGTTATAATTTTCGGCGTCTGGATAGAGCCCACGGATTAGTGTTATTAAAGTTATCAGAATTAAGCAGATTAACGTTAAGCTAAATATGCTTTTATAACTTAGACAGCAGTTATTAATATTTTACCGATAAATTAGGGGCTCTAATTTAGAGCAGTTAAGATTTTCACTAAAAGGGGGGATCAGCACTTTAGCCGATTTACCAAATGCGCACTGATGCCCAAAAAGGTCCTTGTTTGGAACAAGTACTATTATGCCGTGGGTGGCATACAATTTCTAAAAATGAGATCAGCATAATTTAATTTTATATTTAGTAGAAGTGTTATCACTATTATATAAGCCAATTTTTTGTGGAAACACCGGTTAACCGTACGGTTTTTATCCCCACCACTAAATTCGTATAACCGACAGTTCTCACAAAAACGCATTGGTTATTTTCTTGAGGTTTTGACAAGTACCCAACCTAACTTCTCCCAAAAAACTGATAAGGTATATATTTTTTATATTTCCTTTGGATAAGATATGATGAAAAAGCTTTTAAACTACATTTCCAAGTTTATTTGCTCATGGGGAAGGTAATAAACAACAATGATAAGTTTAAATAGTTTTTTATATAAGAATTGAATTTTAAACTACATAAGCAAACACTTAGAAGTTAGAAAATAAAAGTTGAAATACCTTACCTACTCTATTTTTTAAATTTTGCATACAAATCGAGAAAAATTCCCACAGGCCTGTAAATTATGGTGTAAATAAACAATTTATAGGTTAAGTTTTTATAGTTAACCGTATCTAACTCACCTCCGAACCTGTGATAGACGCGGTTAGTGCCGGTTAGTGACGTCATCGTTTCAGTAACCTGGTTAGTTCCGGTGACCCGACAAAAAATTGGCTATAATGGACCATAGACTAAAAATTACATATAGTAAACATTTTCACCCAACCAAGTCACGTGACCATATATCCTTTCACTTTGCCGTTCATAATCATAGAGTGGGAGAGAGAGCAAGATAGTAACGTGACTTGGTTGCAAGAAAATGTTCACTATATATGTTATAACCTATTTGCAGCGTGTCAACAATTTTTGAGCTGAAATTCGCAAAAATGCAGTATGTTACTTTTTGCCAAAAAAAGGACCAAAACACGTTAAAAATGCTTAAAAATGCCTTAGATTTTTTTAATTTTGTGATTTACTGCATTTTTCGAAACAGATTTTGCGTTTTTCAAGTCACTTGCTTCAAATCTTGGCAGCAATAAAACGCAACAATCTATTTTTCTCATTTTTTACTTTTTTTACATACTGCGTTCCGGCTACCCATAAAGTTATAAAAAGTTATTAATGTCGGCCTATTTGTCTATTCTTCCTCATAATATTTGAAAATAAAAAAAATCTTTTACCAGACTATTCAGGGCCTTTGTGGTTTGCATCAGTGGCGCACCCAGGGTACGCCACTGGTTTGCATCATGTTAAAGATGGTTAACATTAGGGTAAGCTAAGGAGGACAAAAGAATCTTGTTTATCGAATGACTATTAGTTTCCAAGATTTAAAAAATTGGCCTCTCGTTTCAGATTACAACAACTGCTAAAAACAAGGCCCTTTTTGGTACAAGTATTCCTTGACGGTTCTAGGGTAAGATAATTCATTCAAAGTTGGTGTGTCCATGGAGCTAAGCGACATTTTATGCCGTCTAGGGTGACCCTCAAATTAATCATTAACTACTAATTTTACTTGCCCGAACAACACATTTGCAACACCCCAGTTTCTTTGGAAAATGTAAGAAATATTACCCAATTTCTTAGGGAAATGCAAGAAATATTCTAATGAATTGTTATTTTCTCTCGGAAAATTGTACAGGGTGTTGAAATCTTCCTTAAAGATAAAATGGTCAGACAGAGTTACAAACGAGAGCGTATTGGAGAGAAGGACTATTTAGGAGAAACGATCAACTAATTACCCTAATTAATACTAGTATACGTACAAAATACAAAATCTCGTCGCTCTAGCTCAAAGGGTACCAGAGGAATTCATTAAAAATCTTATTTTTAGTACAATTTTAAAGGGTCGTTTCTCTCTTAGGGTTTGTTCCAGACCTATGTTTCTATGCTGTTTTTTTCATGTTTAAAACAAAAACCGAGGGGTTTATTTATTAAAAAAAAGTGTACAAGGATTGTGAGAAACAAAGGATTGTGGAAGATTGTCAAAAAGATTGTGAAAGATTGTATAAAATTTTAATGAAGATTGTTAAGGATTATGGGAAGATTTCAGATGATTGTGGAAGATTTTAGAGGATTGTGGAGGATTTTAGATAAAGGAATGTAGAAGATTGTTGGATAGGTGTACAAGGATTGTCCAATAAATAAACCCCTCGACAAAAACAAAACAGTTTTGTGATGTAGAATCATCCCCTTTATTTAATACCAAAGACTGCACCGTGTATAGGGGAAAGTAAAAAGACGATAAGTGAATCTAGAGAAACTAGGTTTAAAATCACAAGAAAATTTACGATAGTTCACACAAGTTAAACCATACATGCATCTATTTCGCTTTTCGCAGAAAAGATAAAACAAGCCGTGGATATGTAATGCTACGCATTTCATTATATACTATTTTTGAAAAAAAAATTTTTTTAAACAATTCCAAAAAAAAATTAAAAATTTTTCAATTTTTTTTATTTTCTTTTTGCGAAAAACAAAAAAAAATAAAAAAATGGTTGAAAATATAGTTTTTTATTTATTTTTTTAAAAAGTTTAACCCCCCATAACTTTTTTGTTTTTGAAGGGATTAGTTTCAAAATTGGTAGAATTGATCCTTATAATAAAAGTATTTTTTCCTGAAAAATTTACGTTAATCGGAATTTTCTTTCAGCTTTCTTCGATTTTTTAAAAAGTTTATCCCCCATAACTTTCATTGTTTTAGGGGGAATTACTTTCAAAAATAATAGGGATCTTTCACTCAGAGAACTTGATTTTTCCTGAAAAAGTCGATAGGATTATTCGTTCTTGAGTTATCGTGTCTACAAAAAACGTGACATCGGACGGACAGACGGGCATTTTAAAAGTTTCTTATTATTTCATGGAACACATTTGTACACGGAAAAAAAAATTATAGCTAGGAGCGCTATAACACACATACCAAGCAAATTATAATCGCTTATTATATAAATACAAGGCTTTCTCTTACAATTATGGCAGTCAGTGTAAAAATTTATATGAAATACTTTAATTGTTTAGTGAATAATAAAATATAACAAATAGTATGGCATTTATAGCTTAAATAGATTTAATTATTGTCCGTGCTAATAATTTTTATAATATAATAAAATTTCTGTAAATTTATAATAGTGCCTGTAATAAATATAATCGTGTCTGTAATATATATATAATCGTTTCCAATTTATTTTTAACATTATTAGTTATTGTGTCCCTTATAATCTATAGCTTAAATCACTATAATTTGCCACTGTTACCAAATATCTTATAATGTATAGCGCAGAGCCCACTAATTTCTTTCCGTGTATCAAAGAATTTTTTGACTAGAACGTTTTTTGGCGATTTTGGGAAATTCAAAACTACCGTATAATACTATTCAGCGCTGCGCGCTGTGAACAGTATAATAACTCAAGTGAGACCCAGTTAGAACCCAGAGCAAAATTTATGGATCGACTTATATCGAGTCTTAAATTTACAACATAATTGCTATGACTTTATAAATTGACAATAAATTAAGTAGCAATTTGCGCGAAGAATTCAATAAATATCGCTGTTTTTGCCGGGTAAATGCCAGAGAGCAGAAATTGGAAATCGGTTTCTGAGAAGCTGCATATTAAGATATTTCAAAATATTCTTTTTATATTTATGCTAACATAATAAAGTACCTATTCATAAGCTCGCATAAGAACATAAAACATAACAATTCGATGCCGTGATTGGCTTTTGATGGGCCGCCATGTATCCTGTAAGCCAATCACGGCCTAGCATTCTTATGTTTTATGTTCTTATGCAAGCTTCTGGATATGCCTTGAAGTTCGCATTTGCTAGCAACAAAATAATACTTTCCCTGTCGGCATAGGTTCATTAAAACAAAAAATCAAGTTTTTTTTAAATGTATTTTTTTCGAAAAGCTATAATTTAGTTTTCAAAAAAAATTTTTAAAGAATTCTAAATAAAAAATAAAAATACACTGCCCAGTAAAATCGCGTTCCCATTTTTCACCTCCGCGCGTTAAATGGATGTTTTATTATCAGATTCACTTTGAGCAACCTCAAAAACCCCAATATACAAATTTTCACTGAAATTACCCTCCACCCTCCAGGGGGTGGAGTTAGAATTTTTTTATTATCAGATTAACCTTTAATTAGGGCCCTATATACCAATTTTAACGAAAACTACCCACCCCTCAGGGGGGGAGTTGGAATTTTCTTATTATCACATTTAGTTTCAGAAACCTCAAAAACCCCTATATACCATTTTTCACGAAAACTACCCCCCCCCACCTCTTAGGGGGTGGAACTGGAAAAATTCTATTATCAAATTCAGTTTCGTCGTCCCCAAAAACCGCTAAGTATATACCAATTTTGACAAAAAAATATTTAAAAATATTAACCCCCTCATCCTCGGGGGGGGGGGGGGAAATTAATTTTTTTTATTATCATATTTAATTTCAGCAACTTCAAAAACCCCTATATAGCAATTATCAAATTTTTGTGAAAAATTATTGTATTTACCCCCATTTGCCCCACCCCAATGTTTACCAAAAACAATCCCGAGCGAGAACTTTTGGTAACATACCTGTATGCCAAATTTTAAAGTCTCTAGCTTAAATCGTTCTTAAGTTACCGTGGATACAAGATTTCCCGGACAGCAAGACCAATCGACCAATATTTTTTTTGCTTGAAATGGACTTATATCTACATAAAACGTCATAAAACGCAAAAATAAGCAAAAAAAAGAATTGAAATTTTTTGAACGAATATAAGGCTCTCCGAAATGTTGAAAATTTTCAAAATGGGAAAGCAAAAATGCCTTTTCGAATTCAAAACGAAAAATTTTTGAAAAAAAAAATTTTTGACGTAGGTTTTTCGACTTTTTAAAAACTTTAACCCTCCATAACCGTTTTGTTTTGGAGGGGATTATTTAAAAAAAAATAGAACTTTATTTTTCCTGAAAATTTTCAGTCGATCGAATAGTTCGTTTTTGAGTTACACAAAGTTTCTTTTTTTTTTTTTCATGAAACACATTGTATCCAAGTATTTTTTGTCTTTTTTACGTTTTTTGGAGATTTTGGAAATTTCTAAACCACCGTATGATACTATTCTAACGGCCACGCGTTGTGAATAGTATAATAATACCTAAATGGTAAATAATATAATACAAAATATGTGGATATTTGGGTACTATTTTGTAAGGACCTCAGGGTCCGAATTTAACTCTACCTAGGGACCTCTTACATAACTATTTAATAGTATTATCGGTTTTTGGAAGACGGCTTTCAAATGTTAAATGCATGTTTTTTTTGTAATTTGTTTGTATTGTTAAGTGTATTTCAAAGTATCCTCGTTAAAAATTGAGCGACTTTAAAAATGTAGCAACTTTTTAAAAATGTATTCGACGTTACGCCAAATTTCCCAATTGTAATTTTAAAAAGCTTTTTCTTTTTCTTGATAATTTTAAATATTTATTGAATTTAGAATGGTCGTTTAATTTTACTTTCTTCCCCTATGGAAAATCTTGCATTGTTAAAAAAAAAATTAAAAAAATTATACTTTGTATACATTTCTCGGCGTTTTATATGCAAAAAATCTGTCTGTCTGCCCGGGAAAACTTGTAACCACCATAACTCCATTTGGTTTGGTCTAATCTATCGATTGATCATAGATTACAATTCAAGAGCAGATCGATTTCTAGATTACAAAAAATTTTCGGGTTTCATTGACTAACTACAGGTGCATTTTTTAGTAGACAGGTGCTGATTTGTTTTCCATTGTCGCCGGGAATATTTTTTATTTTATTACTTTAATAAAAATTTAATAAATGCGAATTACATAGTTCACGAGTTATGTTTTCGGAGTAAATATTTTCAAAGTATTTTTTAATTAAAGCTTAATTAAAAAAACTAAAAGGTAAAATGTTTACTCTTGCTATCAAAGGGCCTTTTGTTGGTATAAAGCTTGCTTCCAGAATTATATTATGGCTTTTTTAGGTCTCTGTAGGTTGTATTGCAAAAAAAGCTAAGTAAGTAAAAAAACATTTGTCTGTCTCTCCAGAAAAAATTATGAGCACAATAACCCGAGAACACTTTGGGCCATGATAGCTTAGATAGGTCGTATGACAAAAAAAATATAGGAAAAATCAATTGACACGACAAAAACGCCGAGGGTCACAATGCGATTAAGATTGTGACTCTTGGCGCTTTTGTCGTGTAGTCTTCAATTTTTCCTCACTTTTTCCGATAAAAACCGGTTCCAATACACATACCAAAACTGAAATAAATATCATGAATTTTCATATGGAAATTCCAAAAACAGCATGAAATCCTATGAAAAAGTCGTGAAAGACTTCATAAGATTTCATAATGAAGTTCCTTGAAATATGATGAAATCTCATGTAACTTGATAAGTCCTTTTTTTTTATAAATATGTTATGCACGGTGTTTGCAGTCTTTTGGCATTAAATAAATGGGATGATTCTACATCACAAAACATGAAAAACCAGCATAGGAACATAAGTCTGAAATCGAACCCTAAACGAGTTACGACCCTTTAAAATTGTACTAAAAATAAGATTTTTAATTAATAACTCTTGTACCCTTTGACCTAGAGTGACGAAGTTTTGCATGTATACTAGTATTAATAAGTGCAATTAGTTTATGTTAATTTATTTAATGAATCTATCCAGAGGCGTACCTAGACGGACAAAATGTGTGGGGCTTAACACATGTTTGCCCCAAACTTTTTTGGAATTTTTATTTTATTTTATTTAAAAAATGTAGATTCCTTGAGTAAAATTACATAAAAAATGTCTTATAGTGTAACACATGCAATTAAGTAACATTTTGTGCCACCAAAAATGTTACTTTTTAAAAGGCTATATCTCCTTTAATATTACATTTAGGTGTGTTGGTGAAGAATACGTTTTTGCTTAGTTTTAAATGAAGAATCGCCCTGCAGCATTTAAATTTTATTGGTGCTTTTTTTGTTTCCCATTTAATATGTCTTCAAAGGACCATAGCTCCCTTAGGGATTATTTCCGGACATATGTTCATATATTGGTTTTGCATGTTTTGTGATGTAGAATCATTCCCTTTATTTAATGCCAAAAGGCTAAAAACGGCATTTTCTGGCAAAAGTCGACGGAAAGTTTTTCAAAACAATAAAACAAGGCATTAACCCGGGGGTGTTAGAATGTTCTGAATTTATTATAGACAAAATTAAAATTGAAAATAACAGTTTAGTCTGCTTAGCGGACTACGCTTTAATATTTTACGAAATTTACTAATTTACCGAATAACTTAATTTCTAGAGGAAAATATGCACAGAAAAAAAAAGTACTGCTCCCAACAAAACAATTTTTAAAAAACAAGAACAGACAAAATTGACACCGAAAAACTGACTTAAGGGGTCGTTCTAATTTTTGGTTTCAAAAAATCGATTTTTTTTTCTTTTTTATACTTCTTAATGTGTAGAATACGCTCCTAAAATATTTTGACGAAATTCTTTAAAAAGTTATACATACATATCTCCTCGCATATCTCAGATATGATATCTGTGGCTTGGTTATAAAAGAGCCAATGTCAATTTGTTAATAGCAACGTTTTCACGTCAAATCTGATGTAACATTTAGAAAATGCTGCTATTGACAACATAACATTGGCCTAGTTTACACCGTGAGGACTATTCTGGTCCTCGCACTAAATAAGGACCAAGCACTTGTTTAAAATAAACTGTTTACACCCGAAAATGAAAGAACTATAATAAATTATTTTAAAATTGGTCCACAGAGACTATTTAGAGGTTATGTTTACTTTATTTGTGTTCAATTTGGCTGTGATTTTCGTGTGTTCACCATGAATAATAAAAAACAAAGAATTGTGGCACTCCTGCATAAGTTTTCTATATCCAGACAGGCTAGTTTGACAGTTACTTGGTTCTGTTTTGAGAACTCGACTGTTTATACCGTATTTTCGATCGTTTAGCTCGGCAAATTTTGGAGTACTAAAAAAGAGACCAGTTGAGGACTAAACACTTAGTCCATCATCATCAGTACTTTGTTTGGATATTTAAAAGAGAGGCGCAGTGCCTATGTCTAAAATAGAATTATTTTGAATGGGTAATTGGGGGAGCCTTTGCTCACTGATGCTGGAGTTGCATCTGTCCTGAATTGGTGGGTACCATTACTGATTGAGGACTTTTTTGATCTTAGTCCTTACTGTTTACATCGTATTTATTAGTCCTCTGACGTCATATAGTACGTTTAGTCCGCACTTGGTACCTACGGAGTAAACTAAGCCATTGGCCCTTTTAGAACCAAGCCACAGATATACATATCTTCACGGCTTGTTGCATTAATATAAAGGTGTGGGGGTAACACCCTGTACAGCAATCGTGAGTCAGTAAATACCAGTAAAACATGATAAAAAAAAAGTGGATCGGTGGAAATAAATCAAAATAAGAATTTACTCAATCACCGGCTCGGAATTTCAGGGGATTTCTTTTTCTGCGAAGAAATACCAATAAATAAATAAAATGTACAAATAAATACATCGTGTGGTTTTGAAAAATAACACGCTGTGAAAATATGTGTTGCTTAGCAATCTATAGAACATATCGATGGTAACTGCACTAGAAATAGTTATTTTCCTAGGCGTTTTACTTTCGCAACTGTAGGAAAAATAGTGTACATAACACGAGAGGAAAGTATTTTCACGCACTCGGCTTAAGCCGCACCCTGCTTTCCTCTATTTTTAAAAATATACTATGCATTTTACTTTCGTAGGAAAAATAGTACGCATTACTCGAGAGGAAGGTGTTTTTCACGCTCGTGTTAATATTTTGCGCAATCGGCTTGCGTCTCGTCTTAAATATTCCCGCTAGCTACGAAAAACTCTACTTTCTTCTCATATAGTTAAAAATAAAATACGAAGTGGCTATTTTCACGTCCGACGTAACATAACCTAATTCTTTGTTTTTTTTTGGTTTTTTCGTTTGTTTGGATTTTTTCTGCTAATAGGGCGTAGCCCCCCTCCCCCTATTTAAATGGGGAAAATACAATTCTGACGAAAAATATACCTTAAAAGCATTAAAAACCCTAAAAATCGGACAAAAAAAAATACTGGACGTAGAAATAGCTTCGTGTACGTCAGACGTGGAAATAGCCTCTTCCTATAAAATACAGAGCGGTTTAAATGTCACCCCCCCCCCTCTTAACTTTTGAACGAGTTGAGATATTCAAATTTAGAACTCTTAAATAACACAACTCAAACTATCTTGTAGCATATATTTAATACTTTCAGCTCTTAAAATGTGGGCAGGGGGGCATGGGGATATATTTTTTTAAATGGGAAGGAGGGTCGTATGATACATAATTTTAAAGCTCCATTTAAGTAACTATATATTTTTTAATTTAAAAAAAAAAAACAAACAAATTTTTAAAAAAGACTAATTTTATGATGAAAAAACGTAAATTATACTTTTAAACTAATTATAATTGACAAAAATAAAAATTTACAAAAAGACTTAAAAAATCGCATTTTTCAGCACAAAAAATTGAAAAATCAAAACCTTAAAAAAAATTGTTTAAAAAATAAAAAAATATACAGTCCAATAGAGAATTGTATTTGCTTTAAAATGATCACACGACCCCCCTTTCCATTAAAAAAAATGTCTCCCCATGCCCCCCTGCCCACATTTTAAGAGCCGAAAGTATTAAATATATGCTACAAGATAGTTTGAGTTGTATTATTTAAGAGTTCCAAATTTGAAGTTAAGAGGAGGCGGGGTGCTTTTGGACCGCTCTGTATATTATATTTTTTTAGCTGTAAAAGTGCGGAGAGTGTAATAAACACGAAAGGGATTTATAAGTTGAGTTGTTTTAAAACGACTTTTCCATTCAATGCAACTTTTTTTTGATTATTTATAGTTACAGAATAATATTTTTATGGATACAATATTAGGGTGGACCTTATATTTTTTTATTATCTTAAAACTTTCATTTAGGTGTAACTAGAAAACACTTAAAATATGAGAGTGATCAAACTTCCCTAACGGTGCTAAGGACCCTAAAATTCGTAAAATACCATAAATCGTAAAAAATCGTTGAAAATTGTCTGTAGTTTTTGTACAAATAAAAAATTTAAAGGGCTTGGAATTTAATTTTTTCTTTTAAGCATACAAAATTATGTGCCGCATTCCAAAATGATCAAAAAATTCTAACCCGTGCCGAAAATCCGCCACAGTTGCCCCTGACACAAAAAAATACGAATTTCTAAGCGCCAAATAAGAGCTCCTAAATAAGCCACTGATGAGCCTTTACGCTTAGCTCGTTTTGTTTTAGTTAAATCACTTTAATATCATGAATTATTATATTTGAAAATGTATTAAATAAAAATAAATTCAGTCCGATCTGATATATTTTTAATATGCTTTTTACCCTCACATTTATGTTAGAAATTCGTAAATTTTTGTGTTGGAAGAAACTTTGTCGGATTTTTGTCACGGGTTAGAATCTTTTAATCATTTTGAAATTTGGCATACAATTTTTTATGCTCAAAAGCAAAAAAATAAGATTTCAAGCCCTTTAAATTTTTCAGTTATACAAAAATTATGAAGCTGAAGTTTGCAACGTTTTTTTTTGCAACGAAAATTCATATAGTATATTAAAGCACTTATTCCATAACACGTTTTTAGCGCTCTAGTACTTTAGAAAACTCGCCGCAAGCGGCTTGTTTTCTAAACTTGTACTCATGCGCTAAAAACGTATGTTATGAAACTAGTACTTTAATATACTATTTGAATTTTCGTTGCAAAAAAACGTTGCAAACTTCAGCTTCATAATCTTTTAATCATTTTGAAATTTGGTATATAATTTTGTATGCTCGAAAGCAAAAAAATAAAATTTCAAGCCCTTTAAACTTTTCAGTTATACAAAAATTACAGACAATTTTCAACTATTTTTTACGATTTATGGTAATTTTACGAATTTTAGGGTCCCTATTAGCAACCTTAGAGAAATTTGATTCCTCCCATATTTTCAAAATTTTCTAGTTACACCTCAATGAAAATTTTAAGATACTAAAAAAATATAAGGTCCACCCTAATATAATAGGGTAAGATAAAACATAAAGCTGAAGTTTGCAACGTTTTTTTGCAACGAAAATTCAAATAGTATATTAAAGTACTAATTTCATAACATACGTGTTTAGCGCACGAGTACGTTTAGAAAACAAGCCACTTCGGCGAGTTTTCTAAAGTACTAGTGCGCTAAAAACGTGTTATGGAATAAGTGCTTTAATATACTATTTGAATTTTCGATGCAAAAAAACGTTACAAACTTCAGCTTCATGATAAAACAAAATTTTCCCTATTTTGCTTTCCTGTTTTTTATCCATAAAGATATTATTTAAACAAGTTAAAACCCTTTCTAGATGGTTGGCAATATTTTAATTCGCCATATCTCGAAAACGAACAGTCCTAGGACAAAAATGATTACGGGTGATCAATAATAAGCGAGTTCTTGACAAAAATAAAAGTCCAAACCAATTTTAATCATATTTAACTTGACCCGAACTTCAAAGGTCTTGAATTGTCTGGTAAAAGATTTTTTTAAATCGGACATTCTGTTCAGTAGTTTACATACAAAACAGACAGACAGGCTTTTATTTTTAGGAGAAGAAATCTAAAATCAAAAAAGGCTTTCCCGATTTTCTTTTACAAATGAGTGGGGGCATGTCCCAAAAACATCAAACTAAAGTCGTTCACGTAAGTGATTAAAAAATAAGCAGTCGGTATTACCGGTGGGCAGATTATAGTAAAAATTGGAATAATTAGTGAAAGCTTTGAGCTATAGGAGAAGGTGGGCCACCATGAGCCATGGGCCACCATGAGA
This sequence comes from Brachypterus glaber, assembly GCA_958510825.1. Lineage (NCBI taxonomy): Eukaryota > Metazoa > Arthropoda > Insecta > Coleoptera > Kateretidae > Brachypterus > Brachypterus glaber. Next base: position 20,171,704 of record OY294053.1, read on the forward strand.
ATTTGATTTTTTTCTAAACGAAAAAAGTTCCCTCCCCTCCCATCCGCACATTCCAATATATTTTTGTTTAGGGCCCGCTTAGCCTCAAATGCCTAGTTTGACTTTCTTATTCAAATTATTAAAAATTACATTTTTTTAGAAGTTTTTAAATAAATATGGTATTGTTTTAAATGTCTAACAGTAATATTGCTTGTCTTATTTTATTTTATTGTTCTACTGGTTTCGATTTGGGCCACCATGCATGAGACATTGCTCTAACAGTTTTTTTTATATAATCCTGTTTTCTTGTTCTAATAATCTTACAACAATGAACAATGAACGAGTTTTAGTCTTGTATCAAACGTTTCAAAAAAATATATTTTCAACCTTTTTTTTTTTGTTAACACCTATGTCTCATGGTGCCCCGGTCTCTGGGCCGCCATGAGACACGATACCGAAAACAATTTATTGATATATTTGTGTTGCCAAAAGAGATATTGGACTTTGGCACTTTATTTATTGTTAATTTAAGGTAACATAATTACCCAAAATTGATTTGACCGATATATTTTTAATAACAAAAAGTCTCATAGTGGCCCACCTTCCCCTACATCAAAACCATTTGTCAATGCAGTCGCTGGCAAAAGCCGAACGGGTCCCACTGCCAAACGGGGCTTCATTTTATTTTGGCTAGCCCTTGTTAATTCCTATTTTTCTTGAAAATTTTTAGATGTGATGACCCGATATGATGGCCCTTTTTATGAAGCTGAAGTTTGCAACGTTTTTTTTCAACGAAAATTCAAATAGTATAATATTAAAGTACTTACTAGTTTCAGAACATACGTTTTTAGCGCACGAGTACAAGTTTAGAAAACAAACCGCTTGCGGCGAGTATTCTAAAGTAGTAGTGCGCTAAAAACGTGTTATGGTATAAGTGCTTTAATATACTATATGAATTTTCGTTGCAAAAAAACGTTGCACACTTCAGCTTCATCCCTTTTTTTAGTCAACAAAATTTTTCTGGCACAGGCGTAAGACTTTTTTCAGGTGCGAATTTTCCAGCAGGGGCGAGCAAGGTCCTCTTTTTGAAATCTTACCCCTTACACCCCCCTACGACATAAACCACGGAACACCATTGTCCATACGTAACAAGTTCAAAAGACTAGAAAATTAAATGACATGTGGAAAATTATATTACCTAGATTTACCGACGTCCCTGTAGTCTCACTTTTTTTTTAATAAAACATTTAGTTAACTTTTAATTTTGCGAAAGCAACGAAAAGTTTGATAACCACGCGAATAATAATAAATTACAAACCAAGTTTTGTTTTTAAGGTGCAACCACCGACTTCTTGATTTGTGTTTATGTAAATTTTTCTCGATTTGCCGATCAACAAAACACGAATTTCATCAGTGAAAAGTTCAATAAATACCCGAAAACTAATAACAAACTAACAGTAAACATAAATTCGCAGTTATAACTTACCTAAAATCAATATTTTTAATAAAAATTTACAAGAAAATACCAATAAATCAAATTTGTTGGCCAGACAAATACTGCTAACCTTGTTGATATACGCCCAAGAAATACACTGTCACATAAACATTTTTAAATGAAAAACATAAATATTGTGTGAAAAAATCGGTAATTAAGATTCTACTTACGTTGAAGAAGGTGTAGCTATCACAAAAATAATCCAAGAAAGATTCAAAAATGATAAATTTGAAGAAAACTACGAGTGACAGTCGAGAGTTTACATAGACGACTTGATGAAACAAAGGAGGATCACTTCACATTTTACCTCGAATATCGCACTTTATCACTGAAAAATGCACGAATCTGGGGTTCTTATCACTTAAAACTATTGTTTTTATACACATTAAATCTAACAATACAACACAATTCGTCTGTTTTCATTAATATATCTAAAAAAATCACCAACAACATTCAGAACTTCAACAAACGGTACCTTACGCCATCTTGTATATATCGTTCAGTAATGCCAACCTGTTACCTTCACTGCTGAAATTACTAAAATTCCTTAAAGAGGCAATATAATAGCGTTAAAAGTTACTAGATTGTTTAAAAATACTGAAATTTTAATAAATTCATTTTGCCCGAGGTTAATTTTTATAAATATTTAATTTGTTGATGTAATAAATACTTTTTATTACAAGATAATAATAAACCATTGTTTGTATTACTTTTAAGATAAATCATTATCATTTTTTAACTCTAATTTTTCTATTACATCTTTTATGATCTGTAAATAGTAATTTAATTAAAAAAGAAAAATATTAAGAAATGGGTTCTTTTAAATAAATGAAACAGGTAAATTTAATTTTTTTATTAACAAAAAATATATACATGAAAAAAATATGTCAAATTAAACAAAAAAATGTAAAATTAATAATTTTCTAAAAATTTTTTATGGGCAGGGCTGTCCTTGACTAAAACTAAAAATGATGGTGTGCCTCCTTTGACCAGGTATCTAAAAAAAAAATATTAGTTTTTGCGATCTCAATTATTAAAAAAAAAAAGAATTTTTCTTTTTGATTTTTTTTTCTATAAAATTTAACGGAAAGTAGTATTCTTTTAGCAGCAGTATTTTTTTAAATGGTTATACGGGGGTGGTTTAGAAAGTAAAAAAATATACGAGGGTAAATCAAAAAGTGAAAAATAAATGTCTTCTTTCTTACTCTTTCATTTTTAAGATTTCTTCCAGTGTTTTGTTTAGGTTGACATTTACAAGTTTTGTAGCAGGCGTTTCAAAATATACTATTAAATTTTCGGGCCTATATTTTCGGTTTTCATCCCACTCTGGAAAGGTTCCAAAAACTTCATTTATTTGTTCCAAAAACCTAAAAAAAATATACTTATTTAATTATTTAAAATGAAAAATTTTGAACTCTGCGACAATTTTTATTATCTGTCCACATGACCTTGGCCAGTTAAAGTAACTTTTATATGGCGCCTATGGGATCGTGTTATGATAGGAGAGGTCACAGAACATCCAATTAGAGGCAACGAATTTCTTTCCGCTCACCGATACCCCGCTAGCCAAGGTAAAGTCCAAGAATTTTTTGTCTAGGACGTTTTTTGGCGATTTTGGGAAATTCGAAAAATTCCAGCGGCGTAACCAGGTCCAAATTTTGAAAGGGGGAGCTTAAGCCCCCTACATATATGTATATGTAAAAAATATATGCGTAAATTTACTTTTATAGTTTGATTGGGGGGGGGGGCATTTGGGTAGCTTAGCCCCCCTAAGTCCCCCCTAGTAACACATATGGCGCTGTGAATAGTATAATAAAGTGTGGTGGAACCGTACGAATTTCAGTTTAGTTAACCTAAACTTACGTTTGTTTTTCGCTAAATCCTTGAATATAGTCCATAATTTTGTATTCAGGATATAGAAATACGACAGGCCAAACTAAATTTTGATTATCATCCAAAAAAACTCGACTATTAACTAACTGTGGAAAGCAAGGTTCCAGTTTATTCAAAGTAATATTTCCTAAAAAAACAATAAAATTTAAAAGAAATAAAAAAATAAAAAAAAAATCATTTTACACCAAAACCAAAAATAAATTGAAAAAAAAAATTAAAAAAAAATAGTTTCTACCCATTTTACCCCCTTACCCCACCCGGATTTTTACCAAAAACAATCCCATCCTAGAACTTTGAGTAATCAACCTATGGTTCAAACTTGAAGTCTTTAGCTCAAAGCTTTCTTCAGTTATCGTGGTCACAAATTTACCGGGCAAATAGACTGACGGAGAGACCGATAGATAGAATTTTTTTTTGACGGAAATCATATGTAGATAAAAACCATTGAGAAACGTTTAAGGAGGTAATAACAAATTTTTTCAACAAAAAACAAAATTTCAATTTCTTTTACGTTTTACGAAAAAATTAATATTTTTAAATTATTTTTTTTTATTTTTTTTTTCACAATTTTAAAATATTAATATGCCTAGTATTATTATTATTTTTATTATAATAGGGAAAAGTATTATTTTATTGGCAGCTGTATTTATTAATTTTTTTGCTTTTTCCTTTTTGTTTTTTATTTTATGGCATGTACCTTTTCCACCTTCAATTTTAATCCCTCTACTGATGATTTCTTTGGCTAAGTTTTCTTCTTCCATCTCTCTTTTCTTGTTTTCTAGTTCCCTTTTTCTTTCATTCCTCTCTTTCAATTTCGCACTATTTATGCATTTTTTCCTCAAATCTATCATTTCCTTGTTATCTTTTGATTTGTCCAAAATCTTATCACAATATTCTACTGCTTTATCATATTTTTTCATTTCATTTAAGCAGTTCGCTGCCCTGATGATGGCTTTGTCATAATCGGGTTTTAATTTTAGTGCTAATTCACAATCTCGAAGTGAAGATCTAAAACAAAACTTTTTTATTTAAAAAATATATATTTTGAAATCGCTACTACATGACGGAGCCCCTTTAAAAGGGGTTTCAAAAATTCGGTTTTTATTTAGTAACTCCGGAGCCTTTTGAGTGAAGTCTTGAATGTAATATAACTTTAAGGCCTATCCTACAATGTTATTTTCATGTAGTTATTTTAAACAAGGGTTCTGGCTCATTTGAAAAAGATATTTACCTATAATTCCTTAAAAAATAGTTGGCAGCTGATCTGTTATTTAATAAAACAGATTCTACTTCTATATCGCCACATTTTGCCATGATACCTTCTGTATAGGCTAAAATCGCTAGCCGATAGTTTTTATGTTTAAAATTACAGTTGCCATCTTCTTTATAGGCTAGGGCAAGATCTAAAGAAAAAAAATTTTTTTTGTCAATTTGGTTTAAAATTAATTTGTTTTGAAAATTAAAACAAAATAGCTATATAAGCTTATTCTAGCTCAGCTAAATTCCTACCTAATGGTTCATTTTCCTCAGGGTCATATTTTAATTTCTGTAAGCCCTCGTAAAGTGGATGTAATTTTTCTCCAGGTTCAGGCAGCTTTTTCATAAAAAAAGGATGACTTTGCAGTTCCTAAATGGACAAAAATTAGTTTGGACTTTTTATTTCAAATGTTTAATTATTGCTTAAAACATTTTTTTGATGTATTTTTGAGTTAAAATAATTGGTTTCTAAAATATTGATCTAGATGGGTCATCCATGGGTCCACCCATCATCAAATAAACTTCTCTATGAAATCTAGGCATCTTGATCCTAATTGTATATCAATTCATGATTTAATTTATTTTAACGGCAGACTAACATCTCTACTCTAAATTTCTCTACTCCCTAACATCCCTACTCCATAACATCCCTACTCCACAACAACTCTACTCTGTAACATCTCTACTCCATAACATCTCTACTCCATAACAACTCTACTCCACACTATAGACACTCGATTAGCCACTTGTCTTAACTCAAAAGAAAATTTGTCATGCTAAGTCACTGTCAAAAATGAATTCAGTTCATTAATTACTTACATATTAGTGCATGTTAAGAGTACACGGTCATTGTTGCTTTTAGAATAATTCATTTATGATTGTTCTAATTTTACATTAAAAGATAAATGTTTTCTAGGAAAAAAATAAAATAATCTAGAAGAAGAAGATTCTTTGTTCTTTGAACTGCTCATTTATTATTAAGTGGCTAATAAAGTGCATATAGTGTGGAGTAGAGTTGTTACGGAGTAGAGATGTTATGGAGTAGAGATGTTACGGAGTAGAGTTGTTGTGGAGTAGGGATGTTATGGAGTAGGGATGTTAGGGAGTAGAGAAATTTAGAGTAGAGATGTTAGTCTGCCATTTTAACTCTATTACCTACAATATTTTATGGAAACATCAAATCATTCAATTTCTGTATAACAATGTTTGAAAATACATTTTTCTGCATACTTACCTCAACCCACGCATCGTCCATAGGTTTATCATTGGGTTGTCTTTCTCTTTTGGGTAAATTATTAATAAAATCGTCTAAATCCTTATCTAATTTTGCAGCAAGTTCCAGTCTCTCTTGTTCTGTCATTTCGGGCTTTTTAACACTTGAATTTTTATCATGTTCCATTTCTATATTTCACCAATTTACTTTTAAAATATCACCAACCACCAATAAAAACAATTAATTTTAATTTGAAACCAAAGAAAGCCGAGGCAACGTTGTTTTGTTTACAGTTTTAAGGTTAGGAAATATATAACGTGGTTTAGTTGTCAAACAGTTGGAATAGTTGACACTAGATGGCGCCACAAATACGAAACTCGATAAACCCCCTTTTTCACTTTTCCCAAGGAAAACCTCCGTATGACAAATTTGAAATTTTTTATTGCGTTTTTGTTGTTCTTTATAAAAAAAGATGATTTCAGCGAAATAAAATTACGTCTGGAAAAATTGTGACGGTGACGATAACTTGAGAATGCTTTGAGCTTAAGACTTTCAAATTTGAAACATAGATTTATTATCTAAAGTTCTTGGATGGGATGCAAGGGTGGATTTAGGGGGGCATACACCCCCCCCCCAAAGCGATATATTAGCATAGAAATACCTTCAAAATTATATTTTTGGTGAATGCGCATTTTTTTTCCTTGAAATAAATCCGCCCTTGATGGGATGGAAAGTTAAAATATTTACTTTTTTTTAATAAATTAAATAAATACTTTCCCCAAGGAAAGTCTTGCATTAGTAAAAATATTTCGAAAATTTTTTATTGATTTTTTACGTTTCTGGAAGTTTTATTTCCAAAAAATATGACTTCCGTACAAAAAAATCTGTGTCGGTCGGTCTGTGTCCGGGAAATTTGTGACCACGATAACTCAAGAACGCTTTGGGCTAATGACTTCAAATTTGGAACATAGGTTGATTATCCAAAGTTGTAGGCTGGAATTGTTTTTGGTAAAAATCGGATTGGGGGTAAGGGGATAAAAACAATTTTTGCCAAAAACATTTTTTTTTCATTTTATTTTTTGGTTTAAGAAAAAAGAAACTTGCTTTTGAAAAAAAAAATTTACTTTTTTTTATTTCTTTTGTTTTTGATTTTAATGAACTATAGGGAAAAGTATTATTTTGCTGACAGCAACAGGACAGGACATAGGCGTAACGAGGGGGGGCTTAGCCCACCCCCAAATTTTTCTAAGCCCCCCCCAAATCAAACTATAAAAGTCTCACAGACAGACAAACTTAAAAACTTGACTATTTTTTTAGGGTCTCAAGCCCCCCTCCAAAATTTGGACCTGGTTACGCCTCTGGGATAGGAACAGAAATAAAAAAGATGATTATTTTTTACGTATTTAATTTACACAAATATTTATAAACATTATCTTCTTAAATTTAACTATTTAGGTATCCATGATCTCATATTGGCCTCATTAGGCGCACCAGATCTTAAGTCTTAAGTTAGCTCCTAAGAAGTCTTAACCCATCAGGGACTGACCCATGAAATTATTGTATAACCCAGATAACCAGATTCCGTTCGTTTGCCGTTCAATTGCTCAGTTTAGTTTGGAGCTGTTTGCTCTCAAGTGGGTGTCACCATTTGGCTGTCTATTGGCAAAGTGCAAAAGTTAAGGGGGGGGCGGACTTTAGACATACACTGTATAATCCATGAAGTTCCACAATTATCTCGTACATTACCGCGTAGTTCCACGTGGTTTACATATGATTCCTATAGGACTTTTTATTAGAGCTAACTTAACCCCCCAAGTAACACAGTAGCTATAAAGTATCTCTCAGCGCTTTTTCGCAGCAAAATAACAGCCATATGGCGCTGAGAGATACTTTATAGCTATTGTGTTACTTGGGGTTAAGTAGGCTCTAATAGTAAAAGTCCTATAGAAATCATATGTGGAACGTGGAACCACGCGGTAATGTACGAGATAATTGTGGAACTTCATGGTTTATACAGTGCATGTCTAAAGTCCCCCCCCCCTTAACTTTTGAATGGAAGATATCAACTAACCACTTATTCAATTATTTATTTTATAACTACCAATTATGGGTTTGATTTCCCGCTAGAATAAACGCTGAAGCTAATTTAGGACCTAGATCTAGTGTCCTTAGACCTCATACCACGCCCATTAATTAACCACGCCCATTAAACCGTAGTCTTGACGTCTGTTTGACGCGATATGACGTCAATCTGCCTTTTAAATCATGAGATTATATTACACCTTGTAACGGTTTTAAAGCTTATTTTAATAAATATAATACAACTTAATTTTTGGCACCACAAACTCACTTTGTAGTAAAAAGTGCACTTTTTTTTAATGAAAATTTCAAATACAAGGAACCCAGCAAACATTTTTTTTGTAAAGATTTATTTAAACAAAATGAGTTGGCAGGCCAAAATATAATGAAACTATTTGCTATACTATCTTAATAGTTCCTTTAATATAAAAAAATTATACATTAAAACAGAATATAAACAATATTAAACTATTAAAAATAAAAATTAGGAATATTGTAAAGAGTAAAAAATATATAACAACCAAATTTGAAAAACAAAATAAATAATTACTGCATAAATCCCAAAAAAATCAATAAAAAAGTCAATTTAAGCATTATCATAAGGCCCGTAAACCAATGAGAATGTTTATTGGCATGTTTACTTTTCTGATACCTATTTTTTTTTTTTTTTTGTAGAAATATATTTTTTACCAAATTGCTCGTTACAGGCCTTAATTATCAATTATCTAATAAATAACAATAATCGACTTTTGGAAAAAATATAATACAGGGTGTATTTGAAATAGGGTCCGAAATTTTAAGGGGTGATTCTACCTCATAAAATATGACAAAAAAATCCTATAAACGTTCCTATAAAGGTTAGTTCACGTGCAAAACCTCATTGCTATATCTCAAAGGGTTCCTGATTAGGAACCCTCGAGTTATTAAATAAAAACCGAATTTTTTAGCCACTTCCTTACGACGCATTTTTAGACATGTTTATAGGAACTTTTTGTCATACTTTATGATGTAGAATCACCTCTTAAAATTATTGACCCTATTTCTGAATAACCCTGTATGTAAATACGATTTATTTTCTGTCTAGCTTTCGTTTTTTCTTTCCACTCTCTATTTAAAAGAGTGTTACTCTTTCTATCTACTAAAATGACAGAAATAATTACAATAAATACAAGCTATGGTCTGTTTTTTCAAGCAAAACAGTAAATTAAAAATTGCACAGAAAATATTTTTACAACAGGTTCGAATAGTATATGTTTGTGTATAGAATATAGTTATGTTTTATAAAATAAACTAAGCAGTATATTCGAACATCCAATATTCGAATCTGATTGAAAATATTTACTGTGCGATTTTTAATTTACTATCTTGCTTGATGAAACAGACCATAGTTAAAGAGAAAATAAATCGAGCCTTTAAATCAAGATATTATGTTGATTTAAAGATTAAATATGTCATAACAAAGAACATATAGGAAGTATTCAAAAATTAAATAATATAGTTTCAAACCTGACGAATAGTAAATATTTTCAAACGCATTTTTTACGAATAAAAAGAAAAATATAAAAAACAATTTCTACGCGTGATAATAAAATGACCTTTTTAAATTAAATAAATTATTCAATTTTTACTATATTAATTATAATTATTGATTAATTAATTATAATTATTCTACTCATATTTCATTATATGTTATACAAATAGATACTGATCAGTTATAAAAAAATGGTTAATAATTCTTTACTTAGTAAGTGAAACAACAGTAACCTTACAAAATTTATATACATGCTAATAATGTCCATAATATGGCTCAGGAGCTAAAAAAAGCCCCCCAAAAAGTGACAACAGTATATTTTTCTCACCAAAACATTAAAAACTACTTTATTTTTCCGTGTAAGACTCATTTTTTCTTAAAAAAACTTGCTTATCAAAATTTAGTACGTCCAGGGTTTACGAATATAGTTCTTTTTAATTTTGCACAATTTTATGGTATGCCGGGTGAGTTTTACTTACGTCCACACCAAAAATTAAGATTAATCTTCATTTGAAAAAAACGAAACTTGGGTGATTAATATAATTTTACATTTGCTATAAAATGGCGGTTTCGCCGGAAGTGGCATAAATATGTTTTCTTTTTAATGGAACACCCTGTAATTTTTTACATTTTTGAATTCAACCGAAAATTCTATTCTCTTAATTTTGGGACTGGACACAAATAAAACTCACCCAGTAGTTATTAGTCCATAAAGTATTTTTTGACATGCAGGATCCAAAAAAGACTGAATGACCTTATAAGCTCAAAAAAAATTGCTTATTTCTGACCAATCAATGGAAATCCTATACATTAATTCATTTCTACGTCTTCCTCACCCCCAAAATCCTCACACTCCATACACTCATCCCTAACAAAATCTTCCTCTCATAAAACTTTTACACTAAACGCCTCAACTTCCAAACGCTGCTTGACGATGGCACTAAAAATAACTTCAGCACTACAAACAATTCTCAATTTTTCCTTCTTGTTTTTCAACAAATCCGCAACTAAATGTATATCGTTCTCGTGCGTAACTATGATGTAGCTGCAGGGACTGGTTAGATTCGCAGCTTCGATTTGAGCTGCAGTTCTGCGGTTGCGCTCTACGATTCCTCCGGAGGATCGTACTAACTCTTCCAGGATTTTTTTACTGGGAAACACGCTGGGAGTTATCCAGAAAAATTTACCTTCGAGCAGTTTGTTGCGGTTTTTCATCGCCAGGGTCGTGTTAAAGTCGCATTTGAAGGTGTTGTTGAATTCTCTGCAGTCCCAGGTGTAGTTTGACTCGAGGACAAACTGGTTTGAGGAGTGGGAATCTTTGAGCCACTGCTCTGGAAGAACCTGGACGTTGCGAGCGACGCAGAATAACAGTTTGTTGGAGCGCTGGATTTGAGGCATTATCAGATGGGTACAGTCGGTATGGTCTTTTGCTACAGTTCCTCCAAGCTCCCTGAAACATTTATACAATTACATCAGCCCTTAGTACTACTAAGATTGCTGATGTATTAAAATCATCGCCGACCATGTTTTTTTTACGTTTCTCGACGTTTTAGACCATCCTTACTCGAAATCAGTAAAAGATACCCTGCTCAGTATAGCCTCTGCCAGAGTTATAAGAGATTTTTTTTAACAGCGATTATTTTTACCTGCCGCGTGTCAAACTGTTCGTCCAGTCGGGACATTGCATAAGTCCACGTTGACTGATTCTAGCCAGTTAACATTTGACCCTATCCAATCATATTTCACAAAATATTTAGCAATAAATATTTACTGGGTCGGCTTTGATTTGTTGTATTTGTGTTCTGTGCATCGAGCTATATAAGATAAATACGTGTTTAATATAATAAATTTTAATTACGTCCCTGTCTAACATTAGTCTGTTTTGAATGTAAACATTCTACTATAAATGTGACTATAAAAAAGCTTTCCCATTTTTCACCTTCGCGCGTAATATGGATTTTTTATTATCAGATTCAATTTCAGCAGCCTCAAAAACCGCTACACATAGCAATTTTTAAATTTTTGTTAAAAAAATATTGTGTTTTCCCCATTTCCTCATTTGCCTCCCTTACCCAACCCAATGTTCACTAAAAACAATCCCGAGCGAGAACTTTTGGTAATATAGCTGTATGCAAAATTTCAAGTCTCTACCTTAAAGCGTTTTAGGTTATCGTGTCCACAAGATTTCCCGGACAGACCGATCGACCGACAATTTTTTTTTTTTTTGAAATTGTATAAAACGTCATAAAACGCAAAAATACGCAAAAAAAAATTGAAAATGTTTGCACGAATAGAAGGATTTCCAAAGAATTTTAAAATATTAAAAATGGGAAAGCAAAATTGTGACCGTCTGTCTGTAAACTCGATAACTTAATTTCTAGAAAATATATCAACAAGCGGTTTTTTGCATATTATTTCTTATCGTCATTCGAAGAGTTGATCAGAAAAAATAGCACTGAACGAATATATTTTCGAGCATAGCCGTGTAAAAAAGCATTGTTTTGTTGGAAAATGTTTTTTCAATCTAGTAATGTTATTAATTTAAAATTTTTTAATGATATTCATCGTTAACGAGTTAATTTTTTTATTGATATTCATACAGTACTTAGTTTATGAATAAATTTCAAAATTTTATGCTTAAATTTAATTGCGATTTTGATTTATGGGCCTTTCAATAGCTTTTAACGATACTATCGCTACGATAGCTGTTCAATAAAAACTTTTTGCCTACTTTTAATGAGGGTCTTGACCTTTTCTATTCGACGCCAATAAAATCCGCTGATTTTTAATACATATTTGATAAATATTAAAATAAAAAATTATTTATTACAATATACAGAGCGGTCCAAAAGTCACCCCCCCCCCTCTTAACTTTTGAACCAGTTGAGATATCGACTTCAAATTTGGAACTTTTAAATAAGACAACTTAAACTATCTTTTAGCATATATTTAATACTTTCAGCTCTTAAAATGTGGGCAGGGGGCATGGGGGCACATTTTTTTAAATGGAAAGGGGGGTCGTGTAATACATCATTTTAAAGCTTATAAAATTCACCATTTAACTCCATATTTTTAAATTAAAAAAAAAATTGGGTTTAAAATGGGGTTGAAAATGGGTATTAATGTCAAAATTCCTCTAAAAAAACAAATAATATTTTAAAAATGCCTAATTTTATGATAAAAAAATGTTAATTATACTTTTAAACTAATTTTAGTTGACATAAATAAAAATTTATAAAAAAAAACTTAAAAAATCGAATGTTTTAGCACAAAAAATTGAAAAATGAAAACCATAAAAAACATTTTTAAAACATTTAAAAATGTTAGCTTAAATCGAGAATTTTATAAGCTTTAAAATGATGTATCACACGACCCCCCTTTCCATTTAAAAAAATGTCCCCCCATGCCCCCCTGTCCACATTTTAAGAGCTGAAAATATCAAATATATGCTAAAAGATAGTTTAAGTTGTCTTATTTAAGAGTTCTAAATTTGAAGTCGATATTTCAACTCGTTCAAAAGTTAAAAGGGGGGGGGGGGGAAATTTTGGACCGCACTGTATTATACTTTACTTTCCCCGAGGAATGTTCTGCCTTAGTAAAAACCAGTCGTCTCGAATGAGCGAGAATACTTTCTCACGAGCTTTCTCATAAAAAAAGTTATGTCCAGAAACATTTTGGGGATAAGGGGAGGGGTCATGGACAAAATAATAATAACATTCTTTGTGTAATTTTATTTTACCTTTTGGGTGGTTTTTAAATTGTTCTTCTATTGGGAATACTAAAATTTATGTCCAAAAACAATTTATTACCTTTTTTGGGAGTGGGGGGAGGTTCATAGAAAAAAATTATAATAACATTTTTTACATTTTGTGGGAGAAGGGGGCGCTAAAAAAATGATATTCACGTTTTTTCAACGTTTCATGTGGTTTATAAATTTTTCTTTTATTGCAAATTATAAAATTAGGACTAAAACAAAAGTGGAGTCGGGGGGTAAAAATTTTTTTCTGGGACAAATAGACCGGCAGACAGACGGAAACATTCTTTTTTTTTGCGGAAATTATTTTTTTGCAATTATAACTGCCTTTACCGAGTCAAAAGATTTTAAATTAAGTAAGACATTCCACCACCTTGCAAGGCCTTGTGTCAGAAAGACACTAACAAAGATAATCACCGGTAATAAAATCGTAAGTATCTCGAAGCTTTATGGCCGTAAGTATTATTATTAATTTATGGCACTTAACTTGTTAGGAAGTACTTACACTAAAATTAAAAGAAAAAAGTGCCCCAGTCACATAAATCAAATTGTTGATTCACCAAATTGTAATAATCCCCCTTAATCCCCACATTAAATAAGCAAATAAACACATTTAAATTTTATAGCAGTTTTAAAAAGTCAATTATTTATTTACTAAATTTTTATTTGAATTTGAATTAATTTTTTTATGGTCGTAGGAAAAATATCGTACGTAACTCATGTAGCATTACAAAACTGCAATTTTACAGTGTCAGTTTACGATAATTTTAATTATAAATTTAATTGCCCTGTGAATTTTTGTTATTCATATTATTTTTCTATACAATAATCTTATCTCGCACATTTCTTGTATTTAAAAAAAATGCTATTGTCAAAATATATTTTTTTGTGTGTGGTATCTAGAAAGAGAATGTTAAGAACAAAACATCATACCTACGGCAGGTTAGAAAATCATACAGTGCAAGAAATACACTTTTCAGCGAGGTTTGTACACTATTTTTTCTTTGGTGACAAAATTATTGAATGTATTCAAAAAAAAAAAAAAATTGCAAAAATTACAAAAAACATTTAACGTAAATGATTTAAAGAAGCTAAAATTATAATATATTATACAGGGTGATAAAACTTACTTGACCATTTTTTTCAACTCGACCACATCTCCGACCATCGAAAACAAAATCCGATGCGTCGTGTTGGTCACCGAGTTGATTTCGGCCTCGATATTGTCGTTCTCGTCAATTTTTTCAGTCTTCGGGATTTTTGGCTTTTTCGGTAGGACGACCGGCGAGGCGCTGCGCTTTACCCTCTCGTAGGAGTCCTGGGAAATGTTTATTGGCATCTTCCAAGAATCTGAAAAAAATAAATTAATCATAGGGGAAGTTTGGCACCATTCGTACACGGGGAACATTCGTACTTCTTATCTTACGTTAAAACCAAAAGGTTCATTTACGCGCATTTGCGTCCACACATAGCTAATTTGAAGTTAAACTCTGATAAACCAGTTGGTATGATTTTTTGCAGTAATAATAAATATAATTACCTAAAAAATTATTTAAATATTAAGATTAATGATACTAAGATAACTTTTTCTGATAGCGCTAAAAACATAGGCATAATATATGATTATCAGTTAAAATTTACACACAATGTTAGTAAGCTTGTTCAAACCAGCTATATGAAGTTAAGACTTTTATACGCTAGCCAAGAATTTCTTAATTTTAAGTTAAGGAAGCAGTTATGTGAAAGTTTAGTTTTGTCCAATTTATTATATTGCATTATTGTATATTTTCCATTTTTGACCGAAACTGAAAAACATCGCATTCAAAAGATACAAAATAGTTGTTGCCGGTTTATATACGGGTTGCGTAAATATGATCATGTTACCGAAAAAATCAATGAGCTAAAATGGCTAAAAATCGAAAATCTATGGAAGGTATCACATTTAATTTTCTGTCTTAAACTCTATAATACTTCTACTCCTATATCTCTACGCCGTAAGCTCATTTTTAGAAATGATGCACATAACCTTTGCGTCAAGTCAATAAATTAACTATACCTAAACATACTTCGGCTATGTTCACGAAGTCTTTTACATATCACTCTGTTGTCTTATATAATGAAAATTGTGAGGAACTAATAGGGCTTCTTGTAGACGTAAACTAAACCAAAAATATCTAACATTACAGACGTAATTTTTTTTTCTGTCTGTTACATGTATATTATGGTATATATGTGTATGTGATATATATTTTAAATTGTTCATTTGATTTGTTTTATCTCTTTTTCTCTCGCATTGGTACTCTGATATTAAACATTTTCTGTGTACTTTTTTTTTATATAAATTTATTTACTTATTTTTTTTTGTTTTGTAATATTTGGATAATTATAATTGCTATTTAATTTTTGTAATGTATTTTACGTAACTTTATCTACATAATTTTTATTGTATATTAACTTGTTATATGGGTTAAGTGGAAGAATAGCAAAGCTAAACTTCGCCCATTTTCTCAATAAAGACCATTTATTATTATTATTATTATTATTATAGCTCTTTTCGTGCCAGAACTGCCAGTGAGTGTTTTAACGCTTTTAAAATTATTTTAGAGCCTACAATTTTATTTTTTGTATGTCGAATATAAAGTGCTTTTTGTTTTAGATATTTTTTTATGGTAAGCAAACAGTCAAAATTATGTTTTAATAATAAATTGGAAAATATTTATACTTGAATCTTGAGTATTGTTACAAAATATAAATAACTGCATTAAGGGGCAGATTCGTACGGTGTCGAAGGGGTACATTCCTACCTGTATACATTTGCGTTTTTCAGTTATAAATTTGATATATTATTTTTTTTAGAATCATGGTGAAGAAATATAAGAAAAAACTTACAAGAAGTGGCGTGGTAGACGAAAACTCGATGAGAGCAGCTATAAAAGGAGAGGAGGGGAGGGGAGATCCGACCAGCAATAAACCACTCGTATTTAATTACAATTTAAAATTGTTATGTTGTTTTTTGTTAATTGTAGGTTTCTTGTCCATACATATTTTTTCTGGGTGATTTGTCTAAGAAAAATGGGGAAATAAAAGCAGAAACAGAAAACTTTTTTATGCTTGTAGCTTGTTATGTCCGGTTTACATTTCAACACACTGGATATGATAGGGCCCTTTTAATTACGTTTTTATGTGGATTATTTTCTATAAAATAAGAGCAGATTTTTTTAAAGCGGGCCTTATACTAGGAAATTATTAACAATCCCTCTAACAAAGTAATAGAAGGGCCTACACTTTCACAGTTAATAAAAATGATAAATAATAAGTTGCTAGCGAGCAATAGCCCTGTAGTATCCTTCGAGTGGGCCGCAATAGCAACTCGGGCCAGTCCGCCGCTGCGTTTATATTTGGATTTAAAATTTAACTTGGAACCTAAAAAAATTAAAATTTTACCAGAGGGGTCAAAAGTTCAAACAGGTGGGATTTTTTATATTTTTCCAAATTAAAGCGTTTAAGACTAAAATTACGAAAAATTGCAGGTTTACCCCAAATATCCCCTGTGATATGTTCAAGGCCTATTTCGTATGAATATTTAAAACCCTACACGCATATCAAAACAGGTAGATCCGTCAATAAACGTCAGGAAATTGTCCCCTATTTCATATCTTGCGTGATTAACTTAGATCGTATCAGGGAACACAGGTATATTGAAACCCCCAAAATGTCTTTTAGTTAGTTTAAAGATTTTATTTGCTTCTCAATTTTCGGTAAAATTATCTTTAATATTGCTTTCCCATTTTAAAGAATTTCAAAATTTCGGAAAGCCTTGTATTCGTGCAAAAAATTTCAATTTGTTTTTTTGCGTATTTTTGCGTTTTATGTCGATATGAAAGGACTGGTCCTTACAAAATAAAATAAATAAAATAAAAGCAATGTTTTCTGAAAAACTAATCGTTCAAAAAACTTTTTCTTTAGCTTTTTTAGATTGTTTTAAAAGTTTAGCCCCCATAACTTTTTTGTTTTTGGGGATCTTATAAAAAAAAACAGCTGTGAAGATATGTAATGCTACGCATTCCATTATATACTATTCACAGTAAATGGTATATTGCACTTTTCCAAATACTTAAAACAATGTTCAAATATATATATATATATATATATATATATATATATATATATATACACATATATATTTTTTTTAATGACCTTTTCTTGAAAAACAAAACATTTTTGAAAAAATTTAAAAAAACTTATAAAAAATAATTAATTTTCTTTTCGCGAAAAATGAAAAAAAATGAAAAAATTAAAAAAACTAAATTTTTCAATTTTTTTATTTTCTTTTTAGCTTTTGGGGGGATTACTTTCAAAATTGGTAGAATTGATCCTTATAATAAAAGTTATTTTTCCCGAAAAAGTTACGTCAATCAGAAATTTCTTACAACTTTTTTCGATTTTTTTAAAAGCTTAACCCCCCATATTTTTTTTTCTTTTTGGGGGGATTACTTTCAAAAAGAATAGGGTTCTTCCTCACGTAGAACTTAATTTTTCCTGAAAATTTCAAGTCGATCGGATTATTCGTTCTCGAGTTATCGTTCACCCAAAAATCATGACATCGGACAGACGGACATTTAAAAAAAAAGTTGCTTATTTTTTCATGCAACAAATTTATATCCACGAATTTTTTGTCTAGGACGATTTTTGATTTTTTTTGAAAATTCGAAACTACCGTATAGTATTCTAGCGCAGGCGCTGTGAATAATATAAAAACAGTTATGTACTTACGCATTAAATTGGGCACCAGTTTGGGATCAAAACTAAAATTAGTAGGCTGCGGGAACTGCTGATACTGAAGATGTTCGATCTGATTGAGGGCGCTGAAGTTGCCCAACATAACGTCCGTGAGCCATTGTACGTTGACCACGGGAATGCCCCATTTTTTCGCGTACACCACCTTGGGGCCGTCGATTTTGGCGGCGATCAACAAAGTGTTATGTTTTGAGAAGTACGAGGTGGCCTGGAATGAAAAAATACTACAGCTAACAAAATAATATTTTCCCCTATTATTATAATAGGCCCATAAAAAGTCGAGACTATAAAAATATTAAGAAGTTTGGTTTGGACTTTTTTGTTTTCGAAAAAGGAAAATTTCATTGGAAAATCTCACTTGAAAGAAAAAATTAAAAACGTGATTATTAGAATACACACTGCGACGTTAAAAAATATCCAAAAACTGATTTTAATTAACTAAAAGAAAAAATACTGCTGCCAACAAAATAATACTATAGGTTCCTTAAATTTAATAATAACAAAATTGAAAAGGGATTTTTTTTTTGATTTTTTTTATTTATAAAAAAAAATTTAAAAAATTCAAAAAAAAAATTCCAACATTTTTTCAATTTTTTTTTTGTTTTGCCAAACAAGTTTCTTGTTTCGTATAACAAAAAAAATGTTGAAACAAATTGTTTTTACCCCCCTTATCCTAACCCGATTTTTACCAAAAACATTCCTAGCCTAGAACTTAGCATAATTAACTTATGGTTCAAATTTAAAGTATTTAGCTCAAATCGTTCTTAGGTTATCGTGGTCACAAATTTTCTGGACAGACAGACATCATTTTTTTTATGGAAATCATATTTTTTGTATATAAATCGTCGAGAAAAAGCAATAAATTTTTTTTTACTAACGCAAAACTTTCTTTGGGGAAAGTAAAAAAAAAGTTTTACCCTGATTTAAAAAATCCCAGTCAAGAACTTTGGATAAGAAACCTATGGGCAAATTTAAAGCTTCAAAGCGTTCTTGAGTTATTGTCTTCACAAATTTTCCCGGAAAAAAACTAAAAACTTTTAAATTGTTTTACCAACGCATCCTAGGGGAAAGTAAAAGTCTTGCAACCATAGTTCTGAAAACTTTGAACGTGGCAACGTCGCAGTGATGTGTTATCCAAATGTCAACGTAACGCTACGTTTTAGGTTATATTCCTTTCAAAATTCATTAAATTATTCATTTATGAATGAAAACAAGTTATAAACAAATTCTTAAGTGTTCTTTTAAGCAGTGCGAATATTAATATAAGACTATAAACCCATAAAAATGGCTCCACCACAAAAGAGCACAAAACAGGGCACCCGAGGGGCAAAACAGATTGTAGAAGAAAACGTATCGACTTTAAATTTTTACAGAAACATGGCCATGGGTGCCAATGGTGCCTCATTAATGATTTTAGTATTTTACAATTCCACGATTAGCATATTACTATACCTATTCTCCTGCGTAATATACATCGGATGCTACCAATTTATGGTATTCATGGCCAAAGCAAAATTCACCGAAACCGGCCAACTTATCGATAGTGGTGTAGATTTAAATATGGAAGGAGGAATTGCAGAACACATAAAAGATATTATTATATTAACTGCGGGATGCCAAGTCTTGGCATGTATCTCGAACTATTTTTGGTATTTGTGGTTGTTAGCTCCAGCAAGAGGTTTCTGGATCATCTGGAAGAATATTCTTTCGCCATATTTCTTCCAGGCCCCACAAGAACAACCACAGGAAAATGAAAAGAAGCAGAAAAAAATGGAGAGAAAGATGAAAAGATTGCAACAACGTTAGATTGTGTAAATTTGAACAAATTATTATTTATAATGATTTATATTTAATTGTTTTCATTGTATGTCTTTTTTATTATATTTTTTAAGTAAAAAATTGTTATGGTTTATAGTTATTTTTTTTTAATATCCAGGTACTTTAATTTTAACTGACTTGTAGAGTGCAAGTTGTTAAAGTATCTATAAAATCATGTTTTGTTGAATTTTTGACCATAAGTTCTTTGTTTATTTTTAACTCACTTTTTCCTTTTTCTGTTTGTATATATTTATTGATATTTCTGTTTGTATTTATCAATATATAGGTTAAATATCGTAATGAATTTTCTACACACTTAGAATAAAGTAAGGAAGCTAAAATTTGACACAATTATGTATTTTCCATGACAATACAATAAAATAAAATACAAAAAAATTAACCTCCTAAACCCACCCCCAAGGGATGGGCAACACCCCCCTTATCTTTTTTTTTGCAAAAAAAACATGAAAATTAGTATCCAGTGGTTTTTGGTTCACAGAGGGTACAAAGTTTCTCGGTCTGGAAAGTTATTACAGACAGATGAGAAATGTTTATTTTTCTCCACAAATTATGAAAAATTAAGACTTAAACTAAATTTTACCACAATACTTTCTTTAGATTCTTTTTTACAAAAACTAAAAATAATTTTAAAAAAAATTTTTTTTTGCAGAAAAGATGAAAACAAAGATACATACATACACGGTGTATTTGAAATAGCGTCGGAAATTTTAACACATGATTCTATATCATAAAATATGACAAAAAGTTCCTATAAACATATATCTAAAAATGCGTCATAAGGGAGCTACGCCCCTTTGAAAGTGGCTAATACTCTAGGATTAACCGTTTTGGAGAAAAATTCATTTGAAGGTGAAATTTCACGGTTCGAGGACGAAAAATTAAATACTAAAATGTTGAAAACCAAAATTTTAATGATGCAGGGCGAATGTACATTAAAAACTAAGAAAAAAACCTCATATACAGGTACTTCCAAAAATCAATCCTAATGGAGCTATGGTCTCCTAAATATGCACCATTTTTAAAGAGCTATGGTAGCTTTAAAAGCGTTTTTTCGACCTACATGTATGGAAACTTTTTTTCTTAGTTTTTGATGTAGAATAACATTGCATCATTAAAATTTTGGTTTTCGACATTTTAGTATTTAATTTTTCGTCCTTTCAAAGGGGCGTAGCTCCCTTATGACGCATTTTTAGACATATGTTTATAGGAACTTTTTGTCATATTTTATCTGTTAAAATTTCCTACGCTATTTCAAATACACCCTGTATATTTAAAATAATTTTGTTAAGAAAACCATTTCAGCAATACTGCAAAGGATTATTCGATCTCTTACCTTTGCTCCTGTATATTTGATCATCTGCTTCACCTTATTCCTGTCCCCTCCTATGAACCCACTTATCGAGATCAAGTGTTTTGAGGCGGGCGTCGTGTCCAGATAGATCGCCGGAAGGTGAAGGGCAGTCCAGGGGGGCAGCACCTGTCATAAACAAAACCACTTACGATAAAAAACACAAACGAAAAATAAAAATATGACAAAAAACTGGGAAAAAAAGTTGTGAAAAAAAATAAAAAATCCGTTGAAAGTTAAAAAATTGACAAAGAAACAAAATTTTCATAAAAAAATGTCACTTGTTTTAAAATTTTAAGTAGTTTCTGCACTTGTTATGTAATAAGTTATTACTGATAACATACCTGTTTTCTCTTCATAACGTCGTTGAGCCAGTAAACTGTGACGCAACGTTTGCAGTCGCGTAACGCCTGCATTACGACGCCGTGACGCTGTGTCTCGCAGAGCACGTGCGTCACTCTGCTGCAGTACTGTTTCTCCACTTCACCTAAAAAAGAGGTTTACACTATATTTTTTACGGGTGACAACAGTTAATAAAATTGACCGGACTTTTTTCTAAAAATTATTAAAAAAATATTTATGTATTTTTTTATAAATTTTATTAAAATTTGTTTGAATTTGTTTAATTTCTTTTTGTAGCAAGCCCTAAAACCCCCAGATAAAAATTTTCAGAAAAATACGACAAGAGAAAAGAAATTCATACTTTTTAAACACAAAAAAAAGCTCACTTTATTATCCATATTTCAAAAGGTCAAAAGTTATTGCAAAAAAGCAAAAACACAAACCTTCCAGAGTGGTTTACCACTTGGTCTGATTTAAAAAAATCTTTCACTATTTTTATTAAATATCATTTAAACTTACCTCCATGTTTTTCAATCCTCTGTTGCCATCCTGAGACAGATTCGTCCAGACACCTTTCAACTTCAACCACAACAAAGATACAGCCCAAAAGGTAAAGATCTGGAGGTACTGTAAACAAATAATCACTAGGTAATAATAATAACCAAAGATTTAGATCAAGACGAAAAGGTTACTGAAAAGAAAAACATTTATAAAGAATATATAAAGTATTATGAAAATAATACTTAGAACGATTTGGAAGCCAAAATTTGGAGGTATTTGGACTTTGGTTTATTTATTTATTGGTGTAGTTGCAGGTACAAAGTCGTGGAGAGTCCCAAATAACCTTTTGGTTTGGATCTAGGCGTTCAATATGAAAGAAAACTTATTTTTCTAATTTATTTAGTTATTTATAGAAAGGCGCTGAAAAAAATTTAGTAGATTCACATATATATTGTTATTTTTTTACATATTTCTATATTGATTTTAATCTTGCTTTGAAGAACACAGTAAAAAAAACTGAAAATTATAAAGCCAACGTTTCGCCCCTTATTGTTGGAGCTTCTTCAGGGCAAATTAATTAAAACAATATAATAATTAAATATAAAAACTAGTGTAAATGGTAAAAATATTAATAAATTAAATTTACATTAAAAAATTTAAAAAAATTATGACAGAATTCTTAGTTTTTAAGTTAATTTATAATATTTCTTTTCTTGTTCTATTAAATTATTATAAATATTTTCTTGCTTTTTATAACACTGGACGTAATAAAAAAACTTTTCTTCCAAGCAAGAAAATATTTATATTAATTTATAATTATTATTATGTGATAGATCGCTGGTTTAAAAGCAATCTGTAAATATCAGGCAGCACAACTTTTATTTGAATAATATTTTTCTTTCTATATTTTTGTAAAACCAAGACACAAAATGTTTATAGAAGACACTTCAAATATTCATACAATTTTCATACTTTTTACAAGTAATGAGTGTAGTCCAGTCAAATAACGAGAAATTCCTTTGTTAAATTGCAATAAATGTACACGGGCTGATATTTTAAAGGGTAGTAGTGGATAGTAACAGAACACTCCTGTTAGTTTTTCACCGGGTGACTTGCGTAAGGGATCTCCGATATCTTTAGTTTTAGGGGTGAGTGCGGTTATCTCGCTAAATATGCTTCTTACGATAAAAATGCATATAACCAATTTTGATAAGAAGAAAATTTTCAACAATGTTTATTTGGATCATTTTTTTAATATATTAATAACAATCGAGTTATAAATATTCAAAAATTGCCATGTTGGGGGAAATTGTTTTTTTCGATTTTTCAGCCTAATTATTAATCAAAGGATAAAAGTGGTTATGAGCAAACGTGTAGCTCTTGAAATTCTCTATAAGTTTTATATATTATGCATTTTCATAAGTATTTTGTTATGGTTACAGTGGGCACTGAAAGTCAAGTTGCGTCCTGTGTAACCATACCAAAGTACATATGAAAATTTATAAATGAAACTTATAGACAATTTCAAGAGCTACAAGTTTGTTTATAACCACTTTTATCGTTTGGATTAAATTAACTCGATTGTTATTAATATATTAAAAAAAATTAACCAAACAAATTTTTTTGGAAATTTCCTCCTTAACAAAATTGGTTATATGCTTTTTTATCGTAAGATGCATATTAAGCAACTCACCCCTAAATTTCAAGATAGCGGAGTTTGGACTTTTTAACAAAAGTCGTTTTAAGGAATAGTAAAATGTTTTATATAGATTTTTTAAATTTGTAAATATCAAACAATTTTATTTAGTTTATTAATTCAGATACCACTGTAAAAGGTGACCTCCTAGCGTTTAGGATTCAATTGGCGGCAATGTCCACCGTGGCATTGATTAATCTGCCCCCTATCGACAGCGTGCAATAGGTTCTTGAAACCAATAACTGCTTCCTTTTTTGGACTGTCGATAGGTTTATCCAGTCTCTGCTTTTAGCAGTAGATGTCGCTAGCTGTTTTTGCTTTTCCTTACAACGATTTTTAAACTCTATATAGAGATATATGGAAAGGATTTGATTTTCTTAGTTGTCCCTACTACCGATATGTGGCTCTGAAGAGTGCTAAAAAGCACGAAATCGATCAGTCACTTCGGAGGGACGACTGCGTTAATCAAACAAAAGTCGTTTTAAGGAATAGTAAAATGTTTTACATTTATTATATGACTGGACTAGTGCCGAATTTCGAGAAATAAAGTTGGTGGTAAAAAAAATATTAAATTCCAGAACAATAATTGTAAAATTTTCTTTTAATTTCCAAACCTTTCCGACTTTTCCGGGCTTTCTAGATCGCTGGAGATCCTGAAAAATAGTGTCACCCCGAAACTTCTGGATTAGAACCCTAGTTTGTGGTAGAGTACCTTAACGTGATGTTTTCTGTCTTCTTGAAAAACGTAATTTTAAGGCACTCTAGTGCGGAGAGATTGATTAACTTACATTTTAAATTCGGGTTGTGACCATAAAACGGACCGGGCCTGTGTTGGACCGGCACCGTCGACCTAGGTGGGCAATACTGCAGCTTCGGCGGATCCGTGGGAGTAACGGGAGTGGGGGGAGTAGGGCCTGGAGGGCGAATAATTTCCCCGTTGGGGCCGTTGATCACTCTGCGCTGCTGTTGCTGCTGCTGTAATACTAGTAGGTCCTGGGGCCGAGAGCCTGAGTTTAGGGCCGCGTTGTGTTGAGCAGTCATCATTCTGAAAAAAGGGGGCCAAATTCGCTTAATATTTATAATACAAGGAAGTTTTTTGCTGAAAATGTTAAAAAAATTGAAAAATTTTTGGTTGTTATTTTGATTTTTTTTTTCGTTTTTGATAAACCTAGGGTTATAGGGGAAAGTATTATGTATTTTGTTGGTAGCAGTAAAAAAAAATAAAAAAAATATTGCTTTTGTTACGTTTGTCGGTGTTTTATCCAAAAAAGATGATTTCCGTAAAAAAAAATGTGTCCGTCTGTCCGGGAAATTCGTGGCCACGATAACTCAAGAACGCTTCGAACTAAAGACTTCAAATTTTGGACCATAGGTTTATAGTCCAAAGGCTAGGCTTGTTTTTGGTAAAAATCTGGATGGGGTAAGGGGTAAAAACAATGTACTTTTTTTTTATTTGTTTTTTTTTTTGTTTTTAGAAAAATTATTTTTTTCAGTTTAGATTTTTTTTCTTACCTCAAGGTTCCAGCTGCAGAAGGTTCGGGTGCTACACTGTCTGGTACCTGTCCGATGGCAGATCCGCCACTTTGCAGCCGTATACTCAACATGTTGGCCAATGCAGACTTGGCCGTTTTTTGGCCGACGATCAGGGGGTTCTGTGGGGGGCCCTCTGTCGGAGCCGTCGTCGAATCGGCCGTGGGCGGTTGACCTATCGGTCGGACTATTCCTTGTGGGGGTACTTGGACTTGACCTGAAAAGAAAAACAAGCACTTCACTATATACTATTTACAGTAAATGGTATATTGCATTTTCCCAAATAATAAAAAAAAACAAATTAAAAACATTTTTTTTTACATTTCTTTTTGCGATCGTAGAAAAACAAAAAATAAAAAAATTAAAAAAAAATTCTTTTCTTGAAAAACTATAATTTTTTAGAACGATTTTTGAAAATTCGAAACTACCGTATAATACTATTCTAGGGCAGGCGCTGTTAATAGTATAATAATATTAAGTGTATTACCTTGTTGTGCAGCTAGATGGTTCTTATGCGCCTGCTCCCTTTGAAGCTGCAACTGTTGCAACTTGTACTGCCTCATCTGTTGATTTTGGTCCGCCGGAAACTGAGGGTTATTTTGGTTGATGGGACTCAACCCCGGAGCCTGTTGCAAATTTTGAATCTGAGGGCCCTGCTGTGGGGTCAAAGTGCCTGGGGTAATGTTTTGTTGTTGGATGTTGGGCGGTAAAACAATACCCTGTTGTTTTGCTTGTTGTTGGAGCCATTGGACTTGTTGTTGGTGGTTTAGGCCCGGTGGAACGGCCCCTAAAATAGTTTTTTTTTTATGTGAAAAGCCAGTTTTATTATAAGTTTTAATTATTAAGAAAACACCAACAATTTTTCAGTGTTTAGGACTTAAAGTTTAAACACTGGGAGCTGTTTTAAATATAAAATTTGGTTTGGGTGATTTGGAGGGATGTAAGAAGGCTGCAGGATTGATTGGTATTGAAAATAATTGATGATTCCTTAAAAACTGAAATTTGATGCCTTAAAACTTAAAATAAAACGTAAATTCACCTAAAATCAATTCAAAACTCTCAAAAACCATGAAACACCAGTTAATATTTAGTACTATCAAATAACTTCTGTGAGTGGAGAAAATAGGCTTCTTAAATTAAAAAAATATACCTCTGATCAAAATCTGACTGCCCCCTCTTTGTTGCTGAACCTTCAGAAGCTGTTGCTTCTGCAGCTGCGCGACAAACAACGCCTGCTGTTCCCTGGGCATCTTCTGCAACTGGTTGTGCGTGTTTGCGTCGAGCTGGATGTACTGGCGCTGCGGCACCAGGTTACCGCCCTGCTGGTTCGGCGACCATTGGATTCTAGGGCCTTGTTGGACTATGTTCACCGGGTGGCGGATTTTTTGCTGGGTTTGGAAGAAATTCGGGTTGATTTGGGCCCTTGGAGTGTTACCTAAAAAAACGTTTTTTTAAAGAAATAAAGTTAATTTTTTAAAAATAAGGCGTTCTCGTTCTCGTTATCGTCGCAACAATTTTTTCCCATTTTCCTTAACTTTTAAATTATGAAAAAGAAATCTTACCCTGACCTTGCTGATTAATCAAAATTTGCTGTTGTTGAACGATATTCCCTTGAAATTGCGTTCTGATCACTTGCTGATTTAAACCCGGGTTTAAACCGGAAGTTTGCGGTTGCGAAGTTCCTATTTGTTGCTGAGTAACGATCTGTTGATTGGGTTGTTGCTGACTTAAGGTTTGTTGCTGATTTATCACCTGTTGCTGATTTATTACGTGTTGTTGGTTTATAACTTGTTGTTGGGATAGTTGTTGTGATTGTTGTTGTTGAATTATACCTAAACAATACCGAGAAATTAATTATAGCTAGCAATGCAAGGTAAAAAAAAAACGTGATATCGCTAAAGTTTTAAGTTATTCACAACAAATACATGTCTTTTTTACTACAAAGGATTTTTTAGAGTTTTACCATAGAAAAAAAGAAAATTCAAACCTTGGTTTTGCTGTCCGATATTTTGCTGCTGCATCTGCAAATTGCCCTGCTGTCCTTGATTCAACTGTCTATTTTGCCCTAATTGCCCTAGATTTTGCTGGATAACTTGATTTTGCCCCAACTGGATGTTGCCCTGAGTCTGAATCACTTGCCCACCACCCAACTGTGTCTGAATTTTTTGTTGAGTAATTTCATCCAAATTTTGAGTCAGCTGTTGCTGATTTAATTGCTGTTGTTGACTTAATTGCTGAGACTGATTTAGTGATTGTTGCTGAGGTAACCCTTGTTGCTGATTTAAATTCTGCTGTTGCTGATTTAATTGCTGTTGCAAGGCTTGCTGCTGCTGCTGCTGCTGTTGTTGCAACAATTGCTGATTCAACTGTTGTCCTAAATTTTTCTGAGCAAGTTGCTGACTAATATTTTGCTTAATCAACTGCTGACTTTGCTGTTGTTGAGTCAAATTTTGCTGTATAACATCTTGCTGGCTTATACTTTGACCAAAATTCTGCTGTTGCTGAAACTGTTGATTCAGTATCTGCTGATTGCCAAATTGTTGCGGACTCAAACCTATATTTTGGTCCTGAGATTGCAGTTGCTGTTGATTCTGCAATTGTTGCTGATTTTGCAATTGTTGCTGATTTTGAATACGTTGCTGATTCTGTAATTGCTGCTGATTCTGTAATTGTTGTTGATTTTGTAACTGCTGTTGATTTTGCAATTGCTGTTGACTTTGTAATTGTTGTTGATTCTGTAGTTGCTGTTGATTTTGTAATTGCTGTTGATTTTGTAACTGCTGGTTTTGTAACTGTTGTTGATTTTGTAACTGCTGGTTTTGTAATTGTTGTTGTAGTAACAATTGTTGTTTTTGCTGCAACAGTTGCTGATTCAAATGTTGCTGATTACTACTAAATTGACCACCTTGTGATTGTTGCTGCTGACCCTGTATCATCTGTTGATTCTGCAATAATCCTTGATTTTGCTGATTCATACCTAATTGCTGATTACTTTGTAATTGTTGTTGATTCTGTAATTGTTGTGGACTTGATATCGGACTACCCTGTTGTAATTGCTGCTTAATCTGTTGAATCTGAGCAGCCTGGCTCAAGGCTAGCTGACTGCTTTGCTGTTGATTTTGCAACAACTGCCTTTGCAACAACTGTTGTTGCTGCTGCTGTTGCTGAACGTTTATTTGACCTTGAGGGCCTTGAGCTCGTTGCTGAATCAAATTTTGTTGGTTCAACCTTTGTTGCAACAACTGCTGATGGAGCTGAGGTGGTATTTGACCTCTAAGTTGCTGAATACCGGGCCGCAGACCTTGTTGAGCTTGCTGATTTTGCAACAAGCGACTAATGTTAAGTTGTGTTTGCTGGCTGATAGGTTGCTGATTAAACTGTTGCTGGGATTGAACCGGGGATTGCGTAGGAGTATGGTGAACGACACTCCTAGGAACCTGTTGACTAGCAACGGAACTTATGATTTGCGAAATGTTATGTTGCGAGGAAACCGGTGATTGCGGAATACCCTGAATACTTTGGGGCCTCACAACAGGACTCACAGGTGTTGGAAGACTCTTATTCGCGAAACTAGGTGCAACGACGTTAGGTGGAGCTACCGTTTCACTGCTCGATGAAACTGGTTGGTTCCATGGCATTCTCTGCTTTAATTTTTCCAATAGTTCCAACTTTTCATCTTTATTTTGGTCATTTTCTTCCTTGATTTCAGGTTCAAAACCTGTTATGGCAGTTGTGGACTCATGTTTAACGATTTTAGGCCATTGTATCAATCTTGGATGAAACAAATTAGCATCTGCTAAGGATTTATTCATTATTGATTCAACCACCCAATCAGGGGTGACTATGGTCATGTGTTCATGCCCTAGATTTTCTGCATGTTGGTATTTCAGGGTGGATGTGTCTGTTGTAACCAAATGGGTACATTTTTTGGTGAAATTAAGCTGTACAATACCCCCATTGTAGGTAATTAAAGCCCATAAGGTGTTCAAGTCTTTCCCAGGCTTAGACAGACAAAAAGTATAGTTTGAGAATAATTTTTGTGAGCTGTATAAATAAGGTTTGGTGTTTACGAGTTTTTTGAGTTTCGCGGACATGAAAACCCATTTTGTAGTTAATGCGGGTTTTTCATAGAGGTCGTTTGCGTCTGCTATGTCATTTTCCTCAGGGTTTTCACCTACGATAAGATGGGTGACGTAATCAGAAAAGTAGTTTTGACGTTCTGCGCCCCCATTTTTTAGTAAATCTATCACCTGAAATAAAAATTATTTGAAGCTAAAAAATGTGCATAAACTTTGAGCAACAGAACAAACAGGAAGTTTTTTTTTCTAAGATTAAAATAATATTTTATAATATATTATAAAAGTCCAAAATGATGAAAATTTGCGTTACGTAATACTTGAACATTTCCCAAGTGAGTCTCACTCCTTGGTGGAATTACACCTTAACCTCCATTTCAATGGAGCTCTTGTCTATTTTGTAAAGTCCCTGTAACAGAGGTTTATCCCCTGTAATACAGGGGCTCCGTTTAACTAGATTGTGGAATTTAAATATCTCAGACCCCAAAAAAATAATAAAAAAGGCCCCCATTCTCCTGTGAACATGGAATTCAAACTGGAAAGTTTTGTAGTCCTAATTTAGGGGTCCTAAATGTTCATATTTGCATAAATAATAATATTTAGGCGTTTTACTAAGAGACAAAAACGTATCTTTAATTTTACAATGAGACATGTTATTCTACGATGTGTACACACTAAATAAAATAATATTTTTTAGCCAAAAAAAGCTACTTTTTCAAAATATTAATAAAATACAAATCAACTTAAAATAATCATACATTTTTTGTGTATATCATACCTACAAGTAGTTACAGGGAAAAATTTTCACAAAAAAATGTGTTTTTGTCAAAATGTCTTTAATGACATTTGTCAAACAGGGATAGATTTAGTAACTTTTTCGTGTAATTTTCAAAAAAATTCCTTATTTTGAAGCGATTAATAATAAATTATTCCTGAATATGACTTCATTGTTGCTTTCAAAGGCCGGAAAATATAATTCATAATTTTGAAATTACCTTATTATGAACTTCACCGCTCACAAAAAACTTTATATCTTTAAAAATTTCTTCAGTTAACTCTAAATTTTTTAATTCATCACTTATTTCACCCATAATGATTAATCTAATATAATTAATTTATAAAATAAAATTTATTTTGTTTATAAAACCTCCATATTTATTAGAGTAGGATACAATTGTGACATTGGCTACAGTTCTTCAGCGCTAAACGAATACCAACAATGTAAAACTAAAATTACTAGTTTTTTGTTTCCTTTAAAAAGTTCTGTTTTATGCAGTTTTTTAGTGTTTTCATGTACAAAAACATTCAAATATTTAATTAGTTATTATATTTGTAGCTTTAAGCTAAATTTCCTAAAGATTTGTTGTGATTTTCTTGGTGGTTTTAATGAGGAAGTGGGGAAAAGTTAAGGAAGTTTGTCTTGGTCTGGTTGGCGGCAGTGAGACAAAAAACGTTCTCCGCGCATCCGCTACAAAAAACAGCTACTCGGTTTTTGGACAACTCCTTTAAAATCTATGAAAATCTAAAACATCAAATAACTTAAGTTCGGTAAAAGTGTGTTAAAGTGAATTATACATATTAAACAAATGGCTGAAGCAGATAAATTAAATATCGACAATATAATAGCCAGATTATTGGAAGGTAAATTATGAAGGTCAAAATTGTGTTGACAAAATTCATAATGGCGTCTATCTATACGCCTTTACTAACGTCAAATGTTAATCAAATTCGATTTTTAAACAGAGTTTTTGTTGTATTCTAGTGCGTGGAGCCAGACCAGGAAAAAATGTACAACTAACGGAAAACGAAATCAGGGGATTGTGTTTAAAATCCAGAGAAATTTTCCTGTCACAACCTATTTTGCTTGAATTAGAAGCTCCTTTAAAAATTTGTGGTAAGTCGTAGTTTTTACGCCTATTTTTAACTGAAAACCTATACTGTATACTTTCTACAGAGTATTTCATTATTTTCTACGATTTAAATACTCTATATGACACAAAATTCATTATTTTATGTAACACCTGTGATTTAGAGAGTTTAAGGCTCACTTTCCCTTAAGTTTGATATTGGCTTGTTTTATTCCAACCGCTTTTTTTTCACTTTAATTAGAATATTACAATTATATAAATTAATTTTTATGGTCTATTGTTTATATTCAAATGAGTTTCTGTTTACATCAAATTTAAAATTAAATTGGTTAATTGTTATTTATAAATTAAAGTTTTATGTTTCTATTATTTGTATAGGCATTTCATTTGTAAATAAATTTAACATGTTGTTGAAGTATTGAGTATAAGCAGGATGCGAAAAGTTTGCCAGAAGAGGGCTTATATGAACGCAAAAGAGATCTAGGTTTGACAACACGCGAAATGTATAAACCAAATCGCGTATACAAGTTTTCTAATGAAGCTGAAGTTTGCAACGACAATTCAAATAGTATATTAAAGTACTAGTTTCATAACATACGTTTTTAACGCACGAGTACAAGTTTAGAAAACAAGCCGCTTGCGGCGAGTTTTCTAAGGTACTAGTGCGCTAAAAACGTGTTATGTAATAAGTGCTTTAATATACTATTTGAATTTTTGATGCAAAAAAACTTTGCAAACTTCAGCTTCATATTTCTAACTGCTATCAACCAGGGGCAGATCTAGTGTCGAGGTATATGAAGCTGAAGTTTGCAACGTTTTTTTTGCAACGAAAATTCAAATAGTATATTAAAGCACTTATTCCATAACACGTTATTAGCGCACTAATCCTTTAGAAAACTGGCCACAAGCGGCTTGTTTCTAAACTTGTACTCGTGCGCTAAAAACGTATGTTATGAAACTAGTACTTTAATATACTATTTGAATTTTCGTTGCAAAAAAACGTTGCAAACTTCAGCTTCGTGTTTTCTATGTTTTGAAACAACTAAAGGCCCCAAAAATACTACAGAATAAATATTTCTGTGATAACTAAAATTATTTTTCCTCCCTTGCTCTTTGATTTTTATCGAAATCAATCCCAAACAAAATATTTTGAATTTTAAATCTCTAACTAAATGCATTAATGAGTTTTTGCGCACAAACCAACCGAGATACAACTGACCGACATGTGTTTCTACTCGAAATCGTTTTTTCACATGTTTTTTTTGCAAATTTTTGATAATTCTCTAGTTCAAAATATTTGCTTTCAAGCAAAAATAGTTTATTTAAAAATAAAGGATTTAGTAGTCAGTTTAGTGTTAATTATTGGGAATTATTTCCTAAATAAATTTTGTTAAAAATAAATAGAGCTAGCTTCCGTTTAACCCCTTGATGCACCATTCTTTTTTTCGAAAAAATGGTTAATTTATCGCCATTTCGGCAAAATATAAGTCGCCCGAGTTAACTCGGGTAAGCGGAAAAGAGCCAACCTATTGTAAACGAGTTAATTTGGGTGAGTGCGTTAAGGGGTTAATTCCTGTTAAACGTTTGTGATTGGTCAATTAAAAAAATAATCTTTAATTGTGATTGGCCTGTATTATACCAGGAAAATAATCATAAGTTATATCCCGAGACCTAATGATTTAACTGGCTAAACTGCAAGCAGCTGTGTTTTTATTAATTTTGGTTAGAAAATGTTTGAAACTTAATAAAGCTGAAGTTTGCAACGTTTTTTTGCAACGAAAGTTAAAAAAAATTAAAATCGACTCTATTTAATACAAAACTGGTAGTTATTAGTTTTAGATCTAATTAAACCCTTTTGGATCCATAAATACATAAACAAGCAAGAAACGTCAAAATTGCCGTTTTGGTTTGGACTTTTGATTTTCGTTGCAAAAAAAACGTTGCAAACTTCAGCTTTATGAAACTTAATAATTCATTATAAAAAGCTTGAGACCGCAGGTCAAGAGCTTTTTTATGAATTATTAAGTTAAAAACATTTGCTTAAAAACAAAATTACGATAATTACAGCTGGTTGTAGTTTAGGTGGTATATTTTAAGATTATTTCCTGAAAAAAAATTAGATAAAAAAGCAACTGTTAATTTAAGAGCGAGATGCTATTTAATCGCTCTTAAATTAACAGGATTGGTCAATTATATTTTCTTGAAATTTGATTGGTTTAAAATATATGAGGGAAATTATCTATATAAAACGTAAAAAATAAACAAAATTTGCCTGATATTTCTTGTTCATCTTAATAGCCCGTGATAATTTTCAAAATAAGTGTGAAAACCACGTAATTGTTGAAAATAACCAATAAAACTGATTAGATTTGTTTATTTTCAATGTGAATTTTATGTTGCAATTTCTAATTACATGCAGTAAAGTTGATAATAACATTAAATGTAAAATTTTATAACCTTTTCAAATAATAACAATGAGTGTAATAATTATTATTACTACTACCTACTGATTTTGCTGAATATTAATAAGGATGTAATATATCCTTATTATATAAATAATAATAATATATAAAAAATATAAAAAAACAATCACGTATTATTTAATAATAATTATTACAACGATTTTGTCTCGGATTTTGTTAAATTGCCCTGAAAGTATGTATGTATGCAGGGTTAGGGTCCAGTTAGGGTGGACCTTTTTTTTATTGTTTTAAAATTTTCATTCTGGTGTAACTAAAAAAATTCTTGAAATATGAGGGTGATCATACTTATCCGAATTGGACCCCTAAAAACGTGAAATTATGCAAAAAACGTCAAAAATTGTTGAAAATGGACTGTACTTTTTGTATCGGTGGAAAATTTAAAAGCCTTAAAATCTTATTTTTTTTCCTTTTGAGTGTACAAAATTATGTGCCAAATTTCAAAATGATCAAAAGATTCAGGTGCCGAAAATCCGTCAAGATTGCCCCTAAAACACTAAATTTGACGAATTTCCACCATAAATGTGAGAAACGCTAAAAAAGCATTTAAAAATAAGCTAAACGCAAAATAAGTGGCCTTTTTGGGGACTCTTATTTGGCGCTTAGCTCAACACCCTGCGCTTCAGAGTTGACAAAAAGGTTTTTGCATATTGAATTTGGTATAGATCCAACTTAATAAAAATGGGAACAACCATGAAGCTGAAGTTTGCAACGTTTTTTTGGAACGAAAATTCAAATAGTATATTAAAGTACTAGTTTCATAACATACGTTTTTAGTGCACGAGTACAAGTTTAGAAAACAAGCCGCTTGCGGCGAGTATTCTAAAGTACTAGTGCGCTAAAAACGTGTTATGGAATAAGTGCTTTAATATACTATTTGAATTTTCGATGCAAAAAAACGTTGAAAACTTCAGCTTCATGAACAACCAAGGGAACAACACTGCAATTTTTTTAGTATTTTGTGGCAATGACTTTTCTCTTTAGCGTGGAAAGTCAGACGTCAAAAAATGTGTATTTACTATAAATATGTAATTCCTATAAACAAAACTGATGAAAACCAGTTCTAATACACATTTAAAAACTTATAAAATGTCATTGATTTTCATATGAAAATTTTAAAACCCCATGATGTCTTATAAAAACTTTTTCCATGAAAACTTGTGAAATTTCATGTAATTTTATGGGGAAGTCCATGGAAACTTCATCAGAAATTAACAAATTTAAAAAACAATGTACTCTTATGAAAAAATACTATTTGTATGAAAGTTATCTAAAGAAAAAATTGTTTTTTTTTTAATTTATTATAAAATATACTAAAATCATTGTCACAGAATCGTCCTAAAATGTTTTGTAAACAATTACCTATTTTTTCATGTGATCATAACCCATGACAAAATAATTGTTTACCAAATTTATTTTTTGAACACCTACTTGTTTGTATTTCGTTAAATATTGTACCCATTGTTTTTTTAATTAATTATTGTGTCTGGTACATGTGTTTCGCATAAAAACAAACCAACATGGTCAATTTAAAACTCGTGGTTTATTTTTAATTATATTATTCGTGACTAAGTACCGATAGTGATCATTATGAGATCACATTAATATGAACTAGGTTAAAAATATAAATATAATTTTAAATAATATAATTAATTAATTAGAAACACTAAAAATGATGAAGCTGAAGTTTGCAACGTTTTTTTGCATCGAAAATTCAAATAGTATATTAAAGCACTTATTCCATAACACGTTTGTAGCGCACTAGTACTTTAGAAAACTCGCTGGAAGCGCCTTGTTTTCTAAACTTGTTCTCGTGCGCTAAAAATGTATGTTATGAAACTAGTACTTTAATATACTATTTGAATTTCCGTTGCAAAAAAACTTTGAAACTTCAGCTTCATTAAAAATGTGAAACAAGATATAACTGAGAATGTCCACTGGACATCGTCCAGCGGGTTGGAAATACCTGGAAAAGTCAGGGGATTCAGCTGGTCAGGGAAATGCCACGAAATTTTATGTTTTCCGAAGTTTTATATGTTTATGTTTTTCCTTTCAAGAGAGAGAGAGAGAGATAAATATCCTTAAATTCGTCACTCATATCTTGTAAAAACTGTAAAAATTGTACGAAAATGTAACAATTTTTTTCCCTCTAGAACTTGAAAATAGTCTTACAAGAATATTTTTTTGTAAATTTCGTTAACATTCTCTGAAAAACCTGAAAAAGTTAGTGATTTTTAATTTAGTGATTAATAATATTAAAAAATGACGACCCCCTTATTTTCATACCTTAACCTTTACCTGGCACACCTCCCCTGAGTAACATACCTGGCACTGTGGGGTTCGTACGAACCCCAGTGACAAATATCCTTGTAAAACTTGAAATATTGATTATTTTTTTTAGAAAAAATCAGAGATCATCTTCAGATAGCCCTTTAAAGGGTGGAATAGTCAGAGTTTAGAAAAATCAAGATCAGCGTTCAGAAAAAAATCGGAAACTTGAAAAACTTGAAAAAAAAAACGTTTTTTACAAAAAAAATCATAACTTTTTTGTTTTTTGATAAAAGGGCTAAAATTTTAGGTTTGTCTTCTTCTATTATATCACTATAAAGGAAAAATATTAGTTTTCATGGGTCTTCCACATACAAACTGAACCGTCGCAGCGCTATCCTAGTGGTATAGGTATAAAAGTGTACCCCTTGACTACCGATAGATGTCGTTAGGAGTTTAGATTTCCCAGATTTAGATATCGAAAATCGACGAGAAACAGCGTGGGGTTCGTACGTACCCCCTGTGCCAGGTAAAGGTTAAAATGACCCTGTATAAGCAATGCTTATTAAGCACTACTTTCGTGAGAAAAGTTTTCATTCCATCCAATTTTGTTTGACTTAAAATCTTTAAATTTCGAAGGCTACAAATACGATACGTTTTTAAAAAACCTTCTCCTTGAACTGAGACATCTTTAAATAGGTCAATTTAGAGTTATAAAACGGAGTAAGGTTCCACCAATTTTATCTAGTGATCCAAACTAGACTAACAGTAGCACGCGTGCATCTTAAACAACCTAGGTTGGTCTGTCTGTCCGTCTGTTTGTATGTAAACCTTGTAACTTTTTAACGGAATTTTCGATTCAAAACATTCTTTTACCAAACAGCCATTCTTTTTAACTGACATTATGACACTTGAAACACAATATTTAAATGTTTTTTTTTAATGTATTTTACTTGCAATACGGAACTACTTTCCTCATGTCAAGTATCATTGTAAAGATAATGATAGTTACCTTGCTACAGCAACTTAAATGAGTGTATCTGACGGGACAAAAAAAACACTCATCATTCGACACATGCTCACGTTTGTTAATTGTATGGGACTACAGAGTTAAAAAAAAATTATACAAATTTAGACACGATGTTGACACATCATGATCATGTCATGATGTACTTGGCTAGTCTAAACTTTATTTCATTATTTGGAAAAATAATAATTTCTTATAAAATAATTAAAAAAGGCTTATAATCAACTTCACGTTAATTTTATTATTGAAAACAATTAGTGTGACCGCGGTTTCGCTATAATAGATATAGCATCTACGGACTTAAATACATATAATGGGACATCTTTAACATTCTGGTCATAAATAACACTAAGGACATTACACAATTAATAAATTAGGTTACAGATTAAAAATATGCATTTTTAGTGGCATGAATTAGGTTATGTTTACATAACGTTAATTTTATTATTGAAAACAATTAGTGTGACCGCGGTTTCGCTATAATAGATATAGCATCTACGGACTTAAATACATATAATGGGACATCTTTAACATTCTGGTCATAAATAACACTAAGGAAATTACACAATTAATAAATTAGGTTACAGATTAAAAATATGCATTTTTAGTGGCATGAATTAGGTTATGTTTACATAACCTAATTCATGCCACTAAAATTAGGTTATGTTTACATAACCTAATTCATGCCACTAAAAATGCATATTTTTAATCTGTAACCTAATTTATTAATTGTGTAATGTCCTTAGTTTTATTTATGACCAGAATGTTAAAGATGTCCCATTATATGTATTTAAGTCCGTAGATGCTATATCTATTATAGCGAAACCGCGGTCACACTAATTGTTTTCAATAATAAAATTAACGTGAAGTCGATTATAAGCCTTTTTTAATTATTTTATAATAAACCACTTCACTATAAGAAGTTCAGACGTTCAG
The DNA here is from genome assembly GCA_958510825.1 of Brachypterus glaber. Taxonomy (NCBI): domain Eukaryota; kingdom Metazoa; phylum Arthropoda; class Insecta; order Coleoptera; family Kateretidae; genus Brachypterus; species Brachypterus glaber. Next base: position 20,209,613 of record OY294053.1, read on the forward strand.
AACCATGAATGAATTTTCAAACTGGATAATAATTTCTTTGTATCTCACGGGACATATCTGACGTGACATTGTGCGAGCCGTATTTTAATTAAAAAATCCGATGTTAAGATTTTTTGTAACCCTTTAAGTGTTGGTGGTCCCTATATGAACCACCTCCTGTTAATGTCATAGTAGGCTAAACGGTTGCATGATTTTCACCTTTAGTGATAGTTCAGGATATTAAAAGTCGATGTAGTACTGTGTTGGACACTTATTGCGCGTGCTACCTTATAGCATGCAAAAATCAAGCAAGTGGTTTCATAAGGGACCAGCAAAGCATATCGAGGGCCTCATAACATGGGGCGTATCGTATATATGATCAACACTGAAGCCCTCGATATGCTCCGAATGTGATGTAAGTTTGTGTATTTTATGCTTTCAACCCTTCCCTATGTAAATAACATCACATAGTGCTCTCTATAGAAATCACCCATTACAAAAAAATTGTTTATTTTTCTAATCGAAAAGTGTCGAAATTCATTCGTTTAATGTGTTTTGAGCTAAAGGTAACAAAAAAACTACAGTTTTCAAAAAAAAAAATAGTTTTGCGCCTTAAAGGGTTGATTCATAATCCCTAATGAAACAACTTATAATGCAACAAGAATTTTTTAATAATTTATTTTTAAATTTACACAAAAAAACACGGCGTTCCCCTGTTAGACGTCAGATTAACCAAAATCGCGTCAACAACGTCTTTCGGATTCGTATTCCTGCATGTCTATGTGTTATTAATCTACTGAATCCAAATCCACCCGCAAAGTTATGCCCATATTAAAAAATATATAAAATACCAACAAAAAAAAAAGTAAAAATCATTAAAAAACCAAAAAGTAACTCTTTTATTGCAGATTTAGACTTGGTGATGTCCAAAGCGTCGAAAAAAGTGAAAAAAAAAATGATAACAATACTTCCGTGCCTTTTTGCCGAAGTATTTCAAACTCGAACGATTTTTTTAAGTAAACATATGGTTTGCCTGAAATTAAATTTTATTTATTTCAGTCAAGTTATGCTAAATATAAATATTTATTAAATATTTTAAGAATTTTTTGTTTACATTTTATTTTATGTATGGTATGGTGTAAAATTCAAACTAAACAATATTTTTCCTACACAAGTTACGAGAAGCTGACTTTTCATTTTTTAATAAAAGTTTTGAAGTAATGCAATATTAAAAATCAGACCTTGCATGTTATTAATTTGATTACTATAATAATAATATTGTTATTACTAAAAGGGTCATTGTAATGGTATTTACTAAGAAAAATGATAATTATGCTTCATACGCTTCTTTCTCGTCTATTCCATCATTTCCATTTCCATGATGGTGGAATGGAGGAAGAAGCTACTTCGCATAATTATAATCGATCTTCTTACAGCTAATTCGATTGATCCGTAGATCCATTAAGTTGACGTTTTTTTTACTTATTCTTTTAAGTTTTTTATGCAAAAAGCCGAGTTCCGAGAAAACATTTTCTGTCGGTCTGTCTGTCCGGAAAATTTTCGACCCCGGTAAATTAGGAACGATTAAGGGAACGATTTGAGCTAAGACTACTTTAACCCATAGATTTCATGAAGCTGAAGTTTGCAACGTTTTTTTTGCAACGAAAATTCAAATAGTATATTAAAGTACTAGTTTCATAACATACGTTTTTAGCGCACGAGTACAAGTTTAGAAAACAAGCCGATTGCGGCGAGTTTTTTAAAGTACTAGTGCGCTAAAAACGTGTTATGAAATAAGTGCTTTAATATACTATTTGAATTTTCGATGCAAAAAAACGTTGCAAACTTCAGCTTCATTAGATTTCTTACTCAACGTTCTCGGCTGTTTTTTTTTATGTAAAAAATTGGCTTCAATTTAAGAAGGAGGGTGTAAACAAGGTGTAAAACTATTATTTTTCGAGCAATTTTATTCCATAATTGATCATTCATCAATGATGACAAGATCAGCAATTCAAAACCACTCTTGAGACCTGGGGCAAAATAGACAATGCTATTGTATCAAAAAGGATTAAAGTGCCACTTAATATCTGCCGGCACATCTTGACTTGGCTTAAGGTCTATCCAGAAGCTTGCATAAGAACATAAAAGATAAGAATGCGATGCCGTGATTGGCTTACAAGATACATGGCGGCACATTAAGCCAATCACGGCATCGCATTGTTTAACAATGTTATGTACTATGTTGTTATGCGAGCCTGTGGATATGTCCTTACTTGTAAGAATAACCTTCTATGCAAATCGTTTGAAAAATATATATTTCAGTAGTGAATTACTCACAGTATACTAGTAGTCACTACTGTGGTATAACACCTTAACTCTAAAAATGTTACGAAAATGTATAAAAGTTCTCCCGTAGTTACTATTACTAAGTAATGGAGACCTAGTTACTAATTACATTGTAATTTGTAAATTTTTCATTAAAAATTAAGTTTGCACCAATAGATCTAAGCAGTAACTGTACCTATCCAAAGTTTCTGTATAAGAATTGGTGCAAGATTATAAGCAAGCTAGAGTGAAGACTGACTTAAATTTGTAGTTTTTTCTTCTCATTCACTTGCAACATTATTATTATTATTGATAGAGCATTAATAAAGGAGCTAAAAAGTTAGTTAAAATTTATTTTCTTTAACTTAAACTCATTGGGCGCTAAATGTGCCACAAAAAAACTGTTTTATACATTCCAAAAAAACGTTTTTTTTATGTCCGCCCTTTCGTACGTCCAGAGGCTTACAGTCAAGTGGGGTGACTTTGGACGGTGTGGGTGTTTTCGGACACTTTTTCGCAAATCCCTTGTGCACATAACCCCACTACTTGTGCACACGTGCTTTGGTTCAGAGGGTTTTGCGAAAAAGTGTCCGAAGTCACCCACACCGTCCGAAGTCACCCCACTTGACGGTACCTATTCTTGACATTCGGGGAGTAGAACGACTGATAGAACAACGCTTAGAATATGACGCAATGTTGAAACCAATAGAGTAGAGGGATTGGGGTAGTGGGCTAGCGCGTCTGTATGACAAGCCTACTAGCCAACTTGGGTGAGTTCGATTTTCACTGGTGCCGATTTGCCTTTTTTAGTTAATTAATAATTGAAATTTGGCGAACACTTCCTATAAACTGGTTCGAAAGTCAGTATAAGCCGGTGATTCCCTTTACTACTAGCCCACACAAGTCCAGGAGACGTATTCTTGAATTTCGGGGAGTAGAACGACTCATAGAACAATGCTTAAAATATGACGCATCGTGTTAAAACCAATAGAGTACGATCATAGCCTCAGACACGTTCGATCAGTTGTTATAATCCCCGGTTTTCAAGAATAGGTCCCCTGGACTTAGGGGATGCTTCATTAAGTAGAATATTACGAGGTTAAACAAACAACCTCAGACTCATTCTATTAATCGTTCTGCTCCCCAAGAGTCAAGAATATGTACCTATATCGTTTGGCAGATCAAAACCAAACCTAAAATTTTTAGAGAATTTCTCAGGGGAGTTTTTTTTTTAGTTTTTCTCTACTCTCTCAATTTGTGACTCAAATAAGGATAGTTTCTAGTTTACAAAATTCGAAAAATTCAATTTTATATATATATTTTTTTTAAATTTTGGCTAATAAGCATTAAAATTTGCCTTTGGGGGTGTTATTTTTTCATAATAATTGCAAACGGATTTTAAAATGATTTTATTTTGTTAATATTTAATTTATCGGCATATTTTGGCGTAAGTGCGGTGGAACCAATTCAATTTATTGTGTTCGTAAAGGTACGATCATTAATCTGACGTAATTTGGAAGAGCAGCAAGGTCAATGTTGTCTATTACCCAATGTTTGTTTTGCAGGTTTTTTTATATGGCCCACGCGTTCATTAACTTTTAATTATAGACCGTTTGGGGTGTGCCTATAAAAACAGGCGGTCAATTTGTCGTTTAGGATACCTACCTTAATGTACTAAAACGTAAAATGCTTTATTTAACACGTTAAGCGCCACAGCAGACACCGGTGTCTGCATCATATGCCCTTTACAGGAGATATGGCAAACACCGGTGTCTGCTTGGCGCTTAATGTGTTAAAAAAAATGAAGCGGGTATGAGAAAATTAACCTGCGAGGCATCAGCCAAGCAGGTTAATTTTCGAGAGGGCAATATCGGTTTACCCATGAGTGTCATACAAGGTTTTATTCAATAAATAGCTTAGAAATTCATATTTTTATTAAAAAATTTAATTACATTTACAATAAAATAATTTGACAAGTGACAGTTGAGTGGGTAAAATAAATAATTATCCACTCAATAAAGTAAAAGCCACGCGGGGGTTATTATTGAGTTTATCTATTTGAAATAAAGCTGGTAATTTTCTCATTATCTGTATGTATTGGATAAAAAACTTTTTTGATTTTTCGGTCGATTTTAATAACGGGTGTTTCCACCCGTAATATTTTTTAATGGTTATACCCCCTTTGGCCCCCTTACCTACCCTGATTTTTACCGAAAACATTTCCAGCCGATAACTTTGGTTAAGGAACCTACGAATACAGCACTTTGGGAAAAAGTTTCCCTGGGCCCCGGCTGGCTCAGTTCGGCTCAGTGTATGTTTCAGGGTATAGGTAGTCTTTCGTCTCGAATTGTGCGAATCGATATTGAAATTTTGTTATATTTTCGTGTGTACTTAGACGTATTTTTGTCATTTATATTTAGTATTAAAACCACGTGCTATTTTTTTTTCAATCTATCGCACGCAACTGAAATCTTTTTGATTAAATTTTCGATTTTGTGCCAAACGATTTGGCCCAAATTGATAAATATAATTTTTTAAAAAAGCGTGCAAAAAACAGATTTATGATAGTTTTCCTCGGAAGTTTGTTTTTAGAATGGATCAAAATAAAAACATAAATCTGAAAAATCTGAGATATCCTTTCTACGATAAATAAGTTTAGTCTATTATAAATAAGTTTAGTCTATTCGGTTTTTAGGTTTCTCGTCGTTTTAATGTAAAAATTATTATAGAAACCCATTGTCCTTCTTAATTGTTTGAAATTGGGATTACAGGTTATAGGACAATTAATTAAAAGTACCAGATTTACCGTATAATTTCTATTATTTTCGCGAAAAGAAAATGCTGTTTGTCGGTCCTTCTGTCCGAGAAAATTTGTGATTACTCGAGAACGCTTTGGATTAAAGACTCCAAATTTGGACTCTTTCTCACTCAGAGTTCTCGGATGGGATTAGGGGAGGCATTTTGTGTGATATCTGGCTTAATATCAGGGCCGGACTGCAGTCCGGCCCGGCTCTGCTGCAGCGCTGCTTAATATTCAATGTATTTTCTTCAAAATGGTGCTGTTGAGTTATAAATGGAGTTTTCAGCTTATTTTTTTTCTAGGGCTACTTGGATCATTTCGAGTAATTTAAGTGACATATGATAAAAAATAAAAATAAAATAAAAAAAAACCTTTTACATTTAAAATTTTGCTTATTTGGTCTCATTGTATTCAGAATGAATCGTAGAACTGAAACATAAAAATATATAGGGTCCTATTTAAAAATCGGTAGTTGGTGTCATTTCCGGTTAAAGCGTAAGTGACTGAAATGTACTTTTTCTACGACTGCTTTAGAATGTAAGCAAATACACACAGTTTTCAAACACAGAATGAATCCATTCTAGGTCTAGATACGGTATGAATATTCCGTATTAAGTGTTAGAATGAGCACATGTAGTGCCATCTCTTGTTTATAAAAGTAAAGAAAACTGTAGCAAAATTAGCAAAAATATATAATTTTTCAATGAAATATTGAATAATTTAATGCAATTTAAAGTTTTGAGTTAAAATTACATAAGGTTTATTAGATTTTCTTAATATTTGACCAGTTTTTATCAATTTAGTTCAAAAAATTAAAACTGCTCCATCCATTGTTAAATATTTAAACCAGATATATGTCACAACAATCTGACATATCCTTCAATTTTTGCATAATTTGTAAATATGCGCTAAAATTAAATAAAAATCTTTTTTTAGTACTGATTTGATAAAATTATTAAATAACATTAACTGCTTTATTTAAAAATATGTGTTTTGGTGCATTTACAATGTCGAATCACAAAAAACATTGTTTTTAACAGTTTAAAGCCATATATTCTTTCATATTTGCAGTGGAAGAAAAAGTATAGTCTACAACACGTATGGAATAGTCAATATTGTCTATTCCATACTAAAATATACTATTTTATATTAAAAATTGACGTTTTATGCAAATAAGATTAGGGAAAAAAGGTGGGTGTACCAATGTCTTGTTACACCCGGTATACTGATATAGTTAAATCATATTTCTAGACGCTCCCATAACTGTGAAAATAAATAGAAAATATTTATGTATACAATAAATTTCCTTGAAAATATATATTCAGAATTTATTCATGTGGGAAAAATATTTTCTTGTAGGAGAAATATACCGCAATTTAATAAAAATCCCTATAACCGCCAGGGAAAAGTTAGATTAAATTTTGTGATTTTTTCGATACTTCATTAAAATTTACCCGACTACAACATCGCTGTATTATTTCCCGCAATTTCTACATACAGCGCGGTCCAAAAGTCACTGCCCCCCTTTCTTAACTTTTGAATGAGTTGAGATATCGACTTTAAATTTGGTACTCTTAAATAAGAAAACAAACTACATTTTTGCATATAATTTAATATTTTCAGCTCTTAAAATGTGGGCAGGGGGACATTGGGGAACTTTTTTTAGGTGAAAAAGGGGTCGTGTTGATTATACCTATATTTTAATTTTTGTAGATTTTTTTTTGGGGGGTTTAAAATCGGGTTGGTTTTCGTAAAATTTTTCTTAAAAAAAAAACGAATAATTTTTAAACAATTAATAATTTTATGATGCAAAAACGTAAATTATACTTTTAAACAAATTTTAATTGATAATTAAAAATTTACAAAAAAAAAATATATCGATTTTTTTAGGAAAAAAAATTGAAAAATCAAAAAAATGTTTAAAAACCTAAAAAGAAAATTGTATGTGCTCTAAAAGATTGTATTACACAACCCCCTTTCTATTCTCCCCATGCCCCCCTGTCCACACTTTAAGAGTAAAAAATATCAAATATATGCAAAAAGATAGTTTAAGTTGTCTTGTTTACGATTACCAAATTTGAAGTCGATATCTCAACTAGTTCAAAAGTTAGGAGGGGGTTGTCTTTTGGACCGCGCTGGTACTCTGCGCGTTAAAATTTAGAGGTATTCCAAATTTTAATTCGAAAAGTTTTATTTGACTAAAATACTGCATAATAAATTTTTGTAGTCGCCCTAGTTTAAAATCTTTATTTAAACGTTTTAAAATTTTCCATGAACTAGATATTTTTTAATATTTTTATTAAAATTATTGTTATCTGTTGCCAAACAGTAAAGATTATTGTTTATTAAATTAAGACCATAACTCATATTGATTATGCTAATATTTACATTAAAGATAAAAATAAATAATTTACTACTTCGTGCAAGTTGCCTCGACGTTTTTTGTACAGTTGGACCCACAAAAAACGCAAGATTTAAATATGCTAAAATGTCAATTTTACTAATTATTTTATAGTTTAAGTAAGATTTTAAGAAATAGGTAAGATTAATTTGACAATTGTCAGTTTTTTCAAAGTTTATTACAGAAAATTCATGCGAATAATGTCGAATATTAAAAAAATAATAATAATAATAAATAATAAACTGAAAAAACATTTAGAATATTTAATCAAATCAAAAATTAAAACACAATGTTAAGTAAATCTTATGAAAAAATAAAAATTTGAAATCTACTAACCAAACATATAATTTATGAATTTTATGATTTTCGTTTAAAAAAAGGTTTTTCCGGAGGTTTTTTTTTTTCGCTTTTTTAATCTTGGAACTATCGATGCGGCAACGGGCGATGGTTTTTGACCCAGGAAAATTTTTATTGTTTATAGCATGCACCGCTTCTTGTAAATGGTATTCTCTAAAATAATTAAGTAAATTTTCATCCTGTATTTCATTTGATATCTTCTTTCTTTCCGAGTCTGCACGCCCTTTCCTCCCCCATCTATTTTTTCTTCAATCTTAACCATTATTCTTTTTTCTATGATCTTAACACAACTCTCCGAAACACTAAATAACCTTTCCACAATAAAAGGTCTCTATAGAGATCACTAGCCGCAATCACTTTCTTACATCCTGCTTCCAATATACTAATAGTTTGAGAATTCTTAACATTTCTTAACGCATTTCTAATTACTTTATAATTATTATAAGTAATTTTGACAAATATTGTCAACATGACAAAGGCTTTCTTTGTATTGTAATTATTGAATTTACGCAACTAAATTTTCAATCTTGTTTTTTTTTCGGGTTCAACTGTACGTTCGTTAGAATCTTCAATAAAAAATACATACAATCTGTCTGTCTGTCTCTGCCACTGTCCGTGTAAAAAAAGTTTGCCAAGCCAAAAAAAAAGAGGCTTTTCAACCGAAAAACTCTGGTTTATTTAGTTTTTTTCGGAAAATAAACCGATTTTTTTTAGTTTTTGTTCTCTTAGAGTTTCAGGAGAGCTGTATTATACACTTAAATTTGAATATTTGTTTGCATACATAGAAAGTCTATAAAAGTATTTTGGATTAATATTGCCTTAAAGGGAAAGCTCAAGTATTACGTAACGAAAATTATACCAAAATTCATACACTTTATCCCACGGTTCCCGCGTTAATAAAGGCTGTAGAGATTTTATATTTTGGCTACCCCCCTAACACACCCCCTATTTGGGGGGGGGCTAGCCAAAACATGAAATCTCTACAACCTTTAATAACGCGAGAAACTGGCTATAAAGTGTATGAATTTTGGTACAATTTGCGTTACACTTGAACGTTCCCAAATAAAGATTTAAAGTCACAATTGCGACACCCTGGAGGGTAAGGGTTAAAGTCGTATATTGTTGAAAACCCGGGTTTTTGTCAGTAGGTCCAGGGCCGAACATAAGGAGGTATTGGGAGGGTCTCAGTTTTTCAATTCGGCAAATCTTTGGATTCAATCAGAAAATAAATTTATTTTTGACCATTATTTCGCAATTTTACCAGTCACACTCCCCTCAAAGAAATTGCTTAAATAATAATAATATTTATTGCAGAATTTCACAGTTTACAAAAATCAGAAAGTACATGCAATAACTATGCTAAAGGCACTAAAATGTTTACACATTTGAACGTGCTTAAAATAGAAAAGATTATATAAATACAATATACAAAATATGTACAAGTTAGTAAAATAATTAGAAGGAAAAAAAATAATAAATAAATTATTAGTACTATAAACTAATTAATACTAATAAAAGAAAATAGCCATACAAAGGTCTACATCTCCAGTCGATTCAGTCGAGAAAATATACCTTAAAAGTAATACTTTTTAAAATGTTCGAAGAATACACGATAGAAAATTAAATTATTTTGTCAGCACTGGGTTTAAAAAACGCATAAATTTAATTAAATTAAATGAAGAGAGAATTTTTGTCTGTCAGTACAAAACGCAGAACATTGACCTCTGCCTTGGCAAATATCGAGTCTAGATAATACGTATTTTCTCACCATCTGATTATACGTTTGACTCGGCTATTGTTAAAATCAGTATTACTTTTTTTTTGATAATAGGAATATTTGTATACCTATAATCAAAATATTTATTTTATCGTATATAAAGAATTTTTAAATTAAAAATTTTAAAAATAGTTGTTTTTTTTATTTTATCTGTAGATGTGCACTTAAAAGTGCACTTAAAATAAGTAGGTACTTGGATATGTATACAAAATGTATTATACCTATAATGACTCATATGTCTCATTATTAATAGCTTTTTATTATTATTATTATTATTATTAATAAGATATACTCATGTTATAATGCAGGGTATCCCAAAGTCGATATTATTTTCGGTGTTAAATTCAGGAAATTAGGAACATTTTTTTGCCAAGAAACATAAAAGTTAATTGACCGATCTTTTAAAACATAAACTTCTATAAGATATTTAGCGTCCGTAAAAAAGGCGCCATGTAGACAGTTACCTCCCTCATTCTTTCTCCTGAAGATATTGGTTACATTATCTTCTATAAGACATCTTCACTTTTTGGCGTATGTTTCGTTAAACCTAAATAATGCCCAGGATCTCAGTGTAGTATTTTAAAAATAGCTGTTGCAAGGTGTCCAGCGCTAGGAAAAACCTGGAAAAGTTGAGAAAATGTAAATTTGAAAAGTTTTCTGATTTTTTTTTGCACAAGAGTCGTATCTAGTGTTAAACTAAGTTAAACTGGCCTGAAAATTGTACGAAAATTTAACAATTTTTTTTTTCTGTAGTATGCAATCGAAAACGTTATACACAGGGTTATACTGCCCTGCTAAGACAGGTTGTCCTATTAGCAAAAAATCACTTTTTGGGATAAGCACACCATTGTATTGCTTTACACTAGCCTAGCCATTAGCCTAAAATGTTTGTCCTGTGTGGAAAATTGTCCTAACTAGTCTTTACTAGACGAATAAGTCAGCACTAGGACTAACTTTACAGATCTTAGTAATTTGATTTAGATTCGATATCTGGTCCTAAATCCCGCCTAAAGCCTAATTTCAGAGTACGATTTGTCGTCAATCCCAGATCTCAGTACGTTCAATCTAAGGTATATTTTCGTTGATTTTTCACACTTGCCGGGAGTAAAAGGGATTTGTTCCGGGAAATTTTAGAACGCACATTCGACTCGATAGTCAAGGAAGAGATTTTGTTCAAAAAGTACCACGAAACTCGAAATTTTGGGGTAGTTCTACCTATTTGAAAGTCAGGGTACCGTTAAATGAAATCTGAGAAAATTGGATGACAATTCGTTGGCCGAAATTTTAACCTATTTTTTTGGACAAATTTTGAACTTTGAAATTAAAAATTTCTTTTTTACTAATACCACAGTATAGGTGCATTTGTACTCTGCTAATACCTTACGACGCCGCTACTTCTATAAACGAGTAGATGTATTTTCATAATACCAAGAAAGGTTTATAAGATAATAGCTTATCAGGGCAGGCCGGGTTTGTTTTCTCTTGGTCAGTAATAAAAATTGTTAACTGCTTTTTAATAACTATAACAATACACTACTTTATTAAACACTTACAGTGCAAGTAATGTGCTTATTGTAATATGATTGTGAATATTTTTCCAGGTGACATCCACGGCCAATACTACGATCTCCTCCGTCTTTTCGAGTATGGAGGCTTCCCTCCAGAGTCCAACTACCTGTTCCTCGGCGACTACGTCGATCGTGGAAAGCAATCGCTCGAAACGATCTGTCTGTTGCTCGCCTACAAGATAAAATACCCGGAAAACTTTTTCCTGCTCCGGGGGAACCACGAATGCGCCAGCATCAACCGTATCTACGGGTTCTATGACGAGTGCAAACGGAGGTAGGTTAAATTTCTTCTTTTCCTTTATCTGAAAAATAAAAGTATGTTGTGTAATACGTGCGAAAATTTATTATTAAAAACAAAATGGTAATTTTTTACTTGAAAATTGTATTTTTTACATAAAAATGGTATTTTTTACATGAAAATGGTATTGTTTACATGAAAGGGATATTTTTTTACATGAAAATGTTATGTTTACATAGATTTATGTGGACTTTTTACATATAATGTGCAATTGTTACATAAGATTTGGCGCTTTTTGCTTCGAAGATGCATTTTCTTTAGATAACAAAGGCATTTTTAATTAATTAAACTTTCTTTCTTGTTAGACTAGTAACCATATAAAATATTTAATAGTATATTTTATTATTTTGACCAGGAAGGATGTACTTATAAGTCTGTAAAGCTGGTCTACTTTCTAATCTCGAATGTTATTTATGTTATTACAACTGGTCGGTGATAAAAATTGTCTCACATCTATTAATTACAATTTATAATTTTTATTTGAAATTTTTAAAACAAAAAGTAGACATGTTACAGAAAGTTTGTTAGAGAAAAGCGAGATTTAATTTACTTAAACAGTGGTGGACTAACAGTTGTGGGGCTTTGGGCTAATAAACCTATGGGCCCTGAGAAAGAAAATACCGCACGGATTTTTTTTTCTGTCGTAAGAATGGCTTCACCGCTCGTTTTTTGGGCCCCAAACTTTAGTAAAAAATCTTTGTCTGGGCGTCTTTAGCAACCGGGACCCAGTTTCAACTAAACTAAAGCAAACATAACTAAACTTCCTCTTGTTATAAAACCTATAATTATTATAGGCCTATTGTTCATTAAAAAATGTAAAACGATCAAATCGAGCTTATGATATTTTAGGTCTCCATTTAATTAAATTAGCATCTTTAATTTGTTACAAATTTATATTAAATTTTGTTTTAGTTACAGTTTTGTTTTAGTAGCGAATTTATTAAAGTATCTAGGTTAAATCGATTAAAAGTTACTAGTTAATTACAAGGCGTTCCCGATTAAAAACAATGTTTTCACCCTGTTTTAAAAAAAATACTCCGAGAAATACTCTTTCAACAAATTTATTATAACCCAAAACTTGCCAAACAGTTGACACTGTCAAAAAAGTGCTAACATTTACTACTGATCTTTATGTAAACTCAGCAAGTCACAGCAGGTCTCTTGTGATTCATAACTTTTGACCTTCCTGAAGCTTGCTAAATCATATTTGAACTGTTTGAGGTAATTTAGGACTTCTGTTCCTAGATTACTATAGAAAGTTTCACACAAAACATTATAACCCAAAAACTGCTAAACAATTGACACTGTCAAAAAAGTTCTAACATTTACTACTGATCTTTATGTAAACTCAGCAAGTCACAGCAGGTCTTTTGTGATTTATAACTTTTGACCTTCCTGAAGCTTGCAAAATTATTTTTGAACTGTTTGAGGTGATTTAGGACTATTTATTCCTAGATTTCTATAGAAAGTTTAACACAAAACATTATAACCCAAAAACTCCTAAACAATTGACACTGTCAAAAAAGTGCTAACATTTACTACTGATCTTTATGTAAACTCAGCAAGTCACAGCAGGTCTCTTGTGATTCATAACTTTTGACCTTCCTGAAGCTTGCTAAATCATATTTGAACTGTTTGAGGTAATTTAGGACTTCTGTTCCTAGATTACTATAGAAAGTTTCACACAAAACATTATAACCCAAAAACTGCTAAACAATTGAAACTGTCAAAAAAGTTCTAACATTTACTACTGATCTTTATATAAACTCAGCAAGTCACAGCAGGTCTTTTGTGATTTATAACTTTTGACCTTCCTGAAGCTTGCAAAATTATTTTTGAACTGTTTGAGGTGATTTAGGACTATTTATTCCTAGATTTCTATAGAAAGTTTCACACAAAACATTATAACCCAAAAACTGCTAAACAATTGACACTGTCAAAAAAGTGCTAACATTTACTACTGATCTTTATGTAAACTCAGCAAGTCACAGCAGGTCTCTTGTGGTTTATAACTTTTGACCTTCCTGAAGCTTGCAAAATCATACTTGAACTGTTTGAGGTAATTTAGGACTTCTGTTCCTAGATTACTATAGAAAGTTTAACACAAAACATTATAACCCAAAAACTGCTAAACAATTGACACTGTCAAAAAAGTGCTAACATTTACTACTGATCTTTATGTAAACTCAGCAAGTCACAGCAGGTCTCTTGTGGTTTATAACTTTTGACCTTCCTGAAGCTTGCAAAATCATACTTGAACTGTTTGAGGTAATTTAGGACTTCTGTTCCTAGATTACTATAGAAAGTTTAACACAAAACATTATAACCCAAAAACTGCTAAACAATTGACACTGTCAAAAAAGTGCTAACATTTACTACTGATCTTTATGTAAACTCAGCAAGTCACAGCAGGTCTCTTGTGATTCATAACTTTTGACCTTCCTGAAGCTTGCAAAATTATTTTTGAACTGTTTGAGGTGATTTAGGACTATTTATTCCTAGATTGCTATAGAAAGTTTCACACAAAACATTATAACCCAAAAACTGCTAAACAATTAACACTGTCAAAAAAGTGCTAACATTTACTACTGATCTTTATGTAAACTCAGCAAGTCACAGCAGGTCTTTTGTGATTTATAACTTTTGACCTTCCTGAAGCTTGCAAAATTATTTTTGAACTGTTTGAGGTGATTTAGGACTATTTATTCCTAGATGGCTATAGAAAGTTTCACACAAAACATTATAACCCAAAAACTGCTAAACAACACTGTCAAAAAAACTGCTAACATTTACGACTAATCTTTATGTAATGTAAGTTCAGCAAGTCACATCAGGTCTTTTGTGATTTGTAACTTTTGACCTTCCTGAAGCTTGCAAAATCATATTTGGACTGTTTGAGGTGATTTACGACTTCTTATTCCTAGATTGCTATAGAAAGTATCATACAATACAATTATGGTTAATTTTTAGTAAAAAAAATCTATATGGAAGTTGCCATTTTTTAGTATTGCCTACGTAAAATTTCTTAATTATATTCTTATTCAACATATTATAATATATATATATATATTTTTTGAGCAAACAAATTTTTGAGAGATTTTATTGATTTTTTCTCTTTTTTTTCAGATACAACATAAAATTATGGAAAACCTTCACAGATTGTTTCAACTGCCTTCCAGTAGCGGCCATAGTCGACGAAAAGATCTTCTGTTGTCACGGAGGTAAAATAAAAAAAATATTTTTGAAAATGAAAATATTTTTTGTTGTTGTATTTGTTGATAAAAGCCTCACAAAAATGTTGTTTTCTTCTCTGGTGGTCTGTTTTCAAACAAAACTTGTATTTTCTCTGAACATAATTTGATAAACAAAATAAGTTTGCACCAATTGATCTAATAGTAACTGTACTTATCCAAAGCTACTGTATAAAAATTGGTGCAAGATTAAAAGCAAGCTAGAGTGAAGACTGACTTAAATTTATAGTTTTTTCTTCTCATTCACTTGCAACATTCATAATATTACAGATTTAAAAAGTTTTATATAGCTATAAAGAGCCCTATGTTATATAGACTCAAAAGATAAATATTGTTTTTTGTAAATGTATACTTTAATATTTTAGACGAGTTTAATTTAAACGAAAATAAATTAGATAGGCTCACAAAAACACGTCAGTTACTCTTAACCAGTCATATCTTGGACGCTGAAACAAATTTTACAAAGAAAAAGTTCAGCGACCCCAAAGGACCTTGCTTCCGTTTTGTAAAAGGGTGGTTTTGGTTAAATGTGGCAAAATGCTAAGACAAGTTGTCCTATCTGCAAAAATTCACTTTTTGGGATAAGCACACCATTGTATTGCTTTACACTAGCCCCATGTGCCTACTAAAAATAAATGTCCTATCTAAACTAAAACTCAAGTTTCGCTAGTTTCGAATTTTCAAAAAAAATTCAAAAATTGTCCTGGACAAAAAAATTCTTGGATATAAATTTGTTTCATGAAAAAATAAGCATTTTTTTCAAGTTTCCGTCTGTCACGATTTTTTTGAAGACGGTAACTTTTATGTTTGTTTTTATGTTTGTTTTTAACCTCGTACTATTCTACTTAATTAAGCATCCCCTAAGACCAGGACTTGTGTGGGCTAGTAGTAGAGGGAACCACCGGCTTTAATTGACTTTCGAACCAATATATCTAGGGAGTACGCCTTCGCCAAATTTCAATTATTAATTAACTGAAAAAGGCAATCGGCGCCAGTAAGGTTTGAACTCACGATCATTAGATCAGTGTCAGGCTATATCGATGCCATTGACCACTGAGCTAAATCTCCCATTCAAGAAAGAATTATCCGATCGACTTGAAATTTTCAGGAAAAATCATCATCATCAAAAGTTCTATGAGGGGAAGACCCTATTGTTTTTAAAAGTAATCCCCCCAAAAACAAAAAAATTATGGGGGGTTAAACTTTTAACTCGAAAAAAGCTGAAAGAAAATTTCGATTAACGTATTTTTTTTCAGGAAAAATTACTTTTATTATAAGGATCAATTCTACCTAAGGAAAATAAAAAAAAAATTAGAAGTTTGGACTTTTTTTTATTTTTCGTTTGTTGCAAAAAGAAAATTTAATAAAAAAATAAACATTTTTAAAAATAATTTTCAAGTTTTTTTAAAACATTTTTTTTTTTTTAATAATTTTTCGTTTTTCAAAAAAGATCTTAAAAAAAATGTAATTTTTTCAGGATTAAGTCCAGACTTACAGTCGATGGAACAAATTCGCAGAATCATGCGACCCACAGATGTACCTGATCAAGGATTGTTGTGCGATTTGTTGTGGTCGGACCCCGACAAGGATCAAATGGGATGGGGCGAAAATGACAGAGGAGTTAGTTTTACATTTGGAGCCGAGGTAAGTCGCATAATAATTATTGTTTCTGTTACTGTTTTATACGGAAAATTTTACAAATGAAAATCTGAAAATGTTGGGAAATTTAGTTAGTCGGGGAAAGACAGGGAATTTTGCAAGTTTTCTTTAAAGGAGGGTATCGTATTTTTGGGTAAATCGCCTGCAACGATAAAACTTTACATGCTTATAGATACATAAAAAATAAATACTTACACATACAAAATTACAGCCCTTTTTACATTCCGGAACATACTTTAATTATTTATTTTAATTACGAATTTTGACATATGTCAATGCACGATTTGACAACATTGCACCTAGCGATGGTTCGTGTCAAGTGTCATGTCAAAATAAAAATAACTTCTTCTGTGGGACCAAGGGCTGTGTATTGTGAGGTGTTGACTGCGTTTGACTGTTACGGATTTGACATGGTGTAAAATACGTATTGTGTGTTACACAATGTATATTGGACTTATCAGACTAGTTTTTCAGTAAGATTATCAAGTTGTTTTTGAGATATGTATTTATACTAATATTATTGTAAAGCAATCGAGAAGCTCTAACTTTATAGTATATTAACCTAAAGCCTGCAATCCCATGGGATAGTATGACCCCAGACTAGTAATTTAATGCGGCCCTTTATTACCATGAAAAAGTTTTAAGAGACTCTTAAGCTGTAGTGTTAAATAAATACATTTTATTAATATTGTAGCGTGTTTTTATTATACATTCTAAATTTTATTATGTTGATAAACAAAAAAACGTCAGTTTTTTACAAAAAAAAAACGTAAATTTTTAAGATAAGATAAAGCTCTATGCCTCTAGAGGCATTTAGCACTTTAGCATTGTTGTCGCGTTTACGATAACACAAACATTGTTAAAGAATAATTATTTTGATCAAAATTTACAAATAAACTAATTAAACAGTTTTTCATCATTTTGCACTTTTTTAAACAAAAACATATTTTCTCATTTCCTTTAAACCGATATCCTTTATATTTTTTCCTGCCACAAGCTTTCTCTCGAAATACGGCACTTATAACTTGTAAAAACATTGAAAATTTTACGAAAAAGTAAAATAATTCTCCCTGTGGTTATATTGTTTAATTTTTAGTTTAATAAGAACTTGTAGTATGTAATAGTCTTACAAGAAAATCTTCTGATATTTTTCTTGATTTTTTTTTAATATCTCTCTGAAAACCTTTGTTTTCGCGAAGTTGCATCAATAGATCTAAGCAGTAACTGTTCCTATCCAAAAGTTTCTGTACAAGAATTGGTGCAAGATTATAAGCAAGCTAGAGTGAAGACTGACTTAAATTTATAGTTTTTTCTTCTCATTCACTTGCAACATTCATATTATTTTCTTAGAAAGGGGTTATTTTGATCTGAGACAAGTCGCAATTTTTTTTTACAGACCCCAACAAGTTAATAGTATATTACGCACCGAGTACGCGAACCTAGCTTTCAGAGCACGAGAGTGCTTTTTTACAAGGCGGAGCCGAGTAAAAAAATCAGTAGAAGTGCACTGAAATAGGTTTGCGTCGAGGTGCGTATACTATTTTTCCTACGACCTAACACCTAAACATCAGAAAAACGCAAAAATTGTCTTAAAATTAATTTGATTAATTTGACGTTTTGTGTTTGACGTTCACTTGTTTTCTGACAGTAGATATGTAAAATCAACTGACTGTCACTTTTCAACCGCTGTCATGGCATTGGGTGGAAAATAAGCACTAACTACTAACAAACTTGTCGGGCGCCAATTGTGTAACAAAAAAAAACTTTTTATTTGAATGTTTTGTTTTTTGTTTCTAGGTTGTCGGTAAATTCCTTCACAAACACGATTTTGATCTGATCTGTAGAGCCCACCAGGTTGTAGAAGATGGTTACGAATTCTTCGCGAAACGTCAACTTGTGACGTTGTTCAGTGCGCCAAACTATTGCGGTAAGTAAAGCCCCTTAAACTTAGCAAACCATATATTGGGAGGAACTTTTTTGAAAATAAATTTTTTTCAATTTGTAAAAAAATTATTTTTGATTTTTTTTGTTTGTTTGTTTTTTTTTTGAACCTAGACCTACTGTAACAGGGGAAAATATTATTTGCAGCAGTATTTTTTTTTAAATAATAAAATAGTTTTTTTGTGGCAGTCCTGGAAAAGGTACATTCTAAATTTCGTCCTTTTTCCTTGCAGGAGAGTTTGACAATGCGGGCGCCATGATGTCGGTGGACGAGACGCTGATGTGCAGTTTTCAGATCCTAAAACCAGCCGACAAAAGAAAGTTTCAGTACAACACAAACTCTGGGAGGCCGGTGACACCCCCCAGGGGCGCCCCAAACAAAAACAAGAAGAAATAAATTATTGAAATTATGATTAAGTGTAAACTTAGATTAGGCTCTACTATCTTATCGTTTAAAAAAAAATCTATAAACTATTATAATTTTTTTTAGTCATTTTAACTACTAATTTATATTAGAATCTTGTTGAGAGATATCAATTAAAGTACATGGAATTATAATAATGTGGAACCCTCCTTATTGATAATGTAAACGTACAGCTTTTGGGCATAAGTGGAATTTTCCAAAAAATAGTCCTAAAAGCTGGTGATAATTTTTATTTCATTATTTTTTTCCAGCTGTATTTTATATTACATTACATGTTTGTTTAACCTCGTACTATTCTACTTAATTAAACATCCCCTAAGTCCAGGACTTGTGTGGGCTAGTTGTAGAGGGAACCACCAGCTTATAAAAAAAAGCTAGACTTGGTATGTTAAAAATAAGTTTTTAAGATACCCCTTTTCAGGCCCTTTTTTTTGGAGCTTCTAGCACCCAAATAAACCGGTTCCAGAACCTTGCGATTTGGAAATAGGTTAATTGGAAGTTACTTTAAATTTAAAATTCAGCTGGGAAAAATAACATAGAAAATATTTACCAACTCTCCGACTAAAATTCCAGTTTTTTTAATGTAGTAACTTTTTTTATAATTAAGGTGTTTTCATATTCACCCAGGGAAGTATCATGGATTTTGAGCCTCTTTTACGTGATTTTTTACAGTTTAAATAAGATTTTTCACTATTTTCAAAACAGGTTAAAAAATAGATTTTTATTTAAGTAACCGTTTTTATGAAGTTTTACAATTTTTAAATATATTTTTTTAATATTTTTTAACCTTACATCCTTTTAACAATATGAGACGGAAATGTTTTTTATTTAAACTGCTGTCAAAAAATCGCGGATTTTATGGGTGAATTTTGAAACATCTGGTATTTTTTGGGCGAAATAACTTGAAAACGATTAATATATTGGCTTAAAATATGTAGTGTATTATTATAATGGTCATATTTCCCTAAACAAATATAAATTCTCAAAAACTACAAAAAAAATAAGTATTTTTTAGCATTTAAAATTAATAAAATGCTTTTTTAGAAATAGAGAAGTAGCGTTTTTAAAAATATTAAAGTTTCGAAAAGTTGGATGGTATTTTGTTTAGGGTTGACAAAAAATGCTCAAAACTCATTTGATTTCCATGGACTTAAATAAGGCTTCCAAGTCGATATTTTAAAGCGTTTTTAAGTTGTGCCAATTTTTTCTAGTTGGTCTGCTTATGTCCATCACTGTACATAGTTGAACTTGGAAAATAGTGGATAGGATAAAAAATAGTGACAGTATTATGGTAAATTTAGACTAAGAAACTATATTTTTAGTTTCTTAAAATTCTTTTAAAATATTGTTACTATAAAAATATTTTTGTAAATAAAACAAAATATTAAAATTTTGTTGAGAAAAAGGGGCCTTTTTCATTTCACCTAAAAATTTAACCTTTCGCGATTTTTTAAGCTTCTGCATTAAAAAAACATATATATATAATATTTTTTGTTTTTTATATTACGTATTATTAAATCTTTTTCGTAAAAACTGTTTTTTTATTTGAAGGGTGAAAAAGACCCAAAAAAATATTTTTGTAGGTACTGAAAAAGCTTTACAAATTATGGTTTTTATGATTTTTTTTATTAAAAAATTGCTTGTCAAGTAGAATTTACCATGATTCTTAAGCTAAAACAGAGACGGCAGAAATAATTTATTTTTGTAATTCGTTTTAAATGTTTGGAAAAAATACGCATGGGTAGTATTGGTCAGAAAAAAGCAAAAAAAAGTAATTTTTTGGTCAAAAATAGGCATTTATAATTAAAAAAATATATGAAACGGGTACCTTTTCTAGACGGGTGGAAAAATGAGGAAGTTAATAATAACGAATTGACTTCACTTTTAATGTATTTTTGGACCATTTCCTTTGGTTTTTTCTTTGTAGCTTTATCGGATTGTTTTTCTAGCCGCAGCAGAAATTTATTAAAAGAAAAATTAATTGATATTAATTTTACCTATGATTGAAATTTTACTAGTGTCAAAATTTGACCTTAATTAAAAATGTAAAAATATATAAACATTTATTAAAATGCCTATATCTCAGAAACTAATAGTACTACAATAAAAATGATAACATATGTTTTTGTAGAGAATTGAACATTTTCATTTATGCAACAAAAAAAATTCCTACTATTATATACTAAGTTATATATCGCTAAAAATTATACTTTTTGTCCATTTTGCCTTTCTTGCTCTACGCTGATGTTAACCATATTTGATGTGACGAAAATAGAAAAGTCATGAATCTTTTGGTAAACGAATTTTTTTAATCAGACATTTCGTTAAAAAATGTTTACATACAGACAGATTTTTTAACATCCACTTTTTTCAAATTTTATCGACCTTTCCTGACATTCTTAAGCCGAAAATGCAAAAAAAAAATTGATTTTTCGGTCGATTTTAATAACGGCTGTTTCCACCCGTAAAATGATTTCTTGTAGCAAGATTTATTTCAAAAATTATCGAACGGACAAACAAAAATAAGTTTTAAAAAAATATTAAGAGAAATTTGGACTTTTCAGGGAGGCAGGCCTAGAATGGAATACTGTTCAGAAATAAGTAGAAATATAAGGAAAATTAAAGAATTGACTGGAGATAGGGTGAGATGAGGGATGCCTCAAACCAGTCTTGGAACTGATAATGGTTGATTTTTTTATATAAAGAACAAAAATACGAAAATTTATTTTCTAAAAAGGTAAAAAAATATATTTTAACCCATTAAGGACTGATCCATGAATTTATTTTATAATATATGAAATATTTATCAGATATTACTATTATTAGTCCAAATAAATTATTTTCACTAAGAAAAAATGCAAAAAAAGCACTTTTTCGCTTGTAGAATGAGATTATTAGTAAAATGTAAACAATTTACTCGCTAAAAATAAAAAACCATAATTTTTGCATATGCTAAATTAATTGGAAACTACATGAATTTTAAAATACTCCTTACAAAAATCTGTAGTAATATTTAGATGGTAGTCCTTAATGGGTTAAAATTAGACCATTTCTTGTTTTTCCTTATTTAGTAACAATTTCGAAAATCATTTTAATTGGCTTTTTTGATTAAAAGTTATAGAGATAACGTGACTCTAAAGATTTTTTGCAAAAAAAAAACGTAGTAGTAGATTTTTAAATTTTTGAAAATCTTAGTTTTACCATGGCCAATGAAAGAAAAACAACAAAAACACTAGCATACATTTTTATAATGCTCTAAAAATAATGTTTAAAAAAAAAGTCTTAGAATATTGTGCCAACAACTACTTGTGGTATTTTTTTCAACCACCAATGAAATTATTTTACCATTTTAAATGGTAAAAATCACCTATTTTTAAATTATTTTAAAAAACGTTAAAAATCACTCTTTTTGTAATTTACGATTATTAGTTTTTTAGCTAATTAGGCGGCGAAGATTTTTGTGACATCAAGTTTAACACCTTTAGAATTATAAATAGTTAAATAAAAATGAGATGTAGAAAATTCCTGTTATAAATATTTTTTTGTTTTTTTCAATAAACGATTAAGTTTGTTTAATAATAAGAGTTAAAAATTCATACTTTTTAAAATGGGGACCTTCTCGTGAAGCCCATATTAATAAAATAGATTAACTTTCAAAACGGCAGTTCGCACTTTACATTTACTCCTCTATTATAATTGTCATCTCTTGGCTGAATTTTAATTCTTTTATCTTGAATTTAGCTGAATTTTTAAATGTAAATCTGTGGCTTGGTTCTAAAAGGGTCAATGTCAAAAATTTTGAATGGATACACTAGTCAAACATTGGTCGTTTTAGCAGTTTAATCGCCTTGTAAATTCCGAAACATCGTATCTGAAAAATGTGAACTTGCCAGATACTAGAAATTATTCTTTTTTATGGAATTAGTAGGGTAGTAATTTAATAATTAACTAATTTATATGATAAATAACTTATTCTTGTTTATATGTAATTAATAAAGTTCTAAATAAATACCTTATTAATTGTTAAAAAAAGGATAATTTGTTATACCTGTCAAGTGGTCATTTTTCAAATACGATGTTTCGGAATTGACAAGGCGAAATGTTTATTGAAAACACACGTCGGCCCTTGTCGCTCAAAATCTACATCAAGATGACTTTACAGTCATCTTGGTCTACATTTATCTCAAAAGCACTGACATTGGCTTTTTAGGTTATACCTATAGATCTGAAAAAAATTAGTTCGGTATACGGAAAGAGTGACATTGGCCCTTTTAGAACAAAGCCACAGAAATATTTAGGCTCAAATTTGAAGTGTAACAGGCCATTTTAAAGGCCCAAAAAATTATTAAAGGTCCCCATTGTGGACTACAGAAGCAACATAGGACAAGCCGGTTTTCACCTTAGTTTTGGCCGAGGCCGAAACTTTTTAAAATCACAGTAACAAGTTGAGGCCAAGAGTTACAAAAAATCTTGACAAAAAAGTGAATTCAAAAATAAAGAAAAAAGTGACGCATAAAATTGCTTAAACTCCATGGATCCACCTACAGTCAAACTGAACGAAATTCGGTTGTTTTATAAATCTTTTTATCCTAAATCAAATTCTTTTAAGGCAAAAATTAATCCTATGGCAATTTTTTGTGTTATTAATGGTAAAAAATAAAGGAAATTATGTATTATTTTCGGACGCTAGTAATATACTATTGCACAGAGATTATTAGTAAAAACGGTAAGAAACCCAACATATTTCTGTCATGTCCTAAAAGAAACTGCAGTCTACTAATATCACTCATTAGAATGGCTAACCAAAACAAGGATAGAACAATTCAATGTTTAGAATATTTTGTACAAAAATATTTCAATTTTTTAATCCGTTGTTCTAAACGATTTTTGTTCTGTGTTAATCTTGTATTTTTAAATTGTTGGTTTACTTCGCTAAAAAACATTACACGAACTATTTTATATCTATATTTATTTCTGTTTACAAAAATTATTTATTTTCGTTGTTAAAATTGAAATAAGTATTACAGACTGCAAAGTTGCAGGTTCTTTGCGAGTAAACTTTACGATATTTCAAGAACGCTTTGAGATAGAGACTTGAAATTTGGACTAAATATTCTATGCATGGTAATACACGTTTGGTTCAAATTTTAGGCCTCTATAACAAAGCGTTATTAAAATACCGTAGTGTAAAGTTGTTTCGCAAAGGACTTGCATCTTTAATTCAACCGTTTGTGCAAAATTTCAGTAAAACTTATTGCATTTTTAACACGATAAGATTAGAGTGGACCGAAAAATGTATTTTTTATTCAATATCTAAATCATAAGTAAAAAATAATCTCAAACTTATCGATTTTTGATATTTTTTTACCATTAGGTTTTGAATTTTTAATAGGTTTCATTTTTAGGTCCTTTCTAATAGAAAATTGAAATTATTTGAATTGTAAAATATATTTTTATATATATTTTTTTGTATGTATAATTATAGTTTTGTCTTTAGTTAAAACTGATTTTTTTTTTTGTTTCTTTATATTTATCTTAAATAGTGACTTGAATAGAATAAATCTTTACTTGCAGTACTTGCGCATTTTATGATTAATTTAATAAAAAATATAAGCCAGAAAAACAAGACCACCCTAATAGTTAGGGTAGTTCTTAATTAATCTCATCAGTTTTTTTTTTGTAATTATTGGTTTATTTTGATCTGCAAAAGTAATTTAATTTTGAATAAAGATTTTAACATTTTTCATTTTAAGGTGGTGTTTTTTTTATCCAAACATACATTATAAAAAAAATCAGATTAAAACAGGTTAAAAATAAAATATTTTTAATCTTTTTGAATTAGTAAATGCTAATGGAGCTTTCTACAACTAGAATTATGAAACAAAAGACGTCTACCCTATCTCTATCTCATTTGTGCTACACTTTCCAGCCAACCAAATAAATACTGTATTTGTTTTTTATACAACAAATACAGTATTTATTTGGATGGTCGGAAATTGTAGTACTCAGCGGCACGAACGAACATAGCTAATGTGAATCTGTAGAATAAGATAATTCTACTAAAATTTAGATGGCGCCAGTAATTTCTTTAGTAAAAATAATAAAGTTACACTTTTCGCCCGGCCAAGTAAATATTGTATTTGTTCAACAAAGAACAAATACAGAATTTGTTTGGTTGGGTGGAAGTGGGAGTGCATGTATGTCTTCTATCCTTTTTGGGTAGAACTTTTGTCCCTGTCTAATCTAACGGGAGAAATCGCCATTAAAAGTTACTTTTTAATTCGCAAATGCGATAATTTATTTCAAATAAAGATTTTAAAACTCATTAAAAAGTCCAAACGAAATTTTTTATAGACAAGGCACCTAAACATTTACATTTGGGGTTACTCTTTCATAATCAAGAGAAAGTAGGTGCGGTGGAAGCATTCAGTTTATACATTCAATTATTTTCTGTAAATATTGCTTGGTAGTTTAATATTAAATGGTGACTTTTTGTAATAACTAATTTTTTATTAAACTATACATATACAATCTTTAAATGTTATCCCAAATTGGAAGGTTTGACATCTTTTGTATCTGCAGGCTTCTGGGTACTCTGTTGAAGCAAGTTTTTACTAAACCATGATGGCCTTTCTTTTTTCATTTCAACAACCCTTTTACCTAAAAAAATATTGTGTTATCTTTTTTTTGGACTGACCATTTTTTTTAAAAGCTGTTTTTTTTTGAAAACTAAAAACGTTTTTTTTTTACTGGGCTTTTAAAGTTTTTTTTTTTCAATCCCAGCTTAGAACTTTGGATAATCAACCTATGGTCCAAATTTGAAGTCTTCTTGAGTTATTGTAGTCCCAAATTTCCCAGACACACAGAATTTTGTTTTGATGGAAATCATATTTTTTGTATATAAAACATCCAAAAACATAAAAAAAGGAAATTCCTTTTTTCAATCAAATCAAAATTTTTAGAAGTTTTTTACTAATGCAAGACTTTCCTTGAGAAAAGTAAAAATGATTTAACTACCTTCCCAGATCTCATCAGTTTCATTTTCTCCACTATAAAGAACTACGACATCTTTTTCAACAGGATCAAGTTTGAGTTCGTTTTGAATTTGTTCTTGCATAAGTTTAGTTTCATCCATAACTTTCTTGTAGCAGGTTGGACAAAGAACTCCAGCCTCATGGTCATCACCACAGGTGTTACATGTTCTTATATGGGTTTTTGGCTAAAAATATTAAAAAAAGAAATAAACAGAATTATAGGTTGTGTGAGTAAATATTTGCAATTATTCATCTAGTACTAATTACCTGTAACAACTTTTGTACATAATATGGATCACCAAACTTCCTTTTAAGCCTCTTTTCTATACTTCTACGATGTTTGGGTACAGCCCACAAAATACCATCACCCAGCAATTCTTTTAAGGAAAATGGTTTTGTTTTTTGTTGTGTTGGTTTACTTTCTTGAATACCAGCTAAACAAAAGCTTTCTGGAATAAAAAAGGCAAAAATTAAATATCTTTTTGTTTGGACTTTTTCCAAAGAAATTTATTTACCTGGAGGAAAACGTCTTCCAAACATTAAACTGATCATATTATCAACATTTTGTAACGTTAAACGTAATCTAGCTATTAAAGAAGACGACATTATTAAATTAACACTATTTTTTCAAGATAAGAATTTTTGACGAGCACGAATTTTAAAGGTTATAATTTGACAGCCGTTCTAAACTTTTTCGTAACCTTAGTCACTGCCATTTTAATAAATAGTGAAATAAACTAAAATTGCATAAATAAACAAGAACAACAATTTACAAGGGTTAATTTGTGGTCAATAAAGCCTAAATTAATAGATTCTCTTAAGAATTTGGATTAAAATATAGCAAAATGTTTGTGATCGAAGTTTGTGATTTTGAAGTAGAAACGGCAACATTGTAAAAGTCAAAATGGCGTCGAGAGCCGATAAATGTCAAAACAAACGTTAAGAACGTAGTAAAAATATTGTAAAAAGTATGTAAATATATCAAAAGTTAATCAAAATCAGTGTTAAAATGGCAACGGCACTAGAAAACGTGAACGGAGACACCCAATGGGCGGATTTTTGCGAGAGACACGCACAAGTGGCTGCACAAGATTTTTCCAAATCTTGTATCCAGTATTTTGCCATAAATTTATCTGAAAGTGCGAGAAACACCTTAAGTTACAAGGATTTCCTCAAAAGGTACATGGAATGCTTTTCCGAACAGTTTGAGGTCGATTTTAACAAACGTAAACAAAATGTGAAGAGCAATGGAATGGTCAAAATCGAAGAGGATCAGCCGCTTGAATGCGAGGAAGGATCACCTAAAATGCATCACAAACCATTTTTTAGAAGGTGAGTATTACAAATTTATTACTGCATACCTAAAAAAATCGCAAGGTTTTTTTACTGCCCATTGTTCACTATATATAGATGAAGCTGAAGTTTGCAACGTTTTTTTGCATCAAAAATTCAAATAGTATATTAAAGCACTTATTCCATAACACGTTTTTAGCGCACTAGTACTTTAGAAAATTCGCCGCAAGCGTCTTGTTTTCTAAACTTGTACTCGTGCGCTAAAAATGTTTGTTATGAAACTAGTTCTTTAATATACTATTTGAATTTTTGTTGCAAAAAAACGTTGCAAACTTCAGATTCATATATATAGTGATCCTATAGTGCCTATAGGCAAGTTTCATGCAAATGCAAGGATAGACCAAATTAACTAATCAAATCTTCTGGGTACCTAATCTTGACCCTCGGGGTGTAGAATGACTGATAGAACAACACTTAGCATATAGCGCATAGTGTTGAAACCAGTACAACAACCTCAGACTTGTTCTATCAGTTGTTCTACTCCCTGAAATTCAAGAACAGGTACCCAGGGGGAGGGCAGTGGTGCGACTGCTCCCCTGGACCCGCCACTGCCAATGACCTTTTAAGGAAAAAAGCTAAAGCATTCTTTTTTGCTTAAAAATCGCCTCCCTACAAAACTTACTTTTGGATTTGCCCCTGGCATTTGGTTGGTGAATTTTGACTTGCAAAGCACTAAACTTGCTTAACCCTTAGCCATGGACATGGCGTAGATTTTACACCTGGATAGCATGCAATTTGTGATTTCTCCCCACTCTGACTAACTGCGACTTCCCGCGTCTCAGTACCTTTTGGACTTTTAATTTAAGCCCTAAATCCAAGCGAAGTGGTTAAAATTATGCGGCGTAAAAAATACGCCATGTCTGTAAGTACGAAATAATAAAAACAATAAGGTTTACCCATTGCAAAAGAAAAAATATTATTTCTTAATGTTATGTTTATGTTGTTTATTTATGCATAAATTTTTAGTTTTATCTTATAAATATTTTTGTTTCTTTCTTCTACCAAGTTATTTAAATAAATTTCCCTACCAAGTCAAAATTAACAAAAAATAACATTATATGGTCTGTTTCTTCAAGCAAGATAGTAAATTAAAAATCGCACAGTAAATATTTTCAAAACAGATTCGAATATTGGATGTGCGAATATACTGCGTAGGTTATTTTACAAAACATACTTTATTCTATACACAAACATACTATTCAAACCTGTTGTAAAAATATTTAATTTGCGATTTTTAATTTACTATCTTGCTTGAAAAAACAGACCATAGTACAAATTATATAATATAAATAACTCATTATATTAAATAATATTTCTAGTTCATCTTCAATTCTCTCTCAAATTAACTTTAACGTACCGGTTCGAACGCTTAGGAATCACAATCTATTTGTCCCTATCGTCGTACAAACTATTCGCAAAACTCACCTTTGGTTAGAATGGTTAATTTTGCAAACTTATACTGTTCCAATGAAAGTCTTGATATGTTTTCTATTAGTATAACAACATTTAAGAAAAATCTCAAGACATTATTTTTAGATTAGGTTTATTCAGCTGTGATATAACATATTTGTATATATATATAATCGGAATTATTATATAAGTAGTATCTATAATAGATATATGAACATATGTATTTTTTTTTTCGTATTATAATTTTGGGTATTATTAATTGAAATTATTAGTTATATATTATATTTTATTATGTTAAACATATGTAATACCGGGATGCTATTTTTGGGTCATGCACCCGTCTGTATCCTAAAGGCCTAAATAAATAAATAAATATTATGTTCTATTGCATTAACAATTAAATAATTAAAGCTATAAAGAACACATTTAATGATAAATAAGTCAAAATTTAAAAAAAAAGTCCAAACAGACCATAGTACAAATTATATAATATAAATAACTCATTTAAATATTATGTTCTATTGCATTAACAATTAAATAATTAAAGCTATAAAGAACACATTTAATGATAAATAAGTCAAAATTAAAAAAAAAAGTCCAAACAGACCACAGTACAAATTATATAATATAAATAACTCATGTACATATTATGTTCTATTGCATTAACAATTAAATAATTAAAGCTATAAAGAACTTATTTAATGATAAATAAGTCAAAATAAAAAAAAAGTCCAGACCATAGTACAAATTATATAATATAAATAACTCATTTAAATATTATGTTCTATTGCATTAACAATTAAATAATTAAAGCTATAAAGAACTTATTTAATGATAAATAAGTCAAAATAAAAAAAAGTCCAAACAGACCATAGTACAAATTATATAATATAAATAACTCATTTAAATATTATGTTCTATTGTATTAACAATTAAATAATTAAAGCATTTAATGATAAATAAGTCAAAATTAAAAAAAGTCAAAACAGACCATAGTACAAATTATATAATATAAATAACTCATTTAAATATTATGTTCTATTGCATTAACAATTAAATAATTAAAGCTATAAAGAACTTATTTAATGATAAATAAGTCAATAAAAATATAAAAAAAGTCATAACAAACCATAGTACGAATTATATAATATAAATAACTCTTTTAAATATTATGTTCTAATGCATTAACAATTAAATAATTAAATCTATAAAGAACACATGTAATGATAAATAAGTCAAAATTAAAAAAAAATGTTTGACTTTTAAATTGTTTAAATTACGCCATGTCTGTAGTAACGTTCCATAAATAAGGTGTCTATGGCAGAGGGTTTATATATGGACTTGAATAAAAAAAATACCTGGGTTTGTTTGGAAATTTATTAAAACTCGCTTGAAAAACTCTGGGGATTTCTCTAGCCAATTGTAAGCCTGATTTTTAAATCTCACTGTGTTAAATTTTAACAAATAGTTATTATTATTATTATTATTATTATTATTATTATTATTATTAGTACAAAAATTGATAATCCTTTTCAAAACATCTTGATTAAACAAACAGCTAGGTATTCCAAGGTTGATATTAGGGTTACTAGCTTTAAAAAATTAAAATCTGTGATAGGGACTCCCTTTTAAGGGGCTTAAAAATCGAGGCAAAGGAAAAAAAAGAACACATGATATCTTATCCTTGACTTGTGATTGTTATATAATTTTTCGTTGTTTATCAATAATAAAAATATGGAAAAATAAATAAAAAAAAATAGGTTTAAAATAAGTTATAATTAGTTATACTGCCCTGCTAAGACAAGTTGTCCTATCTGCAAATTAGATGTTTTGAGATATGGCCAGTTTTATTGTTTTTGTTTGCACTTTTTGAAAACATGTTTAAATAAATATGGCATTGGGTCCTGCTTTATTTTAAATCAAAAATACGTGATATCCTTCGAAAAAATTTTGCCAGAAAAATAAATTTTCATACTAAATGCATTTGTTCTATATGAGAAACTTAGGACACATTGATCTAAAAAGTCCAATCAAATTAATAAGATCCGTAAAGGTAGTCCTAGTCTTGACTTATTCGTCTAGTAAAGACTGGTTAGGACAATTTTATTTAGAAAACATTGAAAATTTTCCACATAGGACAAGCATCTTAGGCTAATTTTTAGGATTTGGGTTTTAGATAGGACTTTTCTTTTTAGTAGGTACACGGAGCTAGTGTAAAGCAATACAATAGTGTGCTTATCTCAAAAAGTGAATTTTTGCAGATAGGACAACTTAGGGCAGTATAGTTGAAATTAGCTATAGTCAAAAACAGGATAATTTTCCTTATTCTGAAATCAAAAAAATAGCTTTGGCACTTTTTCTTTTTAACAGTGTGTAGGATATTCTTCCTGATTCAAAATTGTTAGCAACCCTAGTTATAATTTTAAAATGTTTATAAACTTAGTTTTCCTTCAGACTTTCAAACAAGTTTTTACTTTTTGTATGAATTTGATATGCTCAATGTTAAAATAACTTTGTTAATTTTAAGAAAGATGATACAAAATAAGCAAAAAATTGTTATTAAAAAAACAGTGATTTCATATCTAAATAGGTATGTATATTTATTTAATTCAACATAAATATTTAATGATTAATCTACAAACAAAAGAATGCTTTCCCTATGGTTCATACAAAAAAAAAACTGTAAAAAAAATAAAAATCGTATTATTTTTTTAAAATAATTTTATCCACAATTTTCACCAAAAATAGTTGCCGGGAACTTTGAATAAGGAACATATGTTCCAAATTTGAAGGCTTCAGATCAAAGCGTTCGTTTGGATTGTAGAAAAAAAATTTTTTTTTCATTTTCATTTTTTTCTTTTTATTTCAGATTAAGTTTCAAAATGTTGCGGAAAAGTAAAGATCTTTTTCACAAACAACACTCAGAGTCCGACGTCGACGTTGTCCACAACAAAACAAAACTGGCGAAAATTGTGGTGGAATGCAGAAAAGAAGGGATCGTAAATTATTCCACTCCAGAGAGCCTGGACCAACCTGTAGGCCCTCCCAAATGGGAGAGATGTAGATTGCAGTTGGTCAAAGCGACTGGAGGATACATGCTGGAGTTTTATTCGCCCCCTAAAAATCAAAAGGTAAGAAATTTTGTAAATTGGGTCTAAAAGATAAAAATTCATGAGTTTATATCAAATGGATTAAAACGTTTTTCGGTTTTTGACAACTACATTTTAAAAGATTTACATTTTGTTTAAATCAGGGCCATAACTGATCACCCCCTGACATTATTTTGAGCATGTCAGGGGGTGTAGCTCTATTCTGCATTCAGCTATAAAAAAGTCCATTTTTCTTCTATTTTTGTAACAAAAAAAATGCTTACAGGAAGTGGTATACCAGTAGGCTAGTCTATATTTGCCTTCCTGAAAGGTCCTATCTGTATATGTTAAACCTTTCAGCTTAGCACGGCAGATATACTAATACCGAAAAGTCTAACAATAGAAGTAAAAAGAAAATACGCAACTTTAAACTTTTAATATGTTTGTACTTGCTTTTTGGGTGCTTTTTTTAGGACCTAAATTAATTAATTTTTATTTACAGCCAAGAAGCGGCGTTTTCTGCGCCCTGATCACCGAGGCCCGAGAGACCACCGCCCTTGAGATGCCCGACCACGAGAACACATTTGTCCTCAAGGCCTCCAACAATATGGAGTTTGTCATTGAGGCCCACGACACGGACGATATGCGATCGTGGCTGGCCACGATCCGGTACTGCATGAGGTAACTATTCCATCGATAGATGGCGCCATGCCTTTTATCTATCCACAAATGCATGATCCAAGGTAAAAATATTTTTCAATTTATTTTTATTTTTTTTTGCAAAAAACGAAAAAACGCTTGAAAAAAAAATAAAAAATAGTTTTTTAATTTTTTTTTTATGTTTAACCCCCATAACTTTTTTATTTTGAGGGGGATTACTTTCAAAATTGGTCGAATTGATCTTTAAAATAAAAGTAATTTTTCCTGAAAAGGTTACGTTAATTAGAATTTTCTTTTAGCTTTTTTGGATTTTTTAAAAGTTTAACCCCCCATAACTTTTTTGTTTTTGAGGGGATTACTTTCAAAAACAATAGGGATCTTCCCTGAACATTTCGAGTTGATCGGATTATTCGTTCTTGAGGTATCGTGTCCACAAAAAACGTGACATTAGACGGGCGGAAACACATTTGTATTCAAGAATTTTTTGTCTAGGACGTTTTTTGGCGATCTTGGAAAATTCGAAACTACCGTATAATACTATTCTAGCTCAGGCTCTGTGAATAGTATAATAATCAAATCTTTGTAATCCAGGAGATGCCTCAACCAAATTTCAGTAAAATTGACACAGAAATAAGGAAGATATAAGAAAAATTCTGAGTTATGTCATGATGACAACGTTGTCTCAATTTTTGTAACATTAGTTCCAAAATCTGCTGTTTTTTCAGGTCCGGTCCTGGATGTGGAGGCGACGGGCCCGGAGAGCATAAAGACTACCACACGGACGTTCCTGATCTGCCGCCCAGGCACACAAGGGGTGGGGATAGGTTATCGAGCAGCAGTAACTTTGACATTTGTCCGGCAACTGGAGAGTTATTGAGCTGTAAGTTGAGATATATTTTGTTTTGAGATGAATTATAGAGTCAACACTTTATATTCTTTTGAGCAGGAGCTACCAATTCATGACTGAACACTGCGCGGAAACGCGCATGCTTTGCTTTCACCTATTTCATGAAAAGACAAAGGTAGAACTTTATTATTTTATGGCGGAGACCTGACATCTGTTCATTTTTTATACAGGGTGATCAATAACTGGCATGCCAAATTTAAGAGGCGATTCTATATCCAAAAATATGAAAAAAAGTTCCTATAAAGGTTGGTTCACAAAGGTTTTTTAATTAATAACTCTGGTACCCTTTAAGCTAGAGCGACGAGCTTTTGCATGTGTACTAGTATTAATAAGGGCAATAAGTTTATGTTAATTTATTTTTTTTAATTGATCCAGAGGCGTCCCAGACGGAAAAATGTATTAGACTTAACACATTTCTGCCCCAAACTTTTTTATGTGTACTTTTTTTGGATTTTTTTGTAAAAAATGGATTCCTTGAGTAAAAATACATAAAATGTAATGTAACACAGTAGAACAAACCGTTTTCAAAAAAAATGCAGTTAAGAGGAAGTAACATTTTATGCTACCAAAAACGTTTTTAAAGGCTATTACTCCTTTAATATAAAATTTAGGTGTTTTGGTAAAGCATACTTTTTTACTCAGTTTTAAATGAAGAATAACCCTGCAGCATTACAATTTTATTTATGCTTTTTTTTGTTCCCCATTCAATATGTCATCTTAGAAGGGCCGTAGCTCCCTTAGGGCTCATTTCCGGACAAACCTTTATAGACTTTTTCATATTTTTGGATGAAGAAGACAAAGAACAAGAAAAAATCTTATAATTAAGGAAGAAGAGACTCAGATTGTGTATATTTACGCCCTTTTAAATAAGCTTCTATATTTTTGTTTTTAACTTTAACACTTGATATAACTTGGAATTATTTAAAATACAGGGTGCTCACAGATCAGGGAAATCAGGGAATTTAATAAACAGTAAAAAAATAGTAATTATCAGGGATTTTGAAAAAAACTCTGGTCTACATTATAAATTATTGCTAAAACAAGTATTCATTCATAAAGTTCAACCAATCCATCGACCCATTTTACAGAAAAAAATAAAAAAATCTTAAAAACTAAAAACGAAACAGTATATTTAAACTCTTTGCGCATTTTCATTTTAAATACTTACATACATACATTTTTGTTTAAACTCGTACTATTCTACTTAATTAAGCATCCCCCTAAGTCCAGGACTTGTGTAGGCTAGTAGTAGAGGGAACCACCGGCTTTAATTGACTTTCGAACCAATTTATAGGGAGTGTCCACTTTACTTACGCCTTCGCCAAATTTCATTTATTAATTAACTGAAAAAGGCAAATCGGCCCCGGTGAGAATCGAACTCACGCTATTTTGGGTAGTAAACTCGTCATGTACGACGCGGTAGTCCACTACAACAATCCTCCCATAAACTTTTTTTTGTGTACCAAAATTAGGGAAAATTTTGATCATCTGCTGGGCAGTTTTCCGAGTTAAAAGGCCTAAAATTTGGCCAGCAGCCGATAGTTTGAAATATCTAGGCTTACAGAGCATCAAAATAAAAGTGTGTGAGGCCGCTTTAAACGAAATTTCTTGTATGTTTTTATGATTTTAAACTTCCTCATTATATTTTTTTCCGTTTTAATAGCGATGGAAACGGATATTGGTCAAACCCTGAAAAAAGAACTGTGGTTCCATGGCACCTTGGGTAGATCCGAAGCGGCCCAGCAGGTTCTCCACGACGGGGCGGCCGGCCACGGACGGTTCCTGGTGCGACAGAGCGAGACTAGGACCGGCGAATTTGTACTCACCTTCAACTTCCAAGTAAGTAAAACAAATAAATGTTTTGAAAAATATTGTTTTTACCCCCTTACCCCCACCTCGATTTGTTACCAGAAACAATCCCAGTCTAAAACTTTGGACAATTAACCTATGATCCAAATTTAAAGTCTTTAGCTCAAAGCGTTCTCAAGTTATTTTGGTCAAAAATTTCCCGGACAGACAAAATTTTGTTGACGGAAATCATCTTTTTTGGATATACAACGTAAAAAAATGCAATAAAAATTTTTCAAATTATTTTTACCAACGTAAGACTTTCCTCGGAGAACGTATAAATCATCAATTCTTTTGCAACAATATTTTTCACCATTATTAAGCAAGCTAGCGCAAAAAGTTGTAGTCTTTAACCCCCAAAAGGTGAACCACTACAGAATATTTGTACGCAGACAGGGCCGTAGCGAAGGAGATTTGGTGGGGGGGGAGGAGGTCAAAAATTACAACTTTTTTAGCCTAAAAAAAAACAAAAAAAGTTCGACAAAAAAAAAAGGTCCCACCCTTTCTGAAAAATAAAAGTTATAATTAAATTACACCTAAGCCATAAAATTTGTTTTTCCCAAAATTAAAATTTTATTATTTTACCATGAAATATGCAACTTTTATGCTTTTAATCCATGAAATATGAAACTTTTTTGATTTCAAGATAGGTTGTTTCACAATAAATTTAACTGTATTCTCACTCCAAACCTTAAAAAAAATTTACACGAAAAAATCACTCAAACTTTAAAAAAATATTCATAATCAATATCATTCAGGGAAAAAATACTAGATACCTCTTTTTACACTGAGTGTCACATATAACACGTATATTGTTTATGCACAGGTACATAAAATAGTACACACATTGGTGTTCTGTGAGTACACATTCTGCGCGAAAATTTGTCATCGCCGATGATTCATCGGCAAGATCACGCAAGAACAATAATAATAATAATAATTTAATCAAACAGACGAGCGGCATAGCCGATGAGACTGCGTTCAATTACAAAAAATAAAAAGTAGTATATCATAATGCTTATAGCATAATAAAAATAAATAAGTATACAAATAAAATATCACAATAAAAAATAAAAAATAAAAAATAAATAATAAATATAAAATATAAAAATCACAAATTAAGAAGTTAAATAAATTAAATTAAATAGTTAATAAATTAAATAATAAATCACATATAGTGTACTAAATTGCCATTCCAAACAGCCATTTCCTTATCCAATCTATTTTTGAACTGGTTTACGGATTGCGCATTTACAGTCTCCTCACTTAAACTATTCCAAGAGTAGACGACTCGATTTGATAGAAAGTTCTTCCTAAGTAGTTTGTTACACCTCTCTTTAGACAACTTTTTGTTGTGACCTCGAAGATGCTGGTTTTCTGATGGTCGAAAAATGTCCAGGTTGCATGAATAATGTCCTTGGATTATTTTGTAGGTTTCGATGAGGTCACCACGTAGCCTTCTTTGGGAGAGAGTGGGAAGTTTAAGAGCTTCGAGTCTACTTTCGTAGGATTAACAGGGCCGTAAGATTTTTTTTAATATCAATGTCAACAGTTTTTTTACTGATTACAATATTATTTAAATATGCATAGTTTCGTCAATTTTTGTGTGAAAAAGGGAATTATGGGCCACTAAATAGTAATTTATGTTGAAATAAAAATACATCAGCCAAGCTTAGGAAATAAACATTAAATTTATTAAATTCCGTTATGTAACGTTTACCTAGACCCCCTCCCCCATGTCACAAACTGCAACAATTTCTCTGACCCCCCCTAGGCGCGTTACGTAATATATGGCCAGCCGCTTAAAAATCTTCGAAGATTAAAAAAAAAAAACAAACGAAAGTTGTACACTGACTTCTCATAGTGGTTCACCTCTTGAAACTCCTTTGTGCCATCCTGATTTTTACAATTCCGACCGAAAACTTGATAAAAACCCGTGGACCAAAGTCTTCAGATGAAAGCGTTTTAGATTTATATTTAAACGAGTATGGTAGGAAAATTAAGAAGAGCAAACCTGATTTTGAGGATAATATTTTTATTCCAGGGCCGTGCCAAACACCTCCGAATGACAATAAACGACCAGGGCCAGTGCCGGGTCCAGCATTTCTGGTTCCAGTCCATCTACGAAATGCTCGAACACTTCCGAAGTCAGCCGATCCCGCTCGAGAGCGGCGGCAACTCTGACGTCACACTAACCGACTACATTCTCAACCCGAACGCGCGCCAGCACTCGACGCTCGGGCGCTACAGTACGGCAACGTCGCAGCCACCGCCCACTGCGCCTGCGCAGGGGACGCCGGGGATTACCGGCAGTACGTCACAGCAGAATATTTCGAATGGGAATGATAGGAGGGCGCCACCGGTTCCAGATGCCAGACACGTGAGATAAACTAGTTCATTATTATTTTAATATTTGGTGTTTTATTATTTGATTATTACAAGGGTAGCCATTTTGTGGTATATTGCTGACAGAGATATTGGAACCGATGGTTTCTTGATTGCGGTAAAATAAAAAATGCGTGTTTTGTGTAACATTATGTTACTAAGGCTCGCATAACCATAAACATAACTTTATAAGCATGCACATCAAGCCAATCACGGCATCGTATGTTATGTATTATGGTAGTTATGGGAGCCTCTGGTTGGCGCTTAACATTCACGGCTTTTAACGTAACGCTTTAATAAAAAAGGGTCCACCGAAATCTACACCAATTACAGCGCAGGATTGAACCAAGATAACTTTACATAGAGTCGTCTTGGTTTAAGCATTCAAAATTCATCATTAAAATACAGTTAAGTCATTAAATTGGGGGACACTAGATCTAGGTCTTAAGTTAGCAAGGCTTGCTAACTTAAGACCTAGATCTGGTGTCCCTAATTAAAATTTGTAAGTACTAGAAGGACTTTTTGGTTAAAGCACCAAAAAATGGCTGTTTTTGTGATTATCAATTGGTAATTTATTGATTTTGTGGTAAAAACACATCTATTTATGTTTAAAATTGTCCAGTCCAACATTTGTTTGATATTTGCAAAAATGAAGATAAACTTTAAAAATATAGATGTACCAAATTTCATCGATATTGGTTCGTAAATCACTGAATTTGGTAGCCATAAGGGCTTACTAAGACCATCTTAAGCTATATACATAATTATGTATATTTATATTACTTTTATTTCATGAAATTTATAGACATACTAAACAAAAAGGTAATATTACAGGGTCTTGATATTTAGTCGTTTTTACCGCAAAATCTTCAATTTTTGTTATGTTAGTATATTTATTTCTTTATTGATGTTCGTCACGTGGCATGGAATAAAAAGAATTGATTTTGAGTAAATTTTTAAGTCCTGTGCAATATTATCTAATTTAGTCGAAATTTTGGGTATTTACTAAGCCTTGGTAACTAAGGGTAAGGAGAAGGTGGTCTCATGATCATTATATTTAATATTAAATATAGTCTATATTTGATTTTGTAAATAAGAAAGGGACTACTCGCCTATTACGTGCAGGGGAACAAATTTTTCCCAACTTATAATTGTGAATCTTCCCAAAAAAAAAGTTTTATCCCCGAAAATTTTGATGACTAAAATAAAAGGGTTCTCGCCTCTAAATTTCCCAACTCCACTCACAAAAATTACCAAGTTTTTTAAACTCTTAAGAAAAAATACCTAACTTGCTACTCCAGTTTTCTTCTCCAACTTTCTACCAATTTACCGGAATTTACCACTCAGTTTCCGAAATTTTCCACTCATTTCATGATTAGGGGGGGTGGCACCCCCATGGGAGCACCCCTGATTATGTATCGCACTCAGGTGGGAGAGTAAGGCGTAACGTTACGTCCATATAAAATATAATCTTATATAATTAAATGGAAAAATAATTAGGGATATAAAAAAAAGTAAATGTTATGCTTACGTAATAGTAGATGAGTCCCAAATATATTACATGCAGTTATACGAAAAACGGACTTAAAATCTACTCAATTATAAAAATATTAAATTTTTGAAAAAAAAAAAGTCAAATACGAAATACCATTCTGTCAGTTCCTTATGCAATAAATAATCGTTTTTTATTTTTCACTTTCGGAACTGACTTTTTTTGTAAATAATACTCTCATACGTGCTTGTGTCAATGTTATATCGCGTATTTAATTTGTTGTTACCATATTTTCTGTGGTTTTATATAAAAGAACTCATAATTTTAGGTATACCCATACCTACAGTCTTGAAAAATGTATTAACAGGCGCCTCTAGAGTAGAGTTCACATTTTACAGCAACATATTTATAACTTTAGAAGATTTAAATAGTTTTTTTTTTCAACAAAAACTTTTTTATAATTTTATAATTGTAACGTTATAATGTTTTGTAAAAGTATATACAGTACAGTTGGACCCACAAAAAACGCAAGATTTAAATATGCTAAAATGTCAATTTTGCTAATTATTTTATAGTTTAAGTAAGATTTTAAGAAATAGGTTAGGTTAATTTGACAATTAATTGTCAGTTCTTTTAAAGTTTATTACAAAAAATGCATGCGAATAATGTCAAATATTAAAATAATAATAATAATAATAATAATAAATAATAAACTAAAAAAACATTTAGAATATTTAATCAAATCCAAAATTAAAACACAATATTTAGTAAATCTTATGAAAAAATAAAAATTTGAACTCTACTAACCAAACATATAATTTATGAAAATTATGATTTTCGTTTAAAAAAAAGTTTTTCCGGAGGTTTTTTTTCGATTTTTTAATCTTGGAACTATCGATGCGGTGACGGGCGATGGTTTTTAACCCATGAAAATTTGTATTGTTTATAGCATGCACTGCTTCTTGTAAATGGTATTCTCTCAAATAATTAAGAAAGTTTTCATCCTGTATTTCATTTGATATCTTCTTTCTTTCCGAGTCTGCACGCCCTTTCCTCCCCCATCTATTTTTTCTTCAATCTTAACCATTATTCTTTTTTCTATGATCTTAACACAACTCTCCGAAACACTAAATAACCTTGCAACAATTAAAGGTCTCTATAGAGATCACTAGCCACAATCACTTCCGTACATCCTGCTTCCAATATACTAATAGTTTGAGATTTATTAACATTTCTTAACACATTTCTAATAACTTTATAATTATTATAAGTAATTTTGACAAATATTGTCAACATGACAACGGCTTTGTTTGTATTGTAATTATTGAATTTACGCAACTAAATTTTCAATCTTGTTTTTTTTTCGGATCCAACTGTACCAGGATAAATACTTCAGTTATAGCTAACCGCTAATAAAACTCTGATAACAGCAAGTCAAATAAATATTAGTTCATTGATGTTTTTTGTTAGTTAAATTGTACAAATTTATGTTTATATTTTAATTTTTAAGCACATATTATTTTTTACTTTTTTATTTGCCTCATCGAACATTATCATACCGAGCTGACGCTCAATAATAAAAAATGCACAGGGCGTTTTCAAGTTATGTGAATATTTATCTAACAGTTTCAAGTTTAGGGGGTCGTTTGATGAGTTTAGGCTTAATATTCATAGAAATAATTTATACAAATCAGAATAACCAGTCATAGGTGGAAAAATGTTATTTTTAATGAACTCTAGAATTTTTAAATGATTCAAGATAAATGGATGAATTCTTAAATGATATAGAATTTTTAAATGATTAAAGATAAATGGATGAATTCTTAAATGATATACAGCGTTTTTAAGACAATTTGTTTACTCATTCTCATTTAGAAGACTTGCGGTATTCTATACCAAGTAAACAGAAATTATTTATTAGTGTGGGTCAAAAAAACCGACTATTTTTTTTACTTTATACTCTGAAAAATGGGTTGCTAGACACCTCTAGAAAATTCTCACCAAATATAAGCTCTTAATTTTGATAAAAAGGTTCTCCGCTTTACAATTTTCCATTTTTTCCTCAGTATTAGAAAAAAAATTCATATCTCTTTGACAACTGTTCGTTAAAAAGTATCTCTCCTTATATTCTTGTAAGAAATCGAACGCTCTACAAAAAAGGTGTTTCACAATTTTTTCGTAAACCTCACCGTTTAAAAGATATCAAAGGTTAAAGTTTTATTATTTTAAGAGACTTTTTTGCTTATGAATTTTATAACTCGCTTACAAAAAATTGTTATGAATTGCGCAATTCATAGTTTTGTAGGAAATTAACTGCTCTACAAAAATGGTCTCTTATGATTTGTCGATTAAATTAAACGTTTAAAAGATATTCATCTTCAAACTTCAATGCATACTAATTTTAATAGTTTTTGATGAATAATTCGAAAAATTTCAATTTAATTTATGAATTTCACGAAAATTTATACAAATTTGAGTTCCTATGAAAAGAGAAATGTTTTAAACTATTTGTCTCGTTTTTTTTTAGTCCTACGTATGTTTGGTTATATTGAAAAAAAAAATTAGTGCATTTTTTCTAACTCAGAGTCAATGATTTATTAAATTAAAAAAAAAATAATAATAAAATAATAAGTTATTATAAAGATAAATTTTATGAAAATATTATTAAAATAAAAAAGTTTCAAATAAATTTTCGAAAGGGAAACTTTTATAAGAGTTACTCTTACGATAGAAACTCAAATTTGTATAAATTTTCGTGAAACTCATAAATTAAATTGAAATTTTTCGAATTATTCATCAAAAACTATTAAAGTTAGTAAGCATTGAAGTGTGACGATGAATATCTTTCAAAACGCTTAATTTAATCGACAAATCATAAGAGACCATTTTTGTAGAGCAGTTAATTTCCTACAAAACTATGAATTACGCAATTCATAATAATTTTTTGTAAGCGAGTTATAAAATTCAAAAGCAAAACAGAAAAGTCTCATAAAATAATCAAACTTTAACCTTTGATATCTTTTAAACGGTTTACGAAAAAATTGTAAGACACCTTTTTTGTAGAGAGTTCGATTTCTTACAAGAATATAAGGAGAGATACTTTTTAACAAACAGTTGTCAAAGAGATATGAATTTTTGTTTCTAATACTGAGGAAAAAATGGAAAATTGTAAAGCGGAGAACCTTTTTATCAATATTAGGAGCTCATATTTGGTGAGAATTTTCTAGAGGTGTCTAGCAACCGATTTTTCAGAGCATAAAGTAAAAAAAATAGTCGTTTTTTTTGACCCACCCTATTATTTATGTCAAAGAGTTCAAAAGTTATAGCAAGTTTTTAATCTTTTTCCTTTAAAAAACGCCCTGAATTTGTCCATTACTGATGGACTTCTAATGTATATTTTTGTGGATGTGCTGCTGATATTAATAACGAATAATAATGAATACTCTGCTAATCATTTTTCTTAAAAATAATGATTTACCTATAATTACGTAAAAAAAGTGCAATTTATTTATAATTTATTGGTAAAATGTTAAAAATGAAAAAGTTGTCAGGTAGATCTATAGGTCTATTATAATTTTAAAGGATAATTCCACATATAAATTATATTTTTGGTCAATATATTTTCTTTTTTTAAGTGTTCATAGAAAGAATTTTAACGAAAAATATATGTTGTTCTTTAAAATTGAAAAATCTAAGGTGGTAACCATTTTAAGTTTTTGCGAAATGAAGTTTTCGCATTAAAAGAATATGTTGGATTGTATACCGATAAAAAAATAACTGAAAAACTACAATTGTTTATTTTTGGTTCCTTTTTGATTCGTTTGATGTTTTTGATTTATTTTACACGTTATAATTTGCGACGTTACCAACCGTATTTTTGTAGAAATATTATCTGCAAACCTTACCTTTTTTTTTGGTAAATTTTTATTACATATAAAATAAATCAAAAAGAACCCTTAGTAATTTAAAAGCAAATAAAAATAAACTATTTATTTTTTTATTTATTTGTGGTCGCACGGGGACCTCTTGAAGATGGTCCCGCGGGTAATTCGCGAAATTTCGCAATTATTTCAGTTAATTTTTGAGATGGCTAACTACTAATAGGTCATATTACTATCTTTAGACATTTTACAATTTTCGCATACACTTTTTTTGTAAAATCAGATGCGTTCATTAAATCTCATTTATCCAATACATACAGATAATAAGACAATTACCAGCTTTATTTTAAATAGATAAACTCAATAATAACCCCCGCGTGGCTTTTAATTTATTGAGTGGATAATTATTTATTTTACCCACTCAACTGTCACTTGTCAAATTATTTTCTTGTAAATGTCATTAAAATTTTTAATAAAAATATGAATTCCTAAGCTATTTATTGGATAAAATCTTGTATGGCACTCATGGGTAAACCGATATTGCCCTCTCGAAAATTAACCTGCTTGGCTGACGCCTCGCAGGTTAATTTTCTCATGGGCAATATCTTACTTTACCCACTAGTACCATAAATAACTATTATTTTTAAGACATTTTAATAGTAACGAGTAAGCGACTTTAGTCCTTAGTGCACGAGAATGAAGTTTTTTTGACGACGCGAAGCGAAGTCAAAAAATCATCGAGTGCACTAAGGACTTGTCGCAAACTAGTTGCGAACAACATTTTTCGTTCGATCTACAGTCTAGACTCTTTAAAAATGTGTATTTTAAAAAAATACCTGTGTTTAATTTTGACATTTTAAAATTTTATAAACGTCAAACGAGTTCTGTCAAAATGAATGCTATAATATAGCATTATATTATGTAATCGTTTGGATAAATGAGTGCGCATAGTTATTTCATTCAAATATGCACTATGTACTCGTGCGATAGAAAAATATCCTAACGAGGATATATAGTGAACATGCAAAATTACAAATGTGTGATAAGACTTATTAGTACTTTGCCATCGATATTTGTTGTTTGTTTTCAATCCACATCAAATAAAGTACCAATATATTAAAAAACATAGTTTATAGTTGATGATACGCTTCTCTTAAGTTAAGTATTTATTTTTATGTATAATTTTTTGGTTAAAGGTTCTTATTTTTTTGCATTTTGATCAAAAACCGTGCGATTCTGGGAAAATAACGATTACTCGAAAACTCTTTGAGCTAAGAACTTCAAATTAGAACACAGCTAGCTTGCTTACCTGGTAATAAATCTACGTTTAAAATTTTAAGTTTTTAGCTCAAAGAGTTCTTGAGTAATCACACTGAAAAGTGATGTTTAGCTAATTAGGGACACTAGATCTAGTGTCCCTAGTTATGTTCACATCTAAAAGCTTTTTGCATACTGCAGAATCGCGCGGTGTCATTCAAAAAAAAAATAAACTGGATGCATTTTTTCGTACTATTTTACTGGATTTGTAATCAATAAAATAAACAGGGCCGTAACAAGGTCTTGTGATGCCTGGGTTGTCAAAATTTATGAACCTATAATTGCAGGGGCCTTTAAATTGTTTAAATTGCCCTATAGTTACGACCTTGAAAATAAATTATTGTCTGAGAAACATTTAATGTATAATTTAAAAAAATATATATTTAAGTACAAAATAATACCTGCAAATATATAATTGTATACAAAAATAGATTTGTTTTATTTTTCAGACCTTAAGAGGTTATATACATACCTTCTGGCTCAGAAAAATAAATTGATTTTTTTCAGGTATGTAATCATAACTTTATACGAACGACCTACAAAATATCAAATAGTTTTAATGTGTGTGTGTGAAAAAAATTTTGTTGGAAAATTTCGAAAATTGTGGAAACCAGGGCCCTTGCCTTGAAACTCCTTTTTT
Source organism: Brachypterus glaber (assembly GCA_958510825.1). NCBI lineage: Eukaryota > Metazoa > Arthropoda > Insecta > Coleoptera > Kateretidae > Brachypterus > Brachypterus glaber. The sequence goes on from OY294053.1 coordinate 20,254,409, forward strand.
TTTGCGGTGACCACGATTTCTCGAAAACCAATTTACCAATCAATCTGAAACTTTTAGGTGTTGTTCCTAATTACAATAGCTAGTTCGTGAACAAAGTTTCGCAAAAAAAAAGTCCAAACGAAAATGGCGATGATTTTCCAAAAAAAGTTTTCCGTCTGAAAAAAGTAGAAATTTTCGTTCAAATAAAAATCCCTTCGTTCACGAACTAGCTATTGTAATTAGGAACAACACCTAAAAATTTCAGATTGATCGGTAAATTAGTTTTCGAGAAATCGTAGTCACCGCAAAAAAGGCGTTTCGGGGCAAAGGCCATGGTTTCCACAATTTCCCGAATTTTTCAATAAAATTTTTTTCGCAAACACATCAAAACATATACTATTTGATATTTTCTAGGTCGTTCGAATAAAGTTGTGATTACATACCTGAAAAAAAAAATCAATAAAAACCCTTAATTTTCCCGAGCTAGAAGATATATAACCCCTTAAGTTTATTTTTAACATAATCTATTGAAGGGTGGTTCAAATTGTGTTAAATTTTACAGATAAAAGAGTAGGTGAAAAAAGAGGCGAAACCAGCATAAGCCTTAAAATGAGCGTGTACAATTTTAGGTTCTCTCTCTCATAAAAAGAGCCACAGTTAGTACCCTGGTGGAAAATAACGTAAGAACGACTTGACCTAACGTTAGATGAATGTGGTTTGAATGTTAGATGCATAACGTTAGGGGCTAACGTTAGAATAACGTTTATCTAACGTTAGAATAACGTTTATCTAACGTTAGAAGTTTTACCAAACGTTATTCTAACGGTAGGCAACTAACATTAGGAATTCTAACGTTAGAAATCGGGACATTTATACAACAAGTATGCGTTAGAAAAAACGTTTATCTAACGTTAGAAAAAACGTTTATCTAACATTCAATTTCTACTAGTGATTTTCTATCTCTACCTCAAAATTATCTTATTGTTGCTTTCGCCTCTTGTACTTTCCATACTCTTTGATACAACACTTAGACAAATCATCATGCATTATTTTGTTTTAGTTGAAATTTTTTGCATTATTTTTGGCGACAAATGCTTTTTTTTTCTAAATTTTCCATCTTCATTAACTCCTATTTAAGGTGAGTAAATCATAGTTTATATGTTAGACACGCTACTAAATTTTTTACCTTTCAGAAACTTTTATTTAAAATATTACAATTTTTTTAGGTTTTAGCATACAATGGTACTGTCAGAACTTCGGAACTCAGTTGGGATCAAGTATATGCTGAAGTTCCGGCCCAAAGAGCAGTTGATAACCAGTATAGTTTTGTTTAATAACAAGCATCTAGTTATTCCCGACTGCGCCAGGTGGGTATGTATGTGACTCTGTTGGTTTATATGTTGGGGTATACCCTAGTAGACATTTAACGTTAGATAAACGTTTTTTTGACGCGTTTTTAATGTATAAATGTCCCGAGTTCTAACGTTTGGTATAACTCCCAACGTTAGATTAACATTTATCTAACGTTTGGTATAACTCCCAATGTTAGAATAACGTTTATTTGACGTTTGGTATAGCTCCCAACGTTAAATAAACGTTATTCAAAAGCAAGACCCTAACGTTAGGCATCTAACATTTAAACCAAATTTATCTAAGGATAGGTCAAGTCGTTTTAACGTTAATAACATTAAATTAATTAAACAAAACGTTATTTTCCACCAGGGTTAATAAAGAGGTTGGGCTCTGTCGGTACGCTAATCGGATTTTTCGTCTTTCTTTTTTTTATAAAAGCAGGGTTGATTAATACTTAATTTTGTGAGTACTATATTTTAAGTCCAGGTACTATTTATCTACTTATCCTCTGTTTACAAAGTGCTATAAACAGAGATAGGTAGATAAAAAATACCTGGACTTAAAATAAAGTCCCTACGGTGTAAGCATAGCCATTTAATATCATTAGGTTTAAAAAAAAGTCAATACTACGAGTTTTTAATTTAATTAAAAATTTTTATGAAGTATCTATGAATAAATCAGTTTTTAAGCAGACCCAGCTATAGGGAACCTTTAGATATAAAAAAGCATGTATTTACAACTATACTAGTATCCTTCAACCAAATTTAAGTTACAAACGAGTAAAAAAACGTGTATTCTAGAAATTCACGGCGAAAATTTTCTGTCAGGGGTAAAGTTTTTTTTCAGAGGAGAAAACTTTTTTTTTGCAAAAATGGGGGGTCCGGGAATAAATTTTCCCCGGGGCCCGAGCTGGTTCTGTCCGGCCCTGTGTGAGGTATATAATTTTTAAGGTCTCTGTGTGTTAAAAATAAACAAACCTTATAGATATGTAATGCTAAGCATTCCATTATATACTATTCACAGTAAATGGTATATTGCATTTTCCCAAATACTTAAAAAAAATCAAAAAAATTAAAAAAAAAAATCAACTCTTTTTTTATTTCTTCTTGCGAAAAACAAAAAAATTAAAAAAAAATCAAACCAAACGAAAAATTTTTGAAAAAAAAATTCGGCATTTTAAGATTTGTGCAAAAAACATGTTTTTTTTGCAATAAGTATTTGGCCATTAATGCAATTGTACAGTTTGCATGTTGGCATTTATAAAACGAATTTTAACCTAATTATATTATATATTTAGACCTGTGGGACTGTGTTATCTTCAGATTGTTATGTTCTGACTTTATAATAGTCTAGGCGGAATTTTTAAGACGTAATTGGGGGAGGGTGGTAATAAAATTATTAAGGGAATAGATAAGTTAATAAAGATGGCTTCAAGCTAAAGTTTAATTATTTGTTCCATTTGTCATTTGAAAATGATTTGCTTGCTTCTTATGTCACTCCCAAGTTCCGCCTATGTCTATTATAAAACCTGTATAGTTGTAAGTTTATTATATTTGGTGTTATTATAATAATCATTATTACAAAGCATTTATTACATATTTAATTATTTAACTCTTTGAGTGGCACATAAAATTTGGAAAATACAGCACCTTACTATTTAAAAAGTCTTATTACTAAGAAATTTTTTTTATTAATTTTTTACGTTTCTCATCGTAAAAAAGCTTATTTTTGTCTGTCTGTCCCGAAAAAACTACTTTTTTGGATAACTCAGTGCCGACCATATTTCCGGTGTGCACGTCGGACCCCGAGTAGGTCAGTAAACTGTATTTTTGGGCGTAAAACACAGAACTCCAAAACCAAGACTACCCGACAACGCATTAGGATGTGTCTAAACGGTCGGAACTAACGCAGCATCTACCTACAACGGCCGACGCACAACTAAACTGTTGTAGTTGGGTATACTGGTGGCACACACCGTGTGACATCGGCTCCTGGCACACAGCCGATGGCACACGGTGTGTGCCATCGGCACTGAACGTGTTAACATTAGACTAGATTTTTTTTGCTGTACCTACCTACTTTTTTTACACTCAAAGAGTTAAAGGGAAAATTATTTTCTTATGCATTTTTTACTGTGGACCAATATTGTTTCTAATTACATTCCTAACAGGAGAAGAATTAGTTGCCCATGTACAAAAAAATATTTATGTTATTTATTTAAATATTCTAAAATATATTGATGTTACAAGTAAAATATAATTTTATTTTTAAAATATATATCTAAAGTTTATTATTATAATAATTATAGGCAGGGCCGGATTCAGGGGGGGGAGATTCCCCGGGGCGCTCTGAGGGAGGCCCGGCGAAAATTTTCTGCCAGGGGTAAAACTTTTTTTCAGAGGTGAAGACTTTTTTTGCAAAAATGGGGAATAAAGTTTCCCTGGGGCCCGGGCTGGTTCTGTCCGGCTCTGATTATAGATACTATAACCATAGGGGTAAGGTTTAACACTGTTACATCAAACTAGAGTGCCTTCTTGACAGAAAACGCCTAATTAAGGCACTCTATATCAAGCAAGTTTAATGCAATTAATTTATTATCCCTCAAAAAAAGATCTGTTTTTTGAGGAAAATAAAAATGTCGCGAATTTTTTTTGGACTCAAAAAAAAGATAATTTTTTACATGTAAAAAGTACTTATTTTTACCTATGGAGGGCTAGTTACCCCCATTATCCCCCTTTGGGATTTGACGAGTTAAATTCCATTTGTGTTCCATAAAACTTGTTTAATGTGTGACAGACTATTAAAGAAGCCTGTGCTCACATATGAATGAAAACTTCTTGGCAGCTACACTTTTTATTATGAGAGTTGCTACCATAAAAATAATGTCTGATTCTTGTGAGTTGAGCAGTGGTTTAAAATATAATTCTTAATTTGCATTAAATCTTTTACAGCCTTTATATTCAGTTTTCAGTTAAATAATACATTTGTTCATTTAAAAAATCTGCAAATTGGCGATCTGTTAATGTTTCAGTAGTAAACTTATTCATAATCACAGCTAATTTACAGCTTAACACATGTTTACAAGTGAATTTATTTTGAGTATCTAAAACTTGCAAATGAAAAAAATTACAATAACAAAAATTTATCTTATCAAATAGTGTATATTGTCCTTTGCTTGATATTAGTTTATAAACTGTTCTCGTTACATCTGATGTTTGGTATTTGATTATTTTTGAATGGTCTACCAGCTCCACTGCTAAAGTAAATAGCTCACCAAAGACAGAATTCAAGTTTTCTAAAATTTTATCACCAACTAAAAAATAATAAGAAAATAATAATGAGTTATTAAGGGCTGCCAATTAACTTTCTTTAGAAGTTAATCTTGAACTATGGTGCGTTTCAACAAGCAAGATAGTAAATTAAAAATCCCATAGTGAATATTTTTACAACAGGTTTGAATAGTATATGTTTGTGTGTAGAATATAGTCATGTTTTATAAAATAAACTACGCAGTATATTCGTACATCCAATACTCGAATCTGTTTTGAAAATATTCACTGTGCGATTTCTAATTCACCATCTTGCTTGGTGAAACAGACCAGGGAGAAAATTAAAAATACGATTATAAAAGAATAACGCATATTATAGATTCTACAGCGTAAACTTACATAATCCATCCCTTAAATAACATTCTTCAGCTTCTTTAATTAATAAATCGGCAAAAACAGGAAATACGCTCATTTTTACACATTTTAAGGTTATGTTTGAAAATTTGTTAGTAGTTCAACTGAATCAGTATGGTAAAATGAACGCTTCTCCTGAATGTGGTTCTATGAACTGACGCCAGTTCTCAGGAACACCCCCAGTTGGAAGAAGAAGAGAGTCGAAGCATCGCAATTTTTACAAAAATATCGTTTTTTCGGCAAAATCTTTAATATTTGATGAGTTTTGACGATTATTTTCTTTTCTGTGTTACAAAAAAACAGTGGAATGTGTTTAAAACATCAAGCACATTTATTAGTGTTATGGACCCATGTTTCGTTGGTTGTGAAAAAATACATTTAAAATGAAATATAACAGGGATGAATGCTGTAGGATTTGCCTTGGCATGCTCAGCCAAGAGAAATACAACATCACGGAAGAAATAAGAAAAATGATTGCTCAATGTGTTCCTTCAATGGTAAGTAGCATTGTTGTTTTTTTTTATAGATTTGCAAAATGCTTACATCACATAACTAAAAAGGTGTTCTAGTCTAGAACTTCTAGACTCTAAAGAACTTCTAGAGTAGTCCAAACCGTGTGGCTAGAGATCGACCAATACTATTGGTCCAATATGGTTTATGATAAAACCAATTATTGGATCTTATCTTATGTCGTATTATTCAAGATTAAAGCTACAAGTATGAATACTGTACCTGAGAAGCATAAGCATACCTGAGAGGCAAAAGCATAATGTAAAACAAGTCGACTTCTGCTAGTATGCCTATCAGATATAGAATATTCTTTGGCAATTACTGGATTCTATAAGGACCTTATGATAAGGTGCTTTCTAAGCATGGAACTAGGGTCTCCAAACTTTCAATAATGGATTAAATCCGGTTGGTAATCTGCAGGTATCATTTGCTGATAATAACAAACAGTCCCATATTTGTCCCATTTGTCTTTTATTTATTTATTTATTGACGGGAAAACCCCAATACAAAAAAAAAAAATTACATATGAAAATAATACATGCCAACTTAAAATTAGATAACAAATTTCTAAAATATACTTAAACAAAAATAATATAAAAATGTAATAAATACAAACAAATATCACATATTAAACTCAACCAATTCTCTTTAAATGGTCTTTAACCTTATTTTTAAAATTATTATAGACACCTTTATACTTGTTACAAGTTGATATCTCAGAAACCGTAACAGATATGTTTTTAAAATTTAGTAATAAGCTTCAATATCAAGGGGGGGCCCTTGATAACTGACAATATCGGATATTGATATCAGTCTAGGTTGATCTTTAGTAATCAGCCCATTATGGAGTGGTCATATGATATAAGTAGTTTGTTCTTGAATAATAAATTTTTATCTAAACCTTCTTTTTCTTTCAGGATAAACTTATTGAATTTTCAGACAAAATATGTCAGAATTGTTACTCAAATTTAAACATCTCGTATTTCTTCATAAATGTATGTTTACAAACTATTATAAGATTGGAGAAAATTACTGATGAAGGTAAGATTTTTATTTGTGCAAAGCCCCGATTTTACCGGAAAAACCACTGCTTAGTTTCAGTTAAAACTGCTGTTTTTTTCCAAACTACCCATTTATTTGTCAAACTACCCATTTATTTGTCACCAGCTGCTCTGCGCTGGGATGTATAATTTGATTCATTCAGTAAAAAAATAAGAAACTTTGAAAATGTCCGTCCGTCCGATGTGGATTTTGTGGACACGATAACCCAAAAACGAATAATCTGAGCGACTTGAAATTATCAGGAAAAAACAAGTTTTATGAGGCGAATATCCCTATTGTTTTTGAAAGTAATCCCCCCAAAAACAAAAAAGTTATGAGTGGTTAGACTTTTTAAAAAATTTAAAAATCATTTAAAAAAAAATTAATTTTTTCTTTTTCGAAAAATAAATGTTTTTGAAAAAAAAAATTTTGAAAAATAAATTTTTTTTGCATTCTTTTTTTTAACATTTTTCGTTTTAAAATAAAAGAATTTCTTTAAAAAAAAATAATTTTTTTCAAAAGTAAAGTTTTTCAAAAAAAATTTTTTTATTTTTTTTGGGATAATGCAATATACAATCCACTGTGAATAGTATACGTATAGTGGAATGCGTAGCATTACGTATCTTCACGGCTCGTTCTTAAATTTTCTATGCAAAAAATATCTTAATTTGTGTTAATTTTTTAGGTGATTTTGGTATGGACGATTTTGACTTCGACATCAATACAGATGACAACTTAAGCTTCCCTTTTGACTTTGACCTGAAAAAAACCGAGTTACCAGATTCTGATGTGCCCGAAATCGCTGATCACTGCTACGCCATTGATGCAAAAGACAAACTGGGTGAAATAACTGGAGTTGATAGAGTCGCTGGAGTGTGTCTGGACGACGATATTTTCGGAAATGTATTGAAAGAAATCAAAGATGCGGGAATGAAAGTTATAGATAATGTTTTGAATGAAGGAACGGGTAGAAAAAGGATAATATTATTAGGTAAGTCATATAAAAAGTACTGGTGCCAACAAATCAAGTTAACCCTATCTTGTACAGTTGTGTAATTATTAAATATTTTTTCTAAAAAAAATACAAAAACTATGAGCAGTACTGCCAATAAAAGAATACTTCCCCCTTACTCAACAATTCTTTTTAAAGTGACCCCCTTTTTACCAATAATAATTCCAGTTTACTAGTTAGTAAAAAGGAAGTCTGTATTAAAAAATACACTGTCCAGTAAAAGAGCTTTCCCATTTTTCACCTCCGCGCGTGAAATGGATTTTTTATTATCTGATTCACTTTCAGCAACCTTAAAAGTCCCAATATACCAATGTTCACGACAATTACCCCCGCCCCTCAGGGAGTGGATTTAGAAAAAAATATTGAAAGATTCAGTTTTAGCGACCTCAAAAACCCTAATATATCAATTTTCAAGAAATCTATCCCCCACTAGGCCAAAATATTCATAAAATATGAACCTGAATGAACAAGAAAGGTACTCGATCTCAGCAAGCCAGAACTAAAAACCTATACAGGGCTGTTAACCTGACATTGCCCTTTAAGATATCGTTTTATGCGCAGAAGCACCAGAAACGGCCGAGCACATTATCTGCTTCTTTGAAGCCATTGTTCGCAAAAGGCTACAATATATTGAACAGGTATACCCAAGACCTGCAGATATATTCTAAGTAGCCCCCAAAAAAATAATAAGTTTCTTTGGAAGCCTAAAGTTTGATGTGGACTAATTTGTAAAGGGGATTCACAATAGATCTCAATGGTCGCAGTGATTTGAAAGGCATTAGCTTGCCTCACAACCCCACTTATATTGTATTGTATTGTATCCCCCGCCCTCAGGGGGTGGAGTTAGAATTTTTGTATTATCAGATTCACTTTCAGCAACCTCAAAAAACCCAATATACCAATTTTCACAAAAAATACACCCCGCCCCTCAGGGGGTGAAAAAAAAAATCTGATTTAAATTCGTCGACCCCAAAAACCCCGTATATACCAATTTTGACAAAAATATTGGAATCATTTAAAAATATATACATCCCCCGCGGGGGTGGAGTTAGAAAAATAGGAAAATTTTATTATCAGATTCAATTTCAGCAACCTTAAAAACCCCTATATGTATAGCAATTTTCATTTTTTTGAAAAAAAAATGTATTTTTCCCTTGTCGCACCCCAATGTTTACCAAAAACAATTCCTGTAGCTTAAAGCGTTCTTAAGTTATCGTGCACACAATATTTCCCGGACAGGACGACCGACAACTCTTTTTTGCTCGAAATTGATTTATATCGACATTAAACGTCATAAAACAAACAAAAATTTTGAAAATTTTCAAAATGGGAAAACAAACATATATATATTTCTTTTTTTTTATTTTTAGGCGAAGCAGTTTTAAAGTGTCAAAAATGCTCGGCTATATTTTACACAGAGGAAACCCTCGAATTGCACAAGGGCTCGTCCGCGTGTGCGACTCCACGTATGACCATGTGCGAACATTGCGGCGCCGTTTTCAAGCAGAAGAGGAATTACTGGCAGCATTATAAGCAGGTCCACAAGCCCTTGTTGCAGTGTGGTAAATGCAAGCATCTTTCAAAAACAGAGGAGGACGCCACGAACCACAAAAATGAATGCGTGAAGAGCAAATTTGTTTGCAAAAGATGCCATCTAAGGTAAGACTAAAGCCACTAAAACTTAAGATCTATTTGGGATAAGCGTGTAGCAATATTGTCAAAACAATGGACATTTATCCTTTTCATTAAAAAACAAGCTGTGAAGATTAAAAAAATATATATATATTTTTTATACCTTTTTTTGAAAAACGAAATTTTTATGAATTAAAAAAAAAAACAAAAATTATTTCAAAATTTTCAATTTTTTTTGAATTTTTTTTTGCGAAAAACAAAAAAAAAAATAAAAAATTAAAAGAATTTTTTTTTTATTTTTCTTTTTGCGAAAAACGACAATTTTTATCATACTCAGTGTCTTTTTTAAAAAATATATCTCCTTATGGTAGATTACCATTTTTTGATATTTTTGAGTTTTTAAATAATATTTTTTTACGTTTTCAACTTTTTTTAGTTTAAAAATTAAAAAAAATTAAATAATTTTTTGATATTTTTGAGTTTTTAAATAATATTTTTTTACGTTTTCAACTTTTTTTAGTTTAAAAATTAAAAAAAAAATAAATAAATATTAATTTTTCATAAATTCATGTATCCGTCCGCAAAGGGTTAAAGGTACACATACTACATCAAAAAAATATTTTAAAAAGTATTGTTGTAGACCCTCAAATCGCTCCTAAGAGCCTATTAAAGGGGATACCAAAAATGGCGTTTTTATTAAATATCTATGGAGCCCTTTGAGCTAGAGGGACAAGGTTTTGCATATGGTTTAGTATTATTAAGGTCAATTATTTTAAGTTTGGACTTTTTTGTTTTTTTAAATTTTACTGAAATGGCTGTGGCTTACCACATTTTTGCCCAAAACTTTTTTCAGTGCAAATTGTTTGCATTATTTTTATAAATTATGGATTCTTTATGTAAAAATACACAAAAGCAACTGGATAATCCATTAAAAAAAATTTACAGGACATGCCCCTAAAAAGTGTTACTATTTAAGTGCCCATAACTCACTTAATATTTATTTTTGTGCCAGGATGTATTAAACTTTTTTTCTTAGTTTTTAATGTGGAATCGCCCTGCAGTGTTAGATTATTTTATTAGCGCTTTTTTTGGGCCCTATTTAATTTTGGTCTGTAACTGAATTAGGACTGATTTGATATATTATGTATATCTTCACGGCTTGTTATCATTAAAAATCTCATTTTATGTGGTAAATACTATTTATATATTTTTTAAATTTTAGCTTTGATACTAAACAAGAGAAACAAAAGCATATGCTTGAGAAACACAACATAGGACCCAGACAACCTAGGCCGGCCATGAAAAACCCTCTGTGCCATGTTTGTGGAAAAGTGTGTAAAGATAGTGCTGCGTTGAGTGTTCACCAAAAGGTAGGAATTATTTTATTAACACTGTGCGACAAAATCGAGGTTGATCTGTCAGTCATTCGAAAATTTATGACTAATATTATACACGGTTTTCAATCTTTTGGCGAAAAATAAAGGGGATGATTTTATATCACAAAACATAAAAAAACAACACAGATACATTACATTTCCGGACAAAAGCCCTAAGGGAACTGCAGCCCTTCGAAGATGGACATATGGGAACAAAAAAAGCACCAATCAAATTTTGATGCTTCAAAAAAGTATTCTTTACTGAAAAACAGGCAGGCCCCAGCCCAACTGATATTAACAGATCTTATGCCTAATTTTTTGTCGCACAGTTCAAGCAAAGGTGGCCAACTTTTAGTTAAAAGAATATTGAAAGTAATCTTAGTCACAGGACCCTTTTTCCAATTTATAGAAACTTTATTTGAGCGTTTTTTTCGAGGTTTTTTACCTATATGAAATTTGAAACAAAAAATATGTTTGATATGGCATATTCTACACTAAAAATAAAAAAAAAAATATTCTACACTACAGAATCTACAGTAACTCGCATTACAAGTTATAATTGTACTCGTAACAAAGAAAAATACCATTTAGTGCACAACACCTTTTTTCTCAAAAAAAAAAAAAAACACATAAAGTGATGCGCTGGTTTACCGCTTTTTCTCCAAAACCACTAGAACAAAAATATCCCTGATAAAATTTAAACCAAATGTTTCTCAGCACGTAAACAAATCTTTAGTCCAGATTTCAAGTCTATGTCAAAGCTTTTGTATTGTAGTTTAAATTTTTTTCGAAAAGGACTTGCAGATTTGCACAGACTATTATAGTCTAGTATAATACTATTTGGTTCTTTGGAAAAATACTCATTGTAAGCAAGGACAAAATCCTGAAAAGTTTACAATTAAACACTTCTAAGGAAAAATGTTAAAAAGAAAGAATACTGTTACTTGCGCATTTTCGCCATTGATATCCCGTGTTATACATGGGTGGAATATGCCATATTTTTTTAATCTAAAAGTTGGTACCCTGGATATGTTTTTTTTTTCTTTGGAATCTGGCCTTTTTTTATAATAAATATCAGGCAAAACCTCAACTTATTTCAAATGTTTCGTCCGTTTTTTATCTAGAACAGGTCTGTAGTCCTTGGAGAAATCTAAGCCCCCTCCTGGAGCATTCGAAATATGTAAAATTATTAAAAATATTTTTTTATTTAGATTTAACGGCAAGAAAACAATCTTAGTACATAACAGATTTTTTAACGTTATAAAAAAATTATAATTTTACTAAAACCCAAAAAATAACTATTGTCAGGATACTTTGTTTTTTATTTTTAATAGTATATAACCCAAATTTGAAAGTTATCCACTTTTTTTTAACAAATTCTTTGCTTGTAGTAGAGTAGATATTATAGATAAAATAATACACTTTTAGTCAACTCTATATTACTTTTATTCTTTTTATATTTTTGCGATTGCTATTTCGAATGTTTACACATTCATCTTCAGGCAAACTAACTACTTTTCTAATTTATTTTTAGTTTGCCTGAAGATGAATGTGTAAACATTCGAAATTGCAATCGCAAAAAAATATATTAAAAGAATAAAAGTAATGTAGAGTTGACTGAAAGTGTATTATTTTATCTATAATAGCATATAAGCTGAATTTGATGAAATTCCAATATTTTTTGTAAAGCTCTCCCCTCCATATTCCCCCTAGACTTTTTGCTGGCTACAGGCCTGATATTCTGGATATTCGTTTTTAGCCATTATTGTTAAAGAGACTGAGTTTTTAGAAAAATATCCGATTTTTTAAATAAAATGAAAAATAGGCATTCCTTTTCCAAAAAATAACTAATCAATTGAAAAAAGATTTTTTCACTCCACCCTAAACGAACGCATTTATTTAAGGCATATCCAGAGGCTCGCAAAACTAGCATAATAACATACCACGTCGTGCACGGCTTGATGTGCCGTCATGTTTCTTGTGCGCAGGTTTTTATAACGTTATGTTAGGCTCGCATTAAAGGAATGCAGAATTACCGGATTTTGAATTACCGGTTTTCGGTATTACCGAAGTTGAAGTACGGTAAATTAGGGTGGACGAAATCCGCGGTATCAAAAATAGTCGTATGCAAAAATTCAGAATTTTGTCCCTGTTTTTTTTCCTGACCCACTGTGGAATATTTCGATTTTCCGGTTAATTCTGGGAGATGTTCCCCATTGCCAATCATCGCCGAAATTTACAGGCTTATTTTCTAACGCATTGAGAAGTTTTCTAGCCCTACCCGAAAACCCAACTAAAAAAAATCGACTTAGCCTATTGTGTGCCCATTTATAACAGCGACAGTATATACTATAAATAAAAATCTTACCTGTAGACTAATTAAGCACTAAATGAAAATTGTCGTTAAACCAAAACAAACATCAGTTTTGAATACCCAATATGACATTTATTACTTGCGCCACTCATCGATCCCGTGTAAGTTTGATACAATACAAGCAGTTTTCTGTATGGATATTACATAAGTTTAAACTGGCGAATGTGGTTTTATTTGATTTTTTAAGGCCATTTTACGGCCTACTAAAATTACCGGTAATTACTTTAAAATACCGGTAATTTCAATACGGAAGGTATTGCCGTATTACCGGTAATACCGGTAATGCAATCCCTACTCGCATTAAAGCCTGTGGATAGCCCATCAATCGCCATAAAAAAAAACAAGTGAATTTTTTTAAGTGACTCACGCTGTATACTCTCTACGCAATGTGATACTCGAGTACTCCTTTGTTTATGAATTAATCCCACCCGAGAACTGGAGATATAGCCCATAAACAGATTATAAAATGTTTATGGGTACCTACTGTGAACACCGTAACACATCCTCACAAAAAAAAAACGCCAATTACTATTAACCAGACCAACGTTTTTTTTGTTGTATTTTTATGTGCTGAAAACTAATTTAACAGTAAAAAAGCTCGCTGACCCCATGTTTTTTTTACAAAACTGCAAAAAAGGATATTGAACGAGCTAGATTGAGATTTTCAAAATTCTCTAGCTACTAAACTATTGAATTTTGGGAGTTGTGCCCCTTGGTAAAAACCCTTACATAAAAATAAAATATAAAAAATGGCGCGGTAAACGATTTTTCGTGTTAAATTAATACGCGTAAAGACCGTTCGCGGTAATGGTCTTCGCGGTAAGAGTACATGCGCGGTAATGGCTTGTCGCGGTAATGGTCTTTGCGGTAATTTTTTCGCTGTAAAGTCCGGCGCCCTATTGAATGTGTGAATTTTGTGGTAAAGGGTTTGCCTTTTATCGTCATCTAAAAATGCTTTCCCAGTATTTAGAATGAAATATACTTGTCCCAGTTGTAAGTAGAACTTTAGTAACTCAGCAAAATTTCAAGATCATTTGAAAGTAAACGATCCAATCATCCGTAGGCAGTTTAAGTATAACATTTGTAAGGTTGCTTTCGTTACATATACTAAGGCTCTATAATAGAGAAAGGTAACGCAAAGCTTGGTCGTTCCGAAGCATATCATGGAAATATTGATTTTTATGATCTTTATGCAAGCACAAAAACTCACACAGATAACATAACCCAAATTTGATGTGTCGCGTGTGTTGTCGAAAATGTGAATCTAAACAGGAGTTGGACAGTCATCAGAAGACACACAAGTTCAGAAAGAAGCATTACAAATGTGGAGAATGTGGAGAAATTTTTGCCAAGAGGTTTATACTCGAGAACCATATAGTCATGAGTCATAAGGATCCAGGTTTTTCATTTTATGCGTTTAAAGGAAATGATCAAAATGATGCTGTAAAAAAATTAAAAATTAAAGTGACTCCGATGGCATTAAAACAAAATTGAAATTCTTTTTAAATAAATAATAAATTTAAATAAATTTTTTTATAGTCAGCTATTACTATAAACATATTTTTAATTATTTATTTATTTATTATTTATTTAATTAGAGTCATGGAGAGACCCAAACAAGCTTTTGGTTCGTGCTAGGGGCTCTTCACCAAATGTATATTTAGTATTTAGTAGTATTTATTTATAATGAAACAGGGACCTTTATAGTATATTAAAGTACTAGTTTCATAACATGCGCACGAGTACAAGTTTAGAAAACGAGCCGCTTTCGGCGAGTTTTCTAAAGTACTAGTGCGCTAAAAACGTGTTATGAAACGAGTGCTTATACAATTTTTTCTATTTTGCTCTAAAATTTTAAAAAACTTACATTTAAATTGATGATTGATTTAGGGATTTTTGTTTCGAATTGGCCATGTTTAAAATTCTAAGAACGAATATTATTTTGATATATTTTATAGTCAATTCTTCTCTTTTTCACTGCAAGTAACCAAGCTACAATTTTAACACGATAAAACATAACCAAAACACAAAATTTTATAGAAAATTAAACTTTAAACCGACGTTCACAATTGCACGGCAAACGTCAAGAGATGGACTTTTGTCTGTTGCCAACCCAAAAGAAAAAAAAGTAGAGACCTCTTATGGGCCTATAAGAACACGCAAAATGCGTGTGATTATGAGCTTATAGGAGTCGCAAAATAGAAAAAGAGTTTTAAACAACCGTGTTCAAAAATAATTGACCTAGTAAAAAAATATGTTATAAAATATTGAAACTTTAAATTTTTAAGTCTTTGAAGTACATCAGTCAAGTTTCATGATATGCAATAAAAGTCGGCCAATAGCATCCTCTAAATTGAAATTCGAAGGATACTATTGGCTGATTTTTTTCTTGCATAGCATGAAACCTTTTTTGTGAAAAATATAAAAATATAAAAGTTGGTTTGGGACAATGGAGTAAAAACTGCTGTCTTTCTTTCCAAATGAGAAGTCTTGCGCTAGTGAAAAGAAAAATAAGAAGGTTTTTTTTACCCTTAAGGGGGGTTTATGGTGAAATGAACCTTTTTTAAAAGATTTTTTTTTCGTAGAAAAAATTATATTTTATTGTTTGTTTACAAAAAAAAAAATTTTTTTTTCATCAGAACTTTTTTTAAAATGGCGGCATGAACACGATGACTTTTTGCTGGCGTAGGTGATTTCTCGACTCCGGGTAATCTGAAAGCAAAAAACGAAATGGATTCTTGTTAATTATGTTACTGGTTATCGCAGGAACTAGAATTATATATTTTTTATAAAAAAATAACAAAATGGCGGACTTTAGAATTTTTCTACCTTTTTTTAACTTTAATTCTTTATAACTTCTATAATTGTTTAAAAAAAATATAACTCTAGTTCCTGCGATAGAGACACGTATGAAGAGTAAATTTGAAGTAGATCGGTTTAGTAGATTTTTCAAAATCACCTACGCCAGGTCAAAAAATGCTGTTTCGAGAAAAACGAAAATCTTCAAAAAAATATCAACAATATTAAAAAAAGGGTCTTACCCTTAATTAGCTATACCAGGACCGTATACTACGCCTTCTGCTTCCTCATCATCATCATTTTCTTGTATACGTTTTCCGAAAAAATTTCACCCTCCTTAAACAAAAACGTGAAATTTACACTTTATGTTTTTGCCGTACATAACTACTAGATATTGATGCATTGTTACTTTTTTACGCGGTAAATATAAAACGCAGGTAATTACGGTTAATTTTTCGCAAAAAACGTCGTTATCCTGTTTATTTTATCCAGTTTCGGATTGAACCGATTTCGGTAATATCCGGTCGAGGAGAAGGAAGTAAAAACTACTATTTGTTTCTTTTTGCAGATACATTCTGGGAGAAAAATGTGTAATATATGTGATAAAGTTCTTGCAAATGAAATGACATTAAAAAATCACATACTTTTTAATCATATGCCCAAAGTGATGAAAGAGATGTGTGAAATATGTGGAATGAAATTTAGGCGTAAATCCGCGTTAACCAAGCACATGGAACGCCACGACAAAACTCGAGAGAAAACCCACCCTTGTCCAATTTGCGAGAAAAAGTTTTTCAAAAAAAGCACCATCAAACTACATATCGAGACAGCGCACGAATCCAACCCATCTTTTTTCTGTGAATTGTGTGGTAAAGGTTTTTTTAGGTTGTACAACTTGAATCTTCATCTAAAAGCATGCGCAACAGGTCGTTCCCCAAGAGCAAAAACAATCTATACTTGTCTCGGCTGTAAGGAAGAATTTACTAACATACATAAATTTGAGGCACATTTGAAACTACACGATCCCATCACCCGTAGGCAGTTTATCTGTGATATATGTAACGTTGCTTTCGTTACATATCAATCTTTAAGAAACCACAAAAAATCACACAGAATACATGACCTAACTTTGATGTGTCGCGTGTGTTATCGAAAATGTAAGTCCAAACAGGAGTTGGATAGTCATCAAATGACACATGCGATCAGGAAGAAGCATTACAAATGTGAAGAATGTGGAGAATTGTTTGCCAGAAGGTTCATACTCGAGAACCATATAGTCAGGAGCCATACGAATCCAGATTTTTCAGAATTTGCGTTTAAGGGAAATGAGCAAAAGGATGCTGTTGAAAATTTAAAAACTGAAGTGATCGTTTTAAAAAAACATTGAAATTATTTTTAATTAAGTACCCTAGTAGAAGCTTAACGTTAGAAAAACGTTTTTTCTAACCCGTTTTTAATGTATAAGTGTTCCGATTTCTAATGTTGGAATTACTAACGTTAGGATTAGTAACAATATTCTTTCTTTCTTTAAAATTGTTATTTTTATTTTTCTTTGATAAAATAAATTCTTTAAAAACTTTAAATAACAAAAAAAAAGTTAATTTTGTTGTGAATTTAATTATTAATATATTTTAGTGAATTTAATAATTACACAGGCCCACAAAGTAAAAAAAAGTGGTCTGTGCTGGGGTTTAGACCCACCTATTCTTATGTAATTTCAGATGGTGAACAAGAATCTGTCATAAAAAATGCACTTCAATGGCTCATTTTTTTGTTACACTGAAATGATATGAGATTTTTACCATTTTAGACTGTTTTTTCAGTGTAGCAAAGAAATGAGCCCATGCATTTTTTATGACAGATTCTTGTTCAGTATCCCAAAATACATAAGAATAAGTGGATCTCAACCCCAGCACAGACAACTTTTTTTTGTGGGCCCAGTCAGTTTTTTTAGAGTAGATAAAAAATAAGCCCATGAAGTGCCTTTTTTATGGCAGATTCGTGTTCAGCATCCCAAAATACATAAGAATCCGTGGGTCTTAACCACAGCACAGACCACTTTTTTTTGTGGGTCCAGACAGGTTTTTCAGTGTAGAAACAAAATAAGCCCACGAAGTGCCTTTTTTATGGCAGATTCGTGTTCAGCATCCCAAAATACATAAGAATCCGTGGGTCTTAACCACAGCACAGACCACTTTTTTTTGTGGGTCCAGACAGGTTTTTCAGTGTAGAAACAAAATAAGCCCACGAAGTGCCTTTTTTATGGCAGATTCGTGTTCAGCATCCCAAAATACATAAGAATCCGTGGGTCTTAACCACAGCACAGACCACTTTTTTTTGTGGGTCCAGACAGGTTTTTCAGTGTAGAAACAAAATAAGCCCACGAAGTGCCTTTTTTATGGCAGATTCGTGTTCAGCATCCCAAAATACATAAGAATCCGTGGGTCTTAACCACAGCACAGACCACTTTTTTTTGTGGGTCCAGACAGGTTTTTCAGTGTAGAAACAAAATAAGCCCACGAAGTGCCTTTTTTATGACACATTCGTATTTAGCATCCCAAAATACATCAGAATAGTTAGTTCTCAACCCCAGAACAGCCCACTTTTTTTTCTTTTGTGGGCCTGTGCAATTATTAATGTATTTTTTGAAAATCTATCAGTGTGATTCTTATAGAATTCTAATTCCGAAAAACAATAAACTTTTCTATTCTATTCTACGTTAGGATTAGTATTTCTGAGAGTTAAATTATTATTACATCGGCACTTAGTGCTACTAAGAGTGCCGATGTATTGAAATCTTCGCCGAAAAGTCAAAATCTTTGACCACGTTTTTTCACATTTCTCGACGTTTTAGACCATTTTGAGTCGAAATCAGTAAAAAAAAAATTTGCGTCCGTCTGTCTGTCTGTGTGTAAACTCCATAACTCCATTTCTACATGAGATATCGACTTGCGGTTTTTTGCTTATTGTTTTTTATCGTATTCCGAAGAGCTGATTAGATTTTGGGGGTAAACGATTGGGGGTAAGGGGGTAAAAATAGGGTAAAACTCCTATTTTTAGCGTTTTTTGTTTATAATTAAGGCACTTATTATTGTATTTGGTTAATTTAGCACTTATATAAAAGATAATTTTAAATTGATCAAAAAAATGTTGTAAACAACGTTTTCCTAAAACGCATTGTTTTCGAGATATTGGCGTTTAAAGCAGTAAAAGGTTTTTTTAGCATATCTCACATATTTATAAGCCGATTTCAAAAAATTATATTTTAAATAAAAGCTCTTTTTAAGCCCTATAAAAAATGTTATATACAGTTTTTTTCTAGAATATAATGTTTTAAAGATACAGAATTTAAAATCAAACAAAACACCTAGTTTGAAATTTGCAAACTAGATGGTTCTAGTGTACAATAGTGCCGATGTTTTGACAGGGTGCTTGCAACGTTTCATCTAGTTCTTATTATTATTACAATTAAGGCAGAGGCATTAATGCCTATTATGCCACTGTATACATATAGGTAAACAGATAATGTAAAATATAAAAATTAAATCAAAATACTAGTATTTCTGACGTGAACATTAAGGCAATCTATCCATAGGCTTACTCAACTATATAGTTGAGTGGACTGCTAACTTACAAAATAGACTTGATGTAAAGGGTCGTCCAACAAGAGGTATCATTTTAAATTAAGAGAAAATCGCAGTTTTTTTTGTGAAAAGCGGGTATATTTTTATTTTAATCCAAAGTACAGACTCTGGTTAGTAATGGAACACAATATCGTCCAAATGTCCGCCTTGGCTTTTCTTACTTCATTCTTTTGATGAAATGTTTTATAACGTTTTCGCATAATTGCGGCTCTGTTTCGCGAATAACAGCTGTCTTTGAGCGCTTGAATCTTTGCTGGAGGATTGGCGTGGACCTTATATTTAACGGAGTCCAAAGAAATAATCTAATGGTGTTAAATCGCACGATTTCTCCATTTCGAAAAATCGCACGTCCTGGAAAATTTCATGCGTAGAGCCATTATTTCACCAGCTGTGTGGCACGTTGCACCGTCCTGTTAGAAATAAATGTCGTTCACATCCATAGCATCAATTTCGGACCAAACTAAAAATTAGTTTAGTTTATTAGTTTATACTAATTTTTGGACCTTTAAAAAAGGTAGTTTATACATACTCAGAGTGTTTTAATTACAATAAATTATGCGTAAACGTAATGAAAAATCAAAATCAAAAGAATGACCTTCTGTAAGAAAAGCCGAGACCGACATTTGGACGATATTGTGTTCAATTACTAACCATGGAGTCTGTGCTTTGGATTAAAATAAAAATATACCCGCTTTTCACAAAAAAACAGCATTTTCTCTTATTTTAAAATTATACCTCTTGTTGGAAGACCCTTTACTTTACTGCACTTTACATTTTCGTACCGTTTTCACGGATACCTTAAAGTACTTGTTTTCCGCGCAAAAATTTCTTGCGTACTTACTGATAAGTCCTGTTAACGGACTTTTTAATTAACTATAATTCCGTCGGGCGCGGTAGCTTATGGCACGATATGTTTATCGATTTCTGATCATTATTTGATAAATCCATAATCAGTGCCGTAGACAACTAATGTTAACCAAACTATAAATAATAAGAAAATAAATTTAAATTGATTGATTGAATTAAATTGTAAACATTCTATCTATCTCTCTACTATAACATATTTGCGATTATTCTAGACTTTCTCGCGAGAGACACTGCGCGCTGAGAAATAAAAAATGTGATGTAAAGGAGTATAAATTCTAAAAAGGAGAAATAGGAGAATAGTGATGTGGCAACTTACCCTTTTCACTCAGGAAATTTGAAGCTAACTAAACTAGATTTTTTTTCTAGAGTCATACTGGACCACAAAACTGCGATATTTGTGATAAAATATGTCCAAATCTACTTAGTCTAAAGCAACATAAACAACGTCACCGTAACACAAACCAGATCTGCGATATCTGTGGGAAGGAAATAAAATATTCAATCAAGAAGCACATGGAGAGTCACGATACAAAGCGAGATAAAAATCATAAATGCCCCTTTTGTCCAAAGAAGTTTCTTAGTCGACATGGTTTGCGATGGCACCATAAAAATTTCCATACAACAAAATCCAGGTTTGTTTGTAATATTTGTGATGAAGCATTCTTAAGAGGTGATTATTTCAAAAGACATTTAAAAAGACATGTTACGACGGGAAAAGATCGTATTCCGTCAGTAAAAAAAACGATAAACGACAAAGATATAATATGTGAGGCCTGTAACTTAGAATTTCCATCTGTAAATCAATATGAGGTTCATTTGAAGAAAGAGCACGACAAAACGTTTAGAAGAAAGTGGAAATGTAGTGTTTGTGGACTTGCTTACTTGACTTCCTGGGCTTTATCGCGACATCAGAAGAATCATAGCAGCACAAATTATCTGTGCTGTCGTGTTTGTTATGGAAAATTTGATTCTAAAAATGAGCTGGAAAAACACGAAAGATCACATAGAGTTAGGAAAAAAACGTACAAATGCGGTGGATGTGGGGAATTGTTTGCTAGGAATTTTATACTTGGGAACCATTTACTTAGATGCAGTAAGCATCTAGAAGTAAAATCATAATATGATATAAACATATATTCTTTAGGTATGTATATTAGGGTGGCCCGTTCCTATATAGCTGTTTTTTAATTTGAAAATCCAACGGGGGGAAAAGATGCGTCATGCAAAGAGAAAAAAGCCTATATTTTATTTTATTTATTGTTTTAATTTTTGTGCCCTCTACAAAGGTGTACATTTTGTAACTTTTAGAAAAAAAATTGACAAAATAAAATAAGAAAACTTTATAAGAAAAATGTACAAACTGTTTTATTGCAGAAACAAATAAGTTTTACAACCGAAAATAACATTTACAAACATCATATGCCATATTTCAAGCCACTCTGTATTCTGCTTTGTGGTGGAAGTGAGGCATAATTTCACGTGATTTAACTCTTACGCGAATAACCCCAAAAATTGATCCCAAAAAATAAAAAAATATGTGGGAAAATAAAAAATTTTATATCCTTTAAAAAAATTCCCCCCTTCCCCCTGTCTCTATCGCATACCAAATATATACCAAAAAAATATTTGGTTATGTTATTTATGTGTTGCAAATTTCAAGTTAAGCCGTTCAAAAGTAAAGGGGGGAGGCGCGCTTTTGACACACTGTGCATACATTACAAATGTGAAGAAATACGATATTTTCATTAATATTAAAGGCTTTGTAGAGGGCTCAAGATGACCTTTAATCTGATTCTGCTTTTGCACACATATTAGGCATATTAGAAGGCATATTTTGGCGGGTACTTCGTTTTGAAATTCCAGATTTCAATTTTTCGCCCCACCCTAATGTATATATATAATATATCATATCATGCTAAACATAACTTATAATGATAATAATTATTATTCTCTCCTTAATTTTTTTTAAGTTAATTATGATATAAAGCGGCAAGTGGATGCAGGGCCAGATTCGGGGGGAGGGGGAGTTTTGAGAAAAACCCGTTTAAATTTTTTAAATCTGCTTGGAGCCAATACGCGCGCGATTACTAAAAGTTGTTATATACCATTTCTCAAAAATATTTTAGGAGGCTATTTTTGAAGGTCTAAGGAATTGAAAAATGTACAAAAAAGAATTTTTTGAAAATTATAAACCAGAATGATGCAGGTTAACCACACTGCTAATTTTTTTTCTTAATCGGGCCTCAGATTCAGCCCCCAGCTACCAAAACACCATACCTTGTCAGAAAATCCCTATTTTCTTAATTCTCATATAACAACATAAAATATATTGATTTAAAATTTGGGTAACATTTGACATTCATGAGTGACCATAATTTTATAATTTTTGTTTATTTTTTTATTTTAACGCATAGGGGGCGCTATGGTCAATTGTCCTTAAAATAATGCCTCTTTGGGAGAGCAAAATTCTTGAGGGGGCATCTATGTTCAGAAAAACCATGATATGTGCGTAAAACTATAGGTCCAAACTATTTAATTCTATGGTATTTCCACAGACTAACGATGCCCCCGCTTACTACATCAATTATAGTGAAGGTTATTTCTTGTTCAGTAATTTTAATGTTTACTATACACTATATTTCAATATTTTAGAATAGTGACGTTGCAACTGCTGTTTTTTAAACAAAGTACTTTGCAAATGCACCATAGAAATTTTTATGATAAACCAGTCAAGTTTGTTTGTAATATTTGTGATGCAGCATTTGTAAGAGGCGATTATTTCAAAAGACACTTAAATAGCCATGTTATGACTAAAAAAAAGCATTTAAGGTCGGAAAAAAGCCGATAAAAGATGAAGATATAATATTTAAATGTGAGGTCTGTAATTTAGGATTTTCATCTGTAAATCCGTATGAGGTTCATTTGAAGAAAGAGCACGACAAAACGTTTAGAAGAAAATGGAAATGTGATCTTTGTGGACTTGCTTACATGACTAGCTGTGCTTTGGCTAGACATAAAAAGTATCATATCGGCACAAACTATCTGTGCTGTCGTGTCTGTTATGGCAAATTTGATTCTAAAAATGAGCTGGAAAAACACGAAAGATCATATAGAGTTAGGAAAAAATCGTACAAATGCGGTGGATGTGGGGAATTCTTCGCTAGGAATTTTATACTTGGGAACCATTTACTTACTTGTAATAAGGATCTAGGACTGAAATAATATGTTATTTAATTATATACCATATCAGAAATGAACACTATTATTATTATTATTATTATAACACTGCAGTTATTATTTTTTATTACTTATTATTATTAATTATTATTATATACTAAACTATTTCTTGTTTAGTAATTTTAATTCAAATAATTCAATAATAAACATTTAGAAAATAACGTAAATAACAATATAAAATCAACGTTTGGTAGACCTATTTTTGGTTTATTACATAAATTATAACAGCAAAAGTAATAATAATTCTTTCATATTTGTTTATCAATTACTGAGTAAATAAAATTCAAATTGACCAAATATTTGTACTTTTTAGTTGATAAATCTTTATTTTGCTAGGATTAATATTAAGAAAATAAAAAGAATATTGGTAATATTGGGGCCACTCGATTGGTAGTTGCTTTGTCTACACTGTGTGTTAGTATGTTTTGGTGGTTGGTTTGTTTGGGTTTTTTAGGCGAAAACTACCAGAAACCCAAACAGCTAACCACCAAAACACTAGACAAAGTAACAAATGATCGGATGCCCCAGGTAATATTGTATTTTTCTTGAAACGTTGAAAAATAGTAATTCTTGAAAACTTTGTAACTAAAAGTCTGAGATAAAGATAGATTTATTACATAACTTTGGTATCTTAAGTTCTCGGTGGGATTCTGTGAAAACTTTTGTTTAGGCAAACTTTTATGATATTTATTTATGATTTATAAAGGTTATATAAAAATTATAATAGAGTTCTAGACAAGACAAGTCTATAATTGTCAAAAGATGAGTGTCATGTTTGTAGGCTAAAGTTCCCTAAAGAATATAATTCAAGTTTACCTATAATATTTGTATTTAAACTTTAAAAAAGCCAGTCTTAATTTAAACTAAAAAAAAAATAAAACTAAAGTGAACTAAACTATATTTTTTTTACAGGGGGTCTGTGGTGGTTCACAAACTTGTCATATTTGTAAGAAAATATGCGTAAGCAAATTCAGTTTAAAACAACACATAACCATTTTCCATTCGAATAAGGAGAAGCAGCAAATTTGCCATATCTGTGGGAAAACATTTAGATATCCACATTCCTTGAGAAAGCACATGAAAACCCACGATGAACAACGTGTTAAAAATGTAGAATGTTCTACATGCCAAAAAAAATTTTTCAACACAAGCAACTTGTATACTCACGTGAAACACTTTCACGGATCACAAATGAAGTTTGTTTGTGATATTTGCGATAGAGGTTTTTTGAGAAATGATTATTTAAAGAGACATTTAAAAATTCATGAGTCAGGCAGAGTTAGTACTGTTAGACTTCAGTCAGGAGTCAGGTTTTTTTGTGATATATGTGATAGAAGTTATTCGAGAAGCGATCATTTGCAAAGACATAAAAAAGATCATGAGCCAGGAGAAAAAATCAGGTTTCCGTGTGATATTTGTAATAAAAGTTTTTCGAGAAATGATGAATTAAAAAGTCATTTAAAAAGTCACGGGATTGTTTTCACCCCCAAATATAGACTACCGTCAAGATATGATTGCGAAGCTTGTGAATTAGTTTTCACAGATGTGAACAAGTTTCAGCTTCATCTAAAACAATCGCATGACAACGCCTACAGAAGAAAATGGAAGTGTGACATATGTGGACTGGTTTACTTGACTTACGCTGCTATGCAGAAACATAGAAAACTGCATACCAACAACAACTCTTTATGCTGTCGCGCTTGTTACAAAAAATTTGATTCCAAAAGTGAACTGGAAATACACGAGAGGTTACATACAGTTAGAAAAAAATCCTACAAATGCAGGGAATGTGGAGAATCTTTTGCTAGGAATTTTATGCTTGAGAATCATTTACTTACGAATCATAGGAATACAGAAGTTATAATATATTCTTCTATGCCACAATTGTAGTATGTAGTTGTTATTTTCAGGGTGGCCACATGTCAGGGAATTTAATGTGTCAGGAAATGTTTCTGAAAAAAATTAATAATTAGGGAATTTTATTAAAAAACCTGGATGTTTATTTTTTTTGTTTCATCCCTTCTTTTTCCTTAAAACCAAAAAAATTCAGGGAAATGTCAGGGAAAAATATGAAAATTTGTCAGGGAAAAATTTTCAAAATCAGGAAAAAGTCAGGGAATTTTCCAAATAAAATTTTGTGGCCACCCTGCATTTTATTATTTATTTAAATACTATTTTATAGAAAAGGAAAATAAAAAAAATGATGATTGTGTGTTTGTGGAAAAACATTTAGATTTTACATTTTTTTTCAAAAATCTTTTTTAAGGAAAATATCTTTTTAAAAGATCAAACAAAAATTAAAACATTTTTCAAAAAAAAGATAATATTTAAATTTATATATTAATAATATTATTAAAAAAAAATCTGTTTTTAAAAAGTCGAAAAGTACCTAGCTATGTCTGCCGCTTCTTACAAAGTTGGAACTCCAACGCCACAGCGTCTGTTCGCTGGGGATCTGCCACTTCATCTTCATCACGTCTACGCAACGTTGTTCGACAAGGAAGCCCCCTGCTTGATGCTTTCTTGGTAGCCTAAAAGGCAACTGCATCAGCTGCGCCGATGATATGGTCCTTCTTTGCTCCTCACTTCAAGGTCTACGTATGCTTATAAAAATATGTGAAGACTTTGCCAAATCACATTCTCTTAAATACAATAGTGATTACATTACATGTTTTTTTAACCTCGTACTATTCTACTTAATTAAGCATCCCCTAAGTCCAGGACTTGTGTGGGCTAGTAGTAGAGGGAACCACCGGCTTATACTGACTTTCGAACCAGTTTCTAGGGAGTGTCCGTTTCACTTATCGCCTTCGCCAAATTTCAATAATTAACTAACTGAAAAAGGCAAATCGGCGCCAGTGAGAATCGAACTCACGCTAGTAGGCTTGCTATACATACGCGCTAGCCACTACGCTATGCCTCCCATTGATAAGAGTAAAGTTTTAGTGTTCAAGTCTACAAATTATAAAGACCTCTGTGTTCCTCCTGTTTATTTAAATAAGGCTGCCCTACTCAAAATGACGGGTCTGGGCGGGTATAAATGGTGCACAAACCGTACTTGAGCGAGAGACCCGTCATTTTCAACAGGGCGTTGTTGAACGCGTGTTCGAAATCAAGTACCTAGGTCACGTTATCAATGATATGCTAAGTGACAACTCGAACATTCAGCGTCACAAGAAAAGCCTTTGTGTCCGCGCTAACATGCTAGCTAGAAAATTCTCTAAGTGCTCTGTCGAGGTTAAGAATCTCTTTTCAGGACATTTTTGTTCTAACGCATAATATGGTGAAATTTGGCATGATCATACGGTGGCCTCGTGGCGAACTCTTCGCGTATGCTGTAATGTATATCGCATTATCCGGATATATGGCCATAGACTACCGCGCTATAGTGGTGCCTCGGAAATGTTTGTCTGCCCGAATAGATACCCTGGATGCTCTGAGACCAAGGCCGTCATTTCGTCCTACAGGGGGGGCAACCGCCCCCCCCCTGGCATTTTATAATTAGGCCATTAGTTCTTAAGAATTAAGGTCAGGAGATATCCGCTAATTCAATAAATTCATTTTTTTATCTATTTAGGTTTTTCTATTTGTGTTTATGTATTTTTTTAAATAGAATATATAACGTTATTACCATTTTGTATTAGTCGTCATAAATTTTAGTTTTGCCCCCCCCCCCCTGGCAAAATCTGAAATGACGCCCCTGTCTGAGACGCAAGCTTCTCGCCTGTTTTGCGGCTACCCTCTAGTCCTAATGTTTTCCACAAAGCGTTTGTATCTTCGGACTGCTTTTGGGTTTCTACACAAATCGCCACTTGGCGACGCCTTTGTTTATTACAAGTGACCTAATATTTCATTTTATTTAGAATTATTTTGTTTTGTTTTATTTTTATTTTATTTTTTAATCATTTTATATTATTTTGTAGTATATGCCCTTGTGCTGAAATAAAATTAATTATTATTATTATTAATATTCAATAATTTGTCTACTAATAATCTACCCCCCAATTACAACCCCCAAAAAGCAGTCCACTATCTCTCGTTTCGTTTTCGTTAACTTAAAGTCGCTATATGCTAAGTTAGAGAGTTATCAAAGGCATAGTTTTTTTTATCTAACTTGGACAATATTTAATACAGAAAAATATAAAACATAAAAGGAATTAAAAAGTTTTAACTACCTACAGGTCCTTAGAAATGGCATTGCCACTTTTTTCCATAGATTAGAAAAGTTCATTTAGTAATAAAATTTTTAAAAATATTTGTATTTTTTAGTTAATAAATCTTTATTTTGCTATTATAAAAAAATTAAAAAGAACATCATATTTTTCTGGAAACGTTGAAAAACGTGATTTTTTTTTATGTTAGTCGATATATATACAGCCTGTTCCAGAACTCGCGTACCGAAATTTAAGAGGTGATTCTACATCCAAAAATATGAAAAAAAGTTTCTATAAAGGTTGGTCCGGAAATGAGCCCTAAGGGAGCTACAGCCCTTCGAAGATGACGTATTGAATGGGGAACAAAAAAAAGCACCAATAAAATTTTAATGCTGCAGGGTGATTCTTCATTTAAAACTGAGCAAAAAAGTATTATACACCAAAACACCTAAATTTAATATTAAAGGAGTAATAGCCTTTTAAAAAGTAACGTTTTTGGTGGCACAAAATGTTACTTCCTCTTAATTGCATTTTTTTTTGATAACGGTTGCTCCTACAGTGTTACACTATATGATATTTTATATGTATTTTTACTCTAGAAATCTATATTTTTTACAACAAATCCAAAAAACATACACATAGAAAAGTTTGGGGCAAAAATGTTTTAAGCCTCATATATTTTGTCCGTCTGGGCACGCCTCTGGATAAATTAAAAAAATAAATTAACATAAACTTATTGCCCTTATTAATACTAGTATACATGCAAAAGCTCGCCGCTCTAGCTTAAACGGTACCCGAGTTATTAATTAAAAACCTTATTTTTATTACAATTTTAAAGGGCCCTAGATTCCTTAGGGCTCATTTCCGGACCAACCTTTATAGGAACTTTTTTTATATTTTTGGATCTAGAATCACCTCTTAAATTTTGGCATGCCAGTTATGGATCACCCTGTATATATTTAGACAGTATATCTTCTAAACTTTGTAACTCAAAAACTGTTTGAGATAAAGATGCTTTCATACATAACTTTCTTATCTCGAGTTCTCGGTTGGGAGTCTCTGAAAACTTTTGTTTATTCAAACTTTTATGATAGTTATTTATGATACAAATCTAGATAAGTCTATAATTCGCACCCGTTATGGAACAGTGTCATAACACAAAAATTTGAAAAAGGTGTTTAGTTTATTATTACTGCTTTTATTGAGTTCTACGGATCTGGCATATTACATCTAACTAGCATAGTTATATGTAATATACCTGTTATACAGATCAGTAGATCTCAATAAGAGCAGTAATAATACACTAAACACCATTTTCAAAATTTTGTGTTATGACACTGTTCCATAACGGGTGCGAATTGTCAAAAAATGAGTTGTGTGTCATGTTTGTAGACTAAAGTTCCCCAAAGAATATAATACAAACCTACATAGTATTTGTATTTAAACTCTAAAAATGCCAGTCTCATTTGAAACTAAAAATAATAAATAATAAAACTAAAGTGAACTAAACTATATTTTTTTTACAGGGGGTATGTAGTGGTCCACAAACTTGTCATATTTGTAAGAAAATATGTACAAGCATATGCGGTTTAAAACAACACATAGACACTTCCCATGCAAATAAGGAGAAGCAGCAGATTTGCCACATCTGTGGGAAAACATTTAGATATCCACATTCCTTAAGAAAGCACATGAAAACCCACGATAAACAACGTGTTAAAAATGTAGAATGTTCAAAGTGCCCAAAAAAATTTTTCACTAAAAACAACCTGTATACTCACATGAGACACTTTCATGGATCAGAAATGAAGTTTGTTTGTGATATTTGCGATAGAGGTTTTTTGAGAAATGATTATTTAAAGAGACATTTAAAAATTCATGAGCCAGGCAGAGTTAGTACTGTTAGACTTCAGTCAGGAGTCAGGTTCCTTTGTGATATATGTGATAGAAATTATTCGAGAAGGGATCATTTGCTAAGACATTTAAAAAGTCATGAGCCAGGAGAAAAGGACACGTTTCTGTGTGATATTTGTAATAAAAGTTTTTCGAGAAATGATGAATTAAAAAGTCATTTAAAAAGTCACGGGATTGTTTTCACCCCTAAATATAGACTACCTTCAAGATATGATTGCGAAGCTTGTGAATTAGTTTTCACAGATGTGAACAAGTTTCAGCTTCATCTAAAACAATCGCATGACAACGCCTACAGAAGAAAATGGAAGTGTGACATATGTGGACTGGTTTACTTGACTTACGCTGCTATGCAGAAACATAGAAAACTGCATACCATGAACAACTCTTTATGCTGTCGCGTTTGTTACAAAAAATTTGATTCCAAAAGTGAACTGGAAGTACACGAGAGGTTACATACAGTTAGAAAAAAATCCTACAAATGCAGGGAATGTGGAGAATCTTTTGCTAGGAATTTTATGCTTGAGAATCATTTACTTACGAATCATAGGAATACAGAAGTTAAAATATATTCTTCTATGCCGCAGTTGTAATAAAATAATTAGTAATTTTGCTCATTTATGTAAAGAGACTCAGTGTACATACTTAAGTCTGTCATAATTGTGACATTTGTGGACTTGCTTACTTGAATTATAAGCCTTGTACAAACTAGAGCACTAGATAGGTAGGTTTGTTTGGGTAGGTGGGTAGTTTGAGTGGTTCTGCAGGAACTTTTGTGTAGTGTGTAAACTACCTACCCACCCTATCAAAGCTGAATATCCAGTGCTCTAGTACAAACAAAAAATAATAAATTGTTACTAAAATAGGCATTCATAAAGTCCTATCAATCCATCGATTCATTTTATACAAAAAAAAGTAAAAAAACAAAAATAAAAATATGATAACTCATAAACGAAACTGCATGTTTAAATTTGTTGCGCATGTTGGTTTTAAAAACTTTTTTGTGTGTACTAAAATCCGAGAAAATTCTAAATTTTGATCAGGGATATAAGGAAAAAATTAGGGATTCTTAATTTGCAAAACCTGCTAAGGTTTTGCCCAAATTTGATGTGCAAGAACTCTGTTTGTTTATATATAATAATATCTCTAATATCTTTTAATTTTAATTTAATATTTTAGTTAAGTAAAAATAAGTTTTGCAAACGCGTTTCGTATAAAATATTATCTTGAACAGTAAAATTTTATACAAATTATAGGATTATATATTCTCCTCAAATTATGTTGAAACAATATAAGACATTGTCAGTGCATTGGTAAAATGAAGTTAAATATCGGTAAAAGTGTTTTCGTTGTAGCTGCACTCATACACTGTTACAAAAAGTGTACCCTGTAAAGTCCCAACAAATCTTACGTAAACAGTCCTATGAAATCGGATCAATAAAGTAGGAAATTGTAGGATTTTTATAAGATTTGGCAAGACTGTTGTCAGTCAATCAGAAACCATTTTTTTCCCACGAGTGTATTAGTGCAGCTACAAGGAAAACACCTTATATACCCAAATCTGCCCAAGTAACACAATAGCTATAAAGTATTTCTTACCGCTAACAGCTTACAGCAAAACTGCAGCCATATGGCTGTAATTTTGTTGCGAAAGAGCGGAAAGAGATACTTTATAGCTACTGTGTCAAATTATTTCGCGGTAATGTGAAGTTGGGCGTTTAGGGAAAGTATTGTTATGTCGGCAGCTATATCAAACTGAACAAAAGCATGTAAAAACAAAAACCACTGTTTTAAGGCAAACATAAATTGTATGTCCATATTTAATTATGATAATGCATAATTTTAGTTGCAGTCATATAAAAACATTTGTTTTTTATTTTCAGCGTCACACTGGTCCACAAAAATGCAATATTTGTGAAAAAGTGTGTCCAACTCTACATTGTTTAAATTTACACAAACACAGAGAACATAGACGTAAAAATCACTCCATGTGTGACATATGCGGAAAAATATTTTCGTTTCCAGCCAATTTAAATCTAAAATTTCACAATGAAAATGGAGTTAATTCAAAATGTCCAATTTGTAAAACGAAAGTTTTTGATTTGAGGTTCCACACTCGGACATTTCACGAAAACAACTCCAAAAATGTTTGTCAATTATGTGGCCAAGGTTTTCATAGAGCCGATTATTTAAAAAGACATCTAGAAAACCATAAATCTGAAAAAATAAATATCTTTAATTGCAAAGTTTGTGATTTAAAATGTACAGGTAGGATTCTTTTTTTGGTTCACCTAAAAGAAGACCACGAAGATTATTTTAAAATTTATACAGAAGAAAGCTCTAAATTTAGAGCTTTCTTAAGGAAATAAGAAACTTCCTAAAGGAAATAAGACAAGCCCCAAAGGAAATAAGAAAACCCATACGAGAATAAAACAAATATATAACTGCGAATCTTGTGATTTTTTAGGCAGGGTTAAATTTCAGCTTCATTTAAAACAAAACCATGACTCAGTGTACAGAAGGAGATGGATCTGTGACATTTGTGGACTTGCTTACTTGAATTATAAGGTTTTGGACAAACATAAAAAACGTTGGAAAGGGCTATATTTGTTGTCAAGTTTGCTTCAAGAGGTTTGAAACGAAAAATGAACTAAATGAGCACCAGAATTCGCATAAGATTAACAGAAAAAAATTCCAAAAATTGGAATATGTGTAGAAATATGTATGCCAGGAAATTTTCCCTTAAGAATCACTTACTGACTAGTCACAAGGATTTAGTTTAATAAAAAATTCTATATTGAACTTCAAAATTTTGAACAAAGGCTTTGCCCAAGTGTTTTGTGCAATAACTTCTGAACAGTTCGATGTCCGATGCAACGGTTTTTTTTTTGTAGAGTTATCTTTTTATTTCTTTTAGTTTTATAAGAACCATATTTGTTTGAATCCAGTTTGATAAAAATAAGTCCTGTAAAATCTTCAATGTAATATTATAGAAATAAAGTACATAATGTAAAGTTACATTAGGTTTTGCAAAAAATACTTGTAGGGAAATAATTTGCAAATAACTCGAAAACGGTTAATGTTAGGTATGGGGTATCCCATATTCATTTTAAAGCAAATTTAAGGGTTAACTTAATAAAAAAATATATAGGGTGCCATTAAAAAAAAATGAGTTATGTCTATTTTAAATTTGTTAGATTTGATCTGCTTTCTGAGACACCCTGTATGAATTCTTGGGTTCTGTTTCGGCTTAGGATAATTCGGGTAAGTAATATTGATTAAACTACAAAAAAACTTTTATCCAATTTAAAAAATAAAGGATACATTATTTTTTTTATGGGTTCTTGAATTTGCTAATTTTTCGCTTAAAACTGAAATAACTCAAAAACTACCAGAGATAGACATAAAGTGCTATCCATCAAAATAAAGAAAATTTAATGAGAATTTTAAAAATTTAAAAAATATATAGGGGTTCCATTTAAAAAAACGAAGTTAAGTGCCACTTCCGGAAGTGGCACAAGCATAAAAATATTTTTAATCGATTGGCCATATTCAAAAACCCCAAAGTACAAAATATCAGATTTTTAAAATTATTCGTTCTCTATAAACTTTTAATAGACCACTTACGTGAATAACCCTGGATAACACTAGGCAACTTTTTTTTGCCCCGATCGGAAATTAAATTTTTTCTTAATAATTCAAGGACGTAGAAACCGAATCTGACCTTAGAAAAATTTCAGGACCTAAATTTTTGAGATACAAGTCCAGGAAATAATTACGTTTTTTTTTTCAAAATCTTAAAAAAAAAGAGTAGAATTTTGAAAATTTTAGGGTATATTAAAAAAAATACGAGGAACTCAAAAATATATATGCCAAGGACCTACTGACAGAGTGTACGCGAAAAAAAAATAAAAAGCTTAAAATTAAAGTGCAGAGTTTACTTAATTGCTCTTTTGTGGCAAAACTATCAAATCTGTATAAAAATTTTATAGCACTTAATTTGTAGATTATAAAATTCTCTACAAAAATATTTATACAAATATTTTTTTGTTTCGCTTAGTTTGTTTGTAAAAAGTAAATAAATGAAAAAGAAACAAAATTAAAGTACACAGTGTAAACTTTTTTCCCGAGCCCAAAAAATATATCAATATCAATTTAAAGACGCAGAATATAAATTTGACCTTAAAAAAATACAGCACGTCTTATTTTTTAAATTTTAGTACAGGCAATTATGCCAATTTAAAAATAATATATAAAACAAAATATTGTGTATTTTTGTTTGTTTTTTTAATGGTTCTACATCATAAAAATGTTACTTTATTATATAAGATCTTATTATTATTCTTATTTGAACCATATTACGTAACATTTTTTTAGTTCATTTTTGACCCCCTAGTAATGTTTTTGACAATTTTTAGCATGAGTACGTGGCGATAAGCTTGTCCCTTTATGCACCCTTCTCCTTACCCTCCACCCCTATTTAGTTTTGTCACTATCCATTTTTTTTTTTTATATTTTTTTTTTCATTAATAATATATATATAATAATAATATTATTCTACCTATGAATTTAAAGTTTCCAAATATATTAAAGTTAAAAACTTTTATAAAATAATAAATAAATATATTTAAAAATTGTGAAGTTCATATAATTTTTAAAAGTATAGACCCCGCTGTTATGAGGCCATGGCCTCCAGGCTCCCCCGGCGCCTATGGTATCGGAATACCCTATATATTAACCTATAGATTAATTCGTTAAGTTTAAGGAACTTTAGTTTTTAGTTAAAATTATTAGATCCTTTTGTTATTGTATTTTACAGGTATCCATAATAGTTATTTTATTAAAAATTTATTGTTTTATTTATCCTATAATGTATATACAGGAAGTCCAACATGCAGGACACAGGGGTCCTGGATAAAATTGACCCTCCTGATTCAAAATCCAAAGATTTCTTATCTTATTATTATTTCTTATCTGGTAGTTTTTAAGATATGACTATAAATTTGTAGATGCTTATGTTTGCATAAAATTAGGACATTTAAAATAAAAATTAAGATAGTACAAAACTGACTCCAGAATTGAACTCAGGAGGTCCAAATTACTAGAAGGGGATGGTTTTCAATCCAATTGGATTTAACAAATTTTAGGGCCTCGCTCTGTCCTCAATAGATTTTGCCCTCCTGTCTTCAAATTCGAAGGAATTTTGTAGATAGCTTTCTAGTTTTTGAGTTATATAAGAGCCATATGGCTCTTTAAAATTTACATGCCATTTTTCGCGTAAATTTTTTTATTTTTTTCAAAAAATTGAGATAGGGCGGAACTGACAGCAGATATGAACTCGGATGATCCAAATTAGTGGGAGGGGGTGGTTTTAAAACCGATTGGGGATGACAATGTTTTCAAGCTCCAAAAAGTCCAAGGGGTTTGCTTTTTTTCGACCAATTTTAGAGCCCCGATCGGGCCACAATTTTGGTTATATATAGATTTGGTCCTCCTAATTCCAAATCCGAAGGAATTTTCAGATAGCTCTTCTAGTTTTTGAGTTATGGCTCTTTAAAATTTTCATGCCATTTTTCGCGTAAAATTTTTACTTTTTTCAAAAAGTTGAGATAGGGCGCAACTGACACCAGATATGAACCTAGGAGGTCCAAATTAGTGGGAGGGGGTGGTTTTCAAGCCGATTGGGGATGACAATTTTTTCACCCTCAAAAAAATCCAAGCTTTTGCTTTTTTTCGGCAAATTTTAGGGCCCCGGTCGGGCCCTAATTTTGCTTATCGATAGATTCGGCCCTCCTGAATTCAAATCCGAAGGATTTTTTTAGATAGCTCTTCTAGTTCTCGAGTTATGGGCCTTTAAAATTTAGATCCCATTTTTCGCATAAATTTTTTACTTTTTTGAAAAAGTTGAGGTAGGGCGAAACTGACACCAGATATGAACTCGGGAGGTCCAAATTAGGGCCACTTGCACCAATGATGGTTTAACTTTAAACTTGGATTAAATTGACGGATGGCCAATCAGAACGCAGCATTTTTAACTTAAACTCGGTTTAGCTGAGGTAATCCCGTACCAAAAGTTGGTGCAAGTGGCCCTAAGGGTGCCCTTAGTGGGACATTATTTCTTTTATGTCAAATAAACCTTTATTGGTTTTATGTGAAAAAACCATATTGATTAGTTTGAACTACTAGTCAACTGTCAAAATATTGGCGTTTTTTGTAGTGTTTGTTTAATGGTGTTGTACTGCGTCTTTTCAAAGTCAATGACATTGTCTTCAAGAAAAAATATTATCTTTGCTTTTTCCCTCAATACTGCTTTGTAAGAAATACGTAATTATGGATTTAGAAAACTCTTGTATAATATGTTTTAACACATTAAAAGATAAACGACATGGTATAAACAGTAAAATCAAAAATATGATAGTAAAATTTGTACCAACAATGGTAAGCTCTTCTCTTTCAAGTAAAATAACGAATATTTTACATTAATATTACATTTTAGGACATTTATTTATCAAATGAACATAATTTGTGCAACAGCTGTTATACTAGTTTAAATAAAACTAATATGTTTATTCTTACCATTAAAAAAGCTGAAGAAAGATTGAAAAACAGCTCAAAACAAGGTAAGAAGAGTTACAATAGTAAAACTATGTTAATTTCTCAACATATTATTTAAAAACTTATTTTCATGAAAAAATGTGTCTAGAAAGCATGACAATTGTTTCTAGTCTGTTAATGGATGCCTAATATACCTCCATTGTATTTTTATTTTAATAAATTAAATTATGTTTTAGAAATAATGGACTTAAAAAATGAATCTGATGATGAACAGTTTGTCACAGATCATGATGAACTTATAACAAAAGATACCCTCAATGGAGAAATAAAACATGATAATACAAATATAATCGAAAATGAATATTATGAACAAAAATTTAACCCAGAGTATGTTATCATTGAAAATGAACATAATGTTGATGTACTTACTGAAACAGAGAACAATATAGTTGATCCACAAAAACAAGCAGAAGAAATATTGGATATTAAAAACAAACTGCTGTTACTTAAAATGTCTAAACTAGAATGTCCAACATGCCATGAAATAGTTAATATTTTGGGTAGGTGATCATAGATAGGTGATAATCTCCATCAGTCCAGTGCTGAACTCTTTAAAATTGACTACTTTTCTGCAGTTTCTGTCATTTTTTACATATCTTTGTGATTTAAATGCAAAAAGAGATGATTTCCACAAAAAAAAATGTTTTTTCTGGGAAATTTGTAACCACAATAACTTGAGAATGCAATGAGTTAAATAAAGTTTGGACTTTGGGTGGTGTAGAGGGTAAAAACTTCTATACACTTGAAAAAAATTGAAAAAACTTTTTATTTACATTATTAATTATTGTAGAGTCCCAAACACACATGGAAAACTGTCCAATAACCCACTTGTCTCTACAAAAGCTGGTACCTTGTGTAGATTGTGACATGTTAATATCAAAAACCAGACTACCTCAACATTGTGAAAAATTCCATGTTGTTATTCAATGCCAAAGCTGTAAATCAACCTTTGAAAGTAAACAAGATTTAAATAAACATTCTTCTCGGTGTACAAAGGTTTATAAGTGTCAAGAGTGTAAAATAAGGTAAGCAAAAACAAGTTTGGATATATATATATATATATATATATATATATATATATATATATATATATATATATATATATAATATTTCATTGCCAAAATTTTCTTCTATTCTTTATTGGCGATTTTCCATGTCCGCCAGTTTCCAAAAAAAAAAAATTTGTAGTTCTGTTTACAGTTTTTATGTTTGTTTTTTATCTCTAGATGCTTTAAAGCAAAAAAGAATATTTAATTTTTTTTGTTTTTTTTTTTGAAAAGGGAAACTATGTACTTTGACAAAAAATTTTTGAAAAGAAAAAATGTTTCAATTTTTTTTTTTTTTTTTGAAAACTACTACGCTAAAAAACTCCATTTTCAAGTCAGCTCAGATGTAATATTTTGAAAATGCTGCTATGCGACAAATGGAGTTACTGCTTTCTACTGTAGTAGGGCAGTAAAAGGTTCACTATATTTTTATTAAGTTGGCAAGTCACTATTTAATTAAATTATGATTAAACTAGCCATGAAGCTAAATCATTGCATGGATTATTTAAAAACTTAAACTTTGTTTATTCATTTTCTCCCAATAGATTTTATTTTTTATTTTTAGATTTTTTTTTGGAGGGGTCAGTAGAGTCGGAGTTCAATTTTGGCAAAAAAAATACAGTGTCTTCATAAAAAAATTCTTTTTTATTTATTTTTTTTGCAAA
The DNA here is from genome assembly GCA_958510825.1 of Brachypterus glaber. NCBI lineage: Eukaryota > Metazoa > Arthropoda > Insecta > Coleoptera > Kateretidae > Brachypterus > Brachypterus glaber. Next base: position 20,292,307 of record OY294053.1, read on the forward strand.
AAATTGAATTTTACTAATTATATGAAAAGTATTATTTTGTTAACAGCATTATTTTTTTTAGATTCAAGACAGCCCTTGAATGTTTGAAACATCATAATGAAAAACATCAAATTAAACACCCTTTATTAAAAAATAAAGAGGAGGAAACAGTAAAAAGTCCAGCAAAAAATACATTTAATTGCAAAAAATGTAATAAAAGGTATAAAATACTTATATATTCTACTTTTTTCTGTTTATGATAACCAGAGCTCGGATTGAGGTAATTATTTACCAGGGAATCGCAAAAATTAGAAATTTAAAATACTTTTATTTTCTATGTATGCAAACAAATATGCAAATTTAATTCAGTTTAATAAAGCTCTCCAGCGATTTTCTTGAAAACTAAAAGATAATCAAGTTCTGCAAAAACTATCTTAAATAAGACAACTCAAACTATCTTTTAGCATATATTTGATACTTTCAGCTCTGAAAATGTGGGCAGGGGTGCATGGGGGGAAATTTTTTAAATGAAAAGGGTGGTCGTGTGATACATCATTTTAAAGCAAATAAAATTTTCTATTGGACTGTATATTTTTTAAAAAAATTTTGATTTTACATTTTTTTGTGCTAAAATGGACAATTTTATAGGATTTAAAATGATGTATCACACGACCTCCCTTTCCATTTAAAAAATGTCCTTCGCCCAGATTTCAAGAGCTGAAAGTATCAAATATATACTAAAAGATAGTTTACGAGAAAATCGCTGGGTAAATAGAGTTGGGACACCCGGTATAAAGATCGTGCATTTACATAGTCGGCCGAAACTGACATGCGCACCCGGTAACAACCGCATATGTATAGGATATAATATGCTACGTCACACACTGACACACGTCCATTTACCTCCCTACAACGCTGCTTTGAAACTAATGCCTGGCTCCTATGAGTCGTGCGCGCTGTGCCAAGGGCGGGGCCCACTATCAAGAGAGTCATACACAGTGAAAGTGTTAAATAAAAAAAACATTAATAAAAAAAATTATTTTTTTTTTCAAAAATAATTTTTTTCATGTTCCCAGTGACTCACCTTGCAATAACATCGTCGATATGACATATCCATTAGTGAAATATAGTTTCAAATGTTTATTTACTCCAAAAATTATTTTTAATTTATTATTATTTATTAATTTTTGTGTGACCCCGGTAAATCATTAACCGTAAATAAATACTTCGATCCGACCGATATATGCATAGGAATAGGAAAAAAATTGATTTTTTTCTCAAGTTTTCTTGAAAATGCGTAACCCGCAACGTGAGCTTTTTACGTATTAGTCATACAGGATCATTCTTACATACCTAAATTTCTTTTAAGGAGTTTAAAAGGGGCTCCAAAAATTCAGTTTTTATTTAATAACTCGGGAACCCTTAATTTCAGAATTAACCACTTTTGAGAAAATTGCAATTAACTGTAAAATTTCACGTTTCGGCGGCCAAAAATTAAACACTTAAATGTTAAAAACCAATATTTCTATTCAAGAATAATAATCATCATGCATATTAACAATTATTTAATTAATATATATTATTGTAATATGAACACTAATTGTTTTAGTTTCAAAACAGCTGTTTTATGTTTGGATCACCACAATAAGACACATAAAAAGGATAAACTGAAGGAAGAACTAAAAATATCGAAGTTTAGTTGTGACAAATGTAGTAGTGTGTAAGTAAAAATTTCTTGCTAAAATATTTTTTCATTTTTTTTTTGAAAAATTAAAATATTTTTCGAAAAACGTAAAATTAAAAATATAATAACCGCGGTTTTCAACCCCCTTACCCCACCCCGATTTTTACCAAAAACAATCCCAGCCGTGAACTTTGAATAACGAACCTATGTTCCAAATTTGGACTATTTACCTTAACACGTTGACTACCACAAGAGTCTCCGGTGACTCTCAATATTTTTTCCATTTATTCGACGTATATTACCGGTGACTCTCAGTAGCATAGGTTAACATCATCATTATAACTCTCAAACATACATCATTTTAAAAATTATAAAATTCTATTTGACAACATATTTTTAATTTTTTTAAACATTTAAAATAGGGCTAAAAATGGGATTTTTTGTGGTAGCCAACGCATTAAAGTGTTCTAGAATTTACGGTCAGACAGAAGTTTTTTAGCGGAAATCATATTTTTGCATACAAAACGTCAAAAAACGTAAAAAAGCAAAAAAAAATTCTATAACTATAAGGCGCAAATTATTTTTATTATTTTATTAACAAAAACTTTCTAAACAACCTATGTATGTATTAGTTAAATGTAATCATGGATTTTTGTTTATTTCAGATATACTAATGCCGGGGCATATTTAGAACATTATGAAAAAAAACATAAGCCGAAAACTGATCGTCTTTGCGATAAATGTGGTGCTTTTCCCAAAAACTTGAGTGTTCATGCTTTGGTAAATATTTTTTAATAGCTTTTGCAAATGTGTCTTCTTAAAAAAACTTTATTTTGCTATTATAAAAAAAATAAAAAGAGAATCGTATTTTTCTGGAAACGTTGAAAAACGTGATTTTTTTATCTGTTAGTCGATATATATATATACAGTATATCTTGTAAACTTTGTAACTCGAAAACTGTTTGAGATAAAGATGCTTTCATACATAACTTTCTTATCTCGAGTTCTCGGTTGGGATTCTTTGAAAACTTTTGTTTATTCAAACTTTTATGATAGTTATTTATGATACAAATAAGTCTATAATTCGCACCCGTTATGGAACAGTGTCATAACACAAAAATTTGAAAAAGGTGTTTAGTTTATTATTACTGCTTTTATTGAGTTCTACGGATCTGGCATATTACATATAACTATGCTAGTTAGAATATGCCAGTTATACAGATCAGTAGATCTTAATAAGAGCAGTAATAATACACTAAACACCATTTTCAAAATTTTGTGTTATGACACTGTTCCATAACGGGTGCGAATTGTCAAAAAATGAGTTATGTGTCATGTTTCTAGACTGAAGTTCCCCAAAGAATATAATACAAACCTACATAGTATTTATATTTAAACTCTAAAAATGCCAGTCTCATTTGAAACTGAAAATAATAAATAATAAAACTAAAGTGAACTAAACTATATTTTTTTACAGGGGGTCTGTAGTGGTCCACAAACTTGTCATATTTGTAAGAAAATATGTACAAGCATATGCGGTTTAAAACAACACATAGACACTTCCCATGCAAATAAGGAGAAGCAGCAGATTTGCCACATCTGTGGGAAAACATTTAGATATTCACATTCCTTAAGAAAGCACATGAAAACCCACGATAAACAACGTGTTAAAAATGTAGAATGTTCAAAGTGCCCAAAAAAATTTTTCACTAAAAACAACCTGTATACTCACATGAGACACTTTCATGGATCAGAAATGAAGTTTGTTTGTGATATTTGCAATAGAGGTTTTTTGAGAAATGATTATTTAATGAGACATTTAAAAATTCATGAGCCAGGCAGAGTTAGTACTGTTAGACTTAAGTCAGGAGTCAGTTTCCTTTGTGATATATGTGATAGAAATTATTCAAGGAAGGATAATTTTCGAAGACATTTAAAAAGTCACGGGATTTTTTTCACCCCTAAATATAGACTACCTTCAAGATATGATTGCGAAGCTTGTGAATTAGTTTTCACAGATGTGAACAAGTTTCAGCTTCATCTAAAACAATCGCATGACAGCGCCTACAGAAGAAAATGGAAGTGTGACATATGTGGACTGGTTTACTTGACTTACGCTGCTAGGCAGAAACATAGAAAACTGCATACCAACAACAACTCTTTATGGTGTCGCGTTTGTTACAAAAAATTTCATACCAAAAGTGAACTGGAAATACACGAGAGGTTACATACAGTTAGAAAAAAATCCTACAAATGCAGGGAATGTGGAGAATCTTTTGCTAGGAATTTTATGCTTGAGAATCATTTACTTACGAATCATAGGAATACAGAAGTTAAAATATATTCTTCTATGCCGCAGTTGTAATAAAATATTTAGTAATTTTGCTCATTTATGTGAAGAGACTCAGTGTACATACTTAAGTCTGTCACAATTGTGACATTTGTGGACTTGCTTACTTGAATTATAAGCCTTGTACAAACTAGAGCACTAGGTAGGTTTGTTTGGGTAGGTGGGTAGTTTGAGTGGTTCCGCAGGAACTTATGTGTAGTGTGTAAACTACCTACCCACCCTAACAAAGCTGAATATCCAGTGCTCTAGTACAAACAAAAAATAATAAATTGTTACTATAATAGGCATTCATAAAGTTCTACCAATCCATCGATTCATTTTATACAAAAAAAAGTAAACAAACAAAAATAAAAAAATCATAACTCATAAACGAAACTGCATGTTTAAATTTGTTGCGCATGTTGGTTTTAAAAACTTTTTTGTGTGTACTAAAATCCGAGAAAATTCTACATTTTAATCAGGGATATAAGGAAAAAATCATGGAATCTTAATTTGCAAAACCTGTCATTGCCCTGCTAAGGTTTTGCCCAAATTTGATGTGAAAGAACTCCGTTTGTTTATATATATAATAATATTTCTATAGAGATATCTTTTGATTTTAATTTAATATTTTAGTTTAGTAAAAATAAGTTTAGCAAACGCGTTTCATATAAAATTTTATCTTGAACAGTAAAATTTTATACAAATTATAGGATTATATATTGTCCTCAAATTATGTTGAAACAATATAAGACATTGTCAGTGCATTGGTAAAATGAAGTTAAATATCGCTAAAAGTGTTTTCGTTGTAGCTGCACTCATACACTGTTACAAAAAGTGTACCCTGTAAAGTCCCAACAAATCTTACGTAAACGGTCCTATGAAATCGCATCAATAAAGTAGGAAATATCCCATCAACTTGATGGGTTTTCATGGTTTTTGATAAACTTTGGTAGGGTTTTCGTCACTTTAAAATAGAAATTACTATTCCTTTAAAATCACCATTCTCGGTCCCATCAAATCCTACGCAATGTATCAAAGCCCATTTAATCTTATTAAAATCCCATAGGATTTTTATAAGATTTGGCAAGACTGTTGTCAATCATTCAGAAACCATTTTTTTCCCACGAGTGTATTAGTGCAGCTACAAGGAAAACACCTGATATAAACAAATCTACCCAAGTATCGCAGTAGCTATAAAGTATTTCTTACCGCTCTTACGCAGCAAAACTGCAGCCATATGGCTGTAATTTTGTTGCGAAAGAGCGGCAAGAGATACTTTATAGCTACTGTGTCAAATTATTTCGCGGTAATGTGAGCGTTTAGGGAAAGTATTGTTATGTCGGCAGCTATATCAAACTGAACAAAAGCATGTAAAAACAAAAACCACTGTTTTAAGGGAAACATAAATTGTATATCCAAATTTGATTATGATAATGCATAATTTTAGGTGCAATCATATAAAAACATTTGTTTTTTATTTTCAGCGTCACACTAGTCCACAAAAATGCAATATTTGTGAAAAAGTGTGTCCAACTCTACATTGTTTAAATTTACACAAACACAGAGAACATAGACGTAAAAATAACTCCATGTGTGACATATGCGGAAAAATATTTTCGTTTCCAGCCAATTTAAATCTAAAATTTCACAATGAAAATGGAGTTAATTCAAAATGTCCAATTTGTAAAACGAAAGTTTCACGAAAACAACTCCAAAAATGTTTGTCAATTATGTGGCCAAGGTTTTCATAGAGCCGATTATTTAAAAAGACATCTAGAAAACCATAAATCTGAAAAAATAAATATCTTTAATTGCAGTTTGTGATTTAAAATGTACAGGTAGGATTCTTTTTTTTGGTTCACCTAAAAGAAGACCACGAAGATTATTTTAAAATTTATACAGAAGAAAGCTCTAAATTTAGAGCTTTCTTAAGGAAAAAAGAAACTTCCTAAAGGAAATGAGACAAGCCCCAAAGGAAATAAGAAACCCCCTACGAGAATAAAACAAATATATAACTGCGAATCTTGTGATTTAAATTTTTTAGGCAGGGTTAAATTTCAGCTTCATTTAAAGCAAAACCATGACTCAGTGTACAGAAGGAGATGGATTTGTGACATTTGTGGACTTGCTTACTTGAATTATAAGGTTTTGGACAAACATAAAAAAATACACGTTGGAAAGGGTTTGTTGTCAAGTTTGCTTTAAGAGTTTTGAAACGAAAAATGAACTAAATGAGCACCAGAAATCGCATAAAATTAACAGAAAAAAATTCCAAAAATGTGGAATATGTTGAGAAATGTATGCCAGGAAAATTTCCCTTGAGAATCACTTACTGACTAGTCACAAGGATTTAGTTTAATAAAAAAAATTGAACAAAGGCTTTGCCCAAGTTTTTTGTGCAATAACTTCTGAACAGTTCGATGTCCGATGCAACGATTTTTTTTGTAGAGTTATCTTTTTATTTCTTTTAGTTTTATAAGAACCATATTTGTTTGAATCCAGTTTGATAAAAATAAGTCCTGTAAAAGCTTCAATGTAATATTACAGAAATAAAGTACATAATGTAAAGTTACATTAGGTTTTGCAAAAAATACTTGTAGGTAAATAATTTGCAAATAACTCGAAATTGGTTAATGTTAGGTATAGGGTATCCCATATTCATTTAAAAGCAAATTTAAGGGTTAACTTAATAAAAAAATATATAGGGTGCCATTAAAAAAAATGAGTTATGGCTATTTTAAATTTGTTAAATTTGACCTGCTTTCTGAGACACCCTGTATAAATTTTTGGGTTCTGTTTCGGCTTATGATAATTCGGTTAAGTATTATTGCTTAAACTACAAAACAACTTTTCTCCAATTTAAAAAATAAAGGAGACTATTTTTTTAGGGGTTCTTAAATTTGCTAATTTTTCGCTAAAAACTTAAATAACTCAAAAACTACCAGAGATAGACATAAAGTGCTACCCGAGGGGCTGACCGCGTCTTAAATTTGTACAAAAGAGTTCCTCTGAGTTCCTTCGGAGTTCCTCCAAAGTTCCTTCGGAGTTCCTCCGAGTTCCTTGGGAGCTCCTCCTGTGTTCCTTAAGAGTTCCTCTCTGGAAGGGGTAATTTTGTCGGTGTATCTGTCGGTCGTTCTGCCAGGGAAATCTTCTAGGCACAGAACCAGAAAAAAATCTAAGGGGGCTCAGCCCAGGGAGGCACCCTCAAAAAAAAAGCTTTGTCCCTGACGGTTTCAACCAAAACTTGGAGCCTCTACAAAAAAAAAAAAAAATTATCGCCCAAAAAAAAACCTTCATGAAAAAAGCTTTGTCCCTAACGGTTACTACCACTTGGCGCCCCTTCAAACAAAAATTGGCGCCCCAAAATTACCTTCAACATAAAAGGCTTTGTCTCTGACGGTTTCAACCAAAACTTGGCGCCCCTACAAAAAAAAAAAATAACCCCCCCAAAAAAATACCTTCATGAAAAAAAACTTTGTCCCTGACGGTTACTACTAAACTCGACACTCCTTCAAAGAAAAAATTGGCGCCCCAAAATACTTTAAGAAAAAAGCTTTGTTCCTGATAGTTTCTACCAAACATGGCGCCCCTGAAAAAAAATTGGCGAGTAGGTGACTTAAAAAATACTGACTTTTTAAGAGTTCCTTCGGAGTTCCTCAGAGTTTCTGGAGTTCTTTAGAGTTCCTCATGAGTTCCTATGGCTTGTACAAAAGATTTCCTCGCGGTCAGCCCCTCGGTGCTACACATCAAAATAAAAAAAATTTAATGAAAATTTTAAAAATTAAAAAATAAATAGGGTGTTCCATTTAAAAAATCGAAGTTAAGTGCCACTTCCGGTACAACCGGAAGTGGCACAAGCATAAAAATATTTTTAGTCGATTGGCCATATTCAAAAACCCCAAAGTACAAAATATCAGATTTTTAAAATTATTCGTTCTCCATAAACTTTTAATAGACCACTTACGTGAATAACCCTGTACCATTAATAAATTGGCGAATCTTTCATTATAATAAAATACTAATGCCAAATGATAAATTAGCGAGTAATTACTATCAATAATATTTTATTTTATTTTTTTATTTATTTATTTACGGGATACCCCCTTTTTTTAAATATTACAAAAATGTTATCACATTAAATATGTTAAAATAAATTAATAATTAATAATAATTAAGTTAAAAATATATGAAATAATTATTAAATACATAAAAATCAGATTACATAATAGAATGTAGGAAAATAAAATAAAATACATATCTTCTAAGGGGGAGTGACTGAAACTATTGAATGACTAGCTCAGTACGTTTTAACCATATTCCAGTTATATTAACCATCGGATTTAGATTTGATAGTCGCATCATTCTGTTCAATGGGCTATGGTATGTATAATTGGAGTTATGAAAACCTATATAAAATAAAAAATTTGTTCGCGTCCTGTAATTTGTGTTAAAATTGATTTTAGCCAAAATAGTGGGACATTCTAGTTTTCCAGACAGTATTGAGTTAAGAATGCAAAGATCAGATTTATAACGACGCTGAAGTAGAGTGTCAACCTTTATCCGATCGTTAATAGCTGCATAGTTATAAACAAAGTTTTCTCTTGTTATACCAAGTCTATATCCTGCAATCCTCATAAAGCGACGTTGGACAGATTCTATTAAATCGATATTGATTTGGTAGCATGGTGACCATATTACTGCTGCGTATTCAAGGTTAGGTCTTACTATAGTGCAGTAAAGGTGTTTATAAGTCTCAACTGTGAATTCACCACTCATTCTTGTAACATAGCCTAGAATTTGTAGGGTTTTCATGACACAACCCCGTATGTGACTGTTGAAGTTTAACTGTTTGTCGAAGACAACTCCTAAATCTTTAATTTCTTCAACTATTTGCAGTTGGGTACCATTCATTTCATAATAGCTTTCTAAAGGTCTTAAGATTCTATAAAACGTAATTGAGTAGCATTTACTTATGTTTAAGGTCATACCATGTTTTTTAAACCAAATAATTAAATTATCCATGTCACACTGAACAAGATACTGATCACAGATTGACCGCACCATCTTATATAACTTTAGGTCATCTGCAAACAGTAGTATTTCACAATATTTTATTACCAAAACAATATCGTTTATAAATAAAAGAAAAAGGAGAGGTCCAATATGTGAGCCCTGAGATACTCCAGAGGTTACAAGTATACAAAAGGAAACAAAGTTTTTTATTTTCACTTGTTGTGTTCGGTCGGATAAAAAACTGACAATCCACTTCAGTAGCATGCCATACCCAATGCTTCCAGCTTTTTAAACAGAAATTTGTGAGGAACAGTGTCAAAAGCCTTTTGTACATCTGCATAAATGGAATCTACTTGGTATCCTAGTTCAAAAGTATTAAGTATATAATCCTGATAGAGTAGCAAATTAGTCACTATGGATTTTCCCTCGCAGAATCCGTGTTGAGCAGTGTTGATAATATTTTTAGTCGCCCACGTTAATTTTGCTGTAACCAACCCAGGTAGCAAGGGATGTTATATTACAAGAAATTAACATCACTTTTGGGTGTATTTTTAAACTAAATCATAACATCACATAATATTGAAAAATAACATGTATTTAAAATCACATTTGCAACGTAACACGTGTGACGTGACAACCATGTTATTTAATAACAAATATTTACCAACGCTGTGAATATATCGCATGTCACATATTAACGTGGCTTTCACGTGAATGTCATGTTATTTTGCTTCTCACTGACGTTCGAAGCAAAAAAATCGATATAAGATGATGTTGATAGAGTAAATTATTATAAGGAAATTGTATACACATTATACGATTTCCAATGGATAGGGGGCTCTGCCGGGCTTCTCAAGACCACGGACACGGATTAAAGGATATATTCTCCGCTTAATCTGCAATTTCGTATTTAGAATCTATCTGTTTCAATCTGTGATTGTTTCAATTACTGATTGATTTTAAATCCGATTTTTTTATAGGGTTATAGCGTTTTTAATGGTTTTAATTTAGAAAAAGCTAATATCCTAAAATATTATTTAAATATTAAAGTACCAGTAACGGCATCCATAAGATATTAGATATAACAGGAATGTGGATTTATGATGTCACAAACACGTTATTTTCGGGATGTCATTGTGTGATGTTATTAGGGGCGGACTTAGGACATCCCCACCATGCTATATTCTTGTTAAATGAGACTACAATCTTAACATCACATGTCACATATTAACGTGACTTTCACGTGAATTTCATGTTATTTTGCTACCTGGGCAGGCTCCCCCGACGCCTATAGGCTACCATATATAGGATACCATATCTGGAATCGGAATACCCTATATGTTAACCTATAGGTAAATTCGTTAAGTTTAATTAACTTTACTTTTTAGTTAAAATTATTAGATCTTTTTGTTATTGTATTTTACAAGTATCCATAATAATTATTTTATTAAAAATGTATTGTTTTATTTATCCTATAATGGAAGTCCAACATGCAGGACACAGGGGTCCTGGATAAAATTGACCCCCCCTGATTCCAAATCCGAAGGATTTTTTTCGATAGCTCTTCTAGTTTTCGAGTTATGGCCCTTTTTGGTCATCGATAGATTCGGCCCTCCTGATTCTAAATCCGAAGGATTTTTTTCGATAGCTCTTCTAGTTTTCGAGTTATGGCCCTTTGAAATTTACATGCCATTTTTCGCGTAAAATTTTTACTTTTTTCAGAAAATTGAGATTAATTAAAAATTTATTGTTTTATTTATCCTATAATGGAAGTCCAACATGCAGGACACAGGGGTCCTGGATAAAATTGACCCCCCTGATTCCAAATCCGAAGGATTTTTTTCGATAGCTCTTCTAGTTTTCGAGTTATGGCCCTTTAAAATTTAGATGCCATTTTTCGCGTAAATTTTTTACTTTTTTGAAAAAATTGAGATAGGGCGAAACTGACACCAGATATGAACTCAGGAGGTCCGAATTAGTGGGAGGGGGTGGTTTTCAAGCCGATTGGGGATGACAAATTTTTCACCCTCAAAAAAATGCTTTTTTTCGGCAAATTTTAGGGCACGGTCGGGCCCTAATTTTGGTCATCGATAGATTCGGCCCTCCTAATTCCAAATCCGAAGGAATTTTTTCGATAGATTCGGCCCTCCTGATTCCAAATCCGAAGGAATTTTTCAGATAGCTTTTTTAGTTCTCGAGTTATGGCCCTTTAAAATTTAGATGCCATTTTTCGCGTAAATTTTTTACTTTTTTGAAAATGTTGAGATAGGGCGGAACTGATGCCAGAAATGAACTCAGGAGGTCCAATTTAGTGGAAGGTGGTGGTTTTCAAGCCGATTGGGGATGACAAATTTTTCACCCTCAAAAAAATGCTTTTTTTCGGCAAATTTTAGGGCCCCGATCGGGCCCTAATATTGGTCATCGATAGATTCGGCCCTCCTGATTCCAAATACGAAGGAATTTTTTCGATAGCTCTTCTAGTTCTCGAGTTAGGGCCCTTTAAAATTTAGATGCCATTTTTCGCGTAAATTTTTTAATTTTTTGAAAAAGTTGAGATAGGTCGCAACTGACACCAGATATGAACTCAGGAGGTCCAAATTAGTAAGAGGGGTGGGTTTCAAGCCGATTCTGGATGACAAATTTTTCACCCTCAAAAAAATCCAAGGGGTTAGTTAACCTTTGCTTTTTTTCGGCAAATTTTAGGGCCCCGATCGGGCCCTAATTTTGGTCATCGATAGATTCGGCCCTCCTGATTCCAAATCCGAAGTAATTTTTTCGATAGCTCTTCTAGTTCTCGAGTTATGGCCCTTTAAAATTTAGATGCCATTTTTCGCGTAAATTTTTTACTTTTTTGAAAAAGTTGAGATAGGGCGCAACTGACACCAGATATGAACTCAGGAGGTCCAAATTAGTAAGAGGGGTGGGTTTCAAGCCGATTGGGGATGACAAATTTTTCACCCTCAAAAAAATCCAAGGGGTTAACCTTTGCTTTTTTTCGGCAAATTTTAGGGCCCCGATCGGGCTCTAATTATGGACATCGATAGATTCGGCCCTCCTGATTCCAAATCCGAAGGAATTTTTTCGATAGCTCTTCTAGTTCTCGAGTTATGGCCCTTTAAAATTTAGATGCCATTTTTCGCGTAAATTTTTTAATTTTTTGAAAAAGGTGAGATAGGGCGCAACTGACACCAGATATGAACTCAGGAGGTCCAAATTAGTAAGAAGGGTGGGTTTCAAGCCGATTGGGGATGACAAATTTTTCACCCTCAAAAAAATGCTTTTTTTCGGCAAATTTTAGGGCACGGTCGGGCCCTAATTTTGGTCATCGATAGATTCGGCCCTCCTAATTCCAAATCCGAAGGAATTTTTTCGATAGATTCGGCCCTCCTGATTCCAAATCCGAAGGAATTTTTCAGATAGCTTTTTTAGTTCTCGAGTTATGGCCCTTTAAAATTTAGATGCCATTTTTCGCGTAAATTTTTTACTTTTTTGAAAATGTTGAGATAGGGCGGAACTGATGCCAGAAATGAACTCAGGAGGTCCAATTTAGTGGAAGGTGGTGGTTTTCAAGCCGATTGGGGATGACAAATTTTTCACCCTCAAAAAAATGCTTTTTTTCGGCAAATTTTAGGGCCCCGATCGGGCCCTAATATTGGTCATCGATAGATTCGGCCCTCCTGATTCCAAATACGAAGGAATTTTTTCGATAGCTCTTCTAGTTCTCGAGTTAGGGCCCTTTAAAATTTAGATGCCATTTTTCGCGTAAATTTTTTAATTTTTTGAAAAAGTTGAGATAGGTCGCAACTGACACCAGATATGAACTCAAGAGGTCCAAATTAGTAAGAGGGGTGGGTTTCAAGCCGATTCTGGATGACAAATTTTTCACCCTCAAAAAAATCCAAGGGGTTAGTTAACCTTTGCTTTTTTTCGGCAAATTTTAGGGCCCCGATCGGGCCCTAATTTTGGTCATCGATAGATTCGGCCCTCCTGATTCCAAATCCGAAGTAATTTTTTCGATAGCTCTTCTAGTTCTCGAGTTATGGCCCTTTAAAATTTAGATGCCATTTTTCGCGTAAATTTTTTACTTTTTTGAAAAAGTTGAGATAGGGCGCAACTGACACCAGATATGAACTCAGGAGGTCCAAATTAGTAAGAGGGGTGGGTTTCAAGCCGATTGGGGATGACAAATTTTTCACCCTCAAAAAAATCCAAGGGGTTAACCTTTGCTTTTTTTCGGCAAATTTTAGGGCCCCGATCGGGCCCTAATTTTGGTCATCGATAGATTCCGCCTTCCTGATTCCAAATCCGAAGGAATTTTTTCGATAGCTCTTCTAATTTTCGAGTTATGGCCCTTTGAAATTTAGATGCCATTTTTCGCGTAAATTTTTTATTTTTTTGAAAAAATTGAGATAGGGCGGAACTGATGCCAGAAATGAACTCAGGAGGTCCAAATTAGTGGAAGGGGGTGGGTTTCAAGCCGATTGGGGATGACAAATTTTTCACCCTCAAAAAAATCCAAGGGGTTAACCTTAGCTTTTTTTCGGCAAATTTTAGGGCCCCGATCGGGCCCTAATTTTGGTCATCGATAGATTCCGCCTTCCTGATTCCAAATCCAAAGGAATTTTTTCGATAGCTCTTCTAATTTTCGAGTTATGGCCCTTTAAAATTTAGATGCCATTTTTCGCGTAAATTTTTTATTTTTTTGAAAAAATTGAGATAGGGCGGAACTGATGCCAGAAATGAACTCAGGAGGTCCAAATTAGTGAAAGGGGGTGGGTTTCAAGCCGATTGGGGATGACAAATTTTTCACGCTGAAAAAAGTCCAAGGGGTTTGCTTTTTTTCGGCAAATTTTAGGGCCCCGATCGGGCCCTAATTTTGGTCATCGATAGATTCGGCCCTCCTGATTCCAAATCCGAAGGAATTTTTTCGATAGCTCTTCTAGTTCTCGAGTTATGGCCCTTTAAAATTTAGATGCCATTTTTCGCGTAAATTTTTTACTTTTTTGAAAAAGTTGAGATAGGGCGCAACTGACACCAGATATGAACTCAGGAGGTCCAAATTAGTAAGAGGGGTGATTTTCAAGCCGATTGGGGATGACAAATTTTTCACCCTCAAAAAAATGCTTTTTTTCGGCAAATTTTAGGGCACGGTCGGGCCCTAATTTTGGTCATCGATAGATTCGGCCCTCCTAATTCCAAATCCGAAGGAATTTTTTCGATAGCTCTTCTAGTTCTCGAGTTATGGCCCTTTAAAATTTAGATGCCATTTTTCGCGTAAATTTTTTATTTTTTTGAAAAAATTGAGATAGGGCGGAACTGATGCCAGAAATGAACTCAGGAGGTCCAAATTAGTGGAAGGGGGTGGGTTTCAAGCCGATTGGGGATGACAAATTTTTCACCCTCAAAAAAATCCAGCTTTTTTTCGGCAAATTTTAGGGCCCCGATCGGGCCCTAATTTTGGTCATCGATAGATTCCGCCTTCCTGATTCCAAATCCAAAGGAATTTTTTCGATAGCTCTTCTAATTTTCGAGTTATGGCCCTTTAAAATTTAGATGCCATTTTTCGCGTAAATTTTTTATTTTTTTGAAAAAATTGAGATAGGGCGGAACTGATGCCAGAAATGAACTCAGGAGGTCCAAATTAGTGGAAGGGGGTGGGTTTCAAGCCGATTGGGGATGACAAATTTTTCACGCTGAAAAAAGTCCAAGGGGTTAACCTTTGCTTTTTTTCGGCAAATTTTAGGGCCCCGATCGGGCTCTAATTTTGGTCATCGATAGATTCGGCCCTCCTGATTCCAAATCCGAAGGAATTTTTTCGATAGCTCTTCTAGTTCTCGAGTTATGGCCCTTTAAAATTTAGATGCCATTTTTCGCGTTAATTTTTTAATTTTTTGAAAAAGTTGAGATAGGGCGCAACTGACACCAGATATGAACTCAGGAGGTCCAAATTAGTAAGAGGGGTGGGTTTCAAGCCGATTGGGGATGACAAATTTTTCACCCTCAAAAAAATCCAAGGGGTTAGTTAACCTTAGCTTTTTTTCGGCAAATTTTAGGGCCCCGATCGGGCCCTAATTTTGGTCATCGATAGATTTGGCCCTCCTGATTCCAAATCCGAAGGAATTTTTTCGATAGCTCTTCTAGTTCTCGAGTTATGGCCCTTTAAAATTTAGATGCCATTTTTCGCGTAAATTTTTTACTTTTTTGAAAAAGTTGAGATAGGGCGGAACTGATGCCAGAAATGAACTCAGGAGGTCCAAATTAGTAAGAGGGGTGGGTTTCAAGCCGATTGGGGATGACAAATTTTTCACGCTGAAAAAAGTCCTTAAGTACTTTGCTTTTTTTCGGCAAATTTTAGGGCCCCGATCGGGCATAGATTCGGCCCTCCCGATTTCAAATCCGAAGGAATTTTTTAGATAGCTCTTAAAGTTGTTGAGTTATGGCCCTTTGAAATGTTAATGTTTAGATGACTTATAGTTTATGGCTCTTTAAAATTTACATGCTATTTGTAGCATCTTTTAAGGTAGTTTTAAATAAAACAAACCGATACATTTATAACAAATTTATTTAAAAACTTTTGCTACAAATAATGTAATAAAACTAGGCTTATTACAAAAAATATTTAGCAAATGCTCTGGTATAATACTAGCAGGAGAAGATATTTATAAAAAAAATGTATAAGGCATATAAGAACACAATTTTTAATTTTTTGCCATTTAATAGACTATAATTTAAACAAATAATATAATAAATTAAAACTAGGCTTATATTTTTTTCTACTGCTTTTTATTAGAAGCAAATGTACCAGTGGCAAACCACATATATACACAACAAGAAATATTTTTCATATTCTACAAAGGGCGTACAAGAACACAGTTTTTTAAGTTAATGTAAATAAATAAAAAACTTTGCTTTTATATAAATCTTCAATAATTATAATTAATTTTTCTTTTTTAATTGTTTTTAAATATAAGCGAACTCGCTAGTGGCCTATAGCGCATTTAAAGTGTTTAATAAATTTATTTTGTTAATATTAGGAAATCCCCACAAACCAATCTCTTAAAAAAAAAGTCCTATAGGGATGGATATAATTGAAACCATTCCGGTCGTAATAAACTCCATTTAAGCGCCTACAAAAAAAGGTAAAATTTAAAACATTTGCAAACAAATTTTGAACTTATTTGTGAATACGTAACCAATTAATTTCCACATGCTGACTTGGTGATCACCAAACGTCAGGCTGCAGTCTGACTAAGCAATACCAATTCAGCCTGTAAAAATAAATTGGTAACATATTAACTAAGGTGGAATAGCATTCTCCTGCCACCCAAGGACCCCCTGCATGACAGCATCCTGCTATTATCACCTCCACCAACTTTGGAAATACCCAAAATATAAACGAACACGGTAAGAATTCGGGAAACCGGGACTTGGGAGCCTCCCAAAAATCACCAAGTTCGGGAATATAAAGAGTAAACATAACGTTATCGTTACGTCCAAAACCAGGGCCTTACGGATACAACCATAACAGTAATGCTAACATTAAAGTGCTGGTACACTTTGAAATATTAGCCATTACTTATACAGATGGACCAGTCTGCAAAAAAGGAACGCTTCAAAATACAGCACAACCTGCGATTGATTTAATGACTTTACCAAAGTCACCAAACAAATCTCAAGTTTCATGAGTGGACACGATGCCAGCAAAAACCGTCACGCCGAATTTGTGACACAAACCCTGAATTTGTTAATTCTTGTCGATTCTGAGGGCCCGTCGGATATGCATCTCAGCCACCGGCTTGCGCCAAATTGATGCAGAGAGTTTGACGCCTCAGAACAGCTTTCAATTAACCCATTTAAACCCACGGATGTATTTCGAAACTAAATCGCGAGTGTTTCTCCAAGGGTCAATGTCTTACGACAAAAATCCTCTTTGATAACAAACGAAACTCTCCGTTTTTGCGTAGTGAGTTCGAGTTTCATCCCCCATAAAAATTATTGGTAATATCAAAAAACGGTGGAAGAGTTTTCAAATATTAGCCATAATATTATGTGGGATAAAACGGTTGGTATAGTACCTTCACACAATAAAGTACGCCACGATCTAAGAATTATGGTGATAACATTCCACAGTTACCAAAATAATGACTCATTCTCATGGACGTCACACCACGTACGTTCGTGGGCTAATGCCATAAAATCCTAATCCGGAAGGATATACGACACTTTCCAAAAGGCTAGTTTGACCCGTCAATGAATCCAACACGCTACTGCGCTGCCAGGGACTCAAAATCTGAAACTCACAGATGGAGAGTCTCTTACACAGCACCCAACAAAAGACATCAAATGTCGATTTTTTGCCGGGCAGAACAAATATATTTATAAGGGCAACGTCAACCAGTGAGTACTGCCTGATTGGCTCCACCCCTTGTAATAAAATATGAGTGCTACCCGGGAGTATTGGGAGTCGAGCCACTTAAATACATTCATTGCACACAAACCTAACCCATTGCTATTAACCCATAGACGTACTTTAATGTTAAATCTCGAGAATTCCATCAAAGGCCCTTTTACAGAAAGACCAAAAACCCCGATCTTTATAAAGGATCACTCCAATAGCGAACCAGCGGTCACCAAAAATGAAGGGAGCAAATGCACTCGCTGCAAAATCATCCTTTGACAACAAACCGAAAAACTCCAGTACTACACCCAAATAAGTTCAAAATTTGCTTACAAATATCGCATTTTAATTTTACCATTTAGTGAGTTTATATGGTTACCAATATACCAAGCTCGTAATATTGAAGATTGAAATACAAAAGAATTTAACTGAAAATGAAAACAGGAAAAGAGTGGAACAGGTAAAAAGAGTGGAAATGGCAGGAAAAAAATTGAATTTTAAAGCTGAATAAACGTGCGATCGTTTTTGATAAGTAAAAAGAAGAGGAAATGGTAGGAAGAGTTTGAAATGTGCAGAAAGCCGAAAAGAGTGTGGGAATGTAAGTGAAAAGTAGAAAGAAGAAAGGAAAAGGCTGGGGTAAAGAAAGCACAAAAAATGGAAATGTAATTGAATAGTAGATATTTACAGCTAAAGTCCAATGTAAGACAATAAACAATAGTTTAACAAGTTTAGTATAGTGCTAACCATATAAACCCACCTTAACACTATCCAATGAAGAAATGTAGTTTTTTTGCACGTTTTGAATATTAGGTTGATCTTGAAAATAGGGATGGACCCTCCACAGAAATTCACCCACTTTTAAATATTCGTTATACCATTATGTACTTTCTTATAATTAAATACATGCTATAAACAAAAACAAAAATGATGAATGTTGATTGGTGTCTAAATTTCCATGGTTTCTGTGCTAGTCCTTCCATTCTCTTGGTGTCTCTCGGTCTTCACATCATCTCCCATTTGAATTATTCAATTTTTTTTGTTTCTTATACATGCCAATTCTGAAAATAAAAACAGGCTGTAAATACTTCTCTTAACACCTTCCCCTATAGCTCATACAAGTTTTTTTTTTTCAAAAAATTTGATTTAGGTACTTTTTTTACCACAAACGAATAATTTTCAAATAAAAAAGTTTACCCAACTTTGACCCCCTTACCAAAAGCAATGCCATCCGAAATATATTTTTTTCGACGAAAAATTTTGGAAAAATAAACTAAAAAAATGATTTTGAATTTTTTTTTTGGGAACAAAAAAATTTTCAATTTTTTTTATAAGTTTCATTTTTCGAAATAAGAAAAAATGTATTTGAAAAAAAAAATTTATCTTTTTTTCTGGACTTACCCCACTCCGATTTTTACCGAAGCCTAGAACTTTGGAGAATCAACCCATGGTCCAAATTTGAAGTCTTTATCTCAAAGCGTTCTCGAGTTATCATGGTCACAAATTTCCCAGAGACAGATTTTTTTTAAGGAAATCATTTTTTTTAGGTTTCTTAAAAAAAAAACGAAAAATTTTGAAAAAAAAAATTGAAAAAGAGTTTTAGCCTTGTTTTTTAGTTAAACCCTTAAGAACTTTGTTTTTGGGGGGATTATTATAAAAAAATCGATTTTCACAAAAAATGTCAACCTAGAACTTTGGATAAGAAACCGAAGGTCCAAATTTAAAGTATCTAGGTAAAAGCATTCTCGAGTTAACGTGATCAGGAATTTCCCGAAGGGAGGCTGACGGAAATAATCTTTTTTGGATACCTACCTATAAAACGTCGAGAAATGTAAAAAAAAATAATATTTTTTCAACATTTTTTTTTGTTTATTAAAAACATGTTTTGTACAAAAACCTTAAAAAAATATCAGTTTTTCTTTTCAAAAGGGGAAAAGTATTGTATGGTAGAAGTTTTTTTTTTCAGTTTTTCAAAAAAAAATAGCATTCACAATTTGAATTGGAGGCTCTTTGACACAGAATATCTTATTCTGTCCGATTAAAAAAACAGCAAACACGAGAGAGATCAGTGGTGTACAGAAAATAAATTATTCCTATCTTACCATGTAAAAATTGAACATCAGTGAGTGGCCTTTGGGAAGTCATAATTTCATGATAAGTTTTCATGATAAACCATTTTTTGACTGGGTAACAACAAGGAAATAAATCCCATTTTTTATCCCGCTCATATCACATTGAACTGAAATCTGAAAACAAAACAAAAAATTAAGTTCAAAAGTTTTTCAAATTTTTTTTTTCTTTTAATTTTTTTATTAAAAAATAAATTAATAAATAAAAAAATTTGGTTCAAAATAACTTTTTCAAAACAATTTTGTTTTTTGAAAAATTTTGCTTCAAAAATATTTATTCAAAAAAAATTAATCTTCGCAATTTAAATATGCGTGTCTTCAAGATATTTGAAAATACTTGGTAGGTATTTCTATTTTTAATAAATTCAAAAATCTTACCCAGTAGCAAACTCAATCAGGGTCCATTATTTTGAAGATTTGCGATTTTTCATAAAACATTTTTTGTTCTTGACAGAGACTCTGGATCTTGGTGACAAAAAATATTTAAATGGTAGGTTTTCTTTTTTGAATCCTGCTCCTGTGCTTATTCAAATGAAATCTGAAACAACCAAAAAAAAATTAAATTTCATTTTCGAAAAAAAAACTTTTTCGATTTTTTTTTTAAATTAAAGTAAGCACACTAGAATGGCTACTATGTACAAGTGGTAAAAGCTGTAAAAGACTGCTTTAGCAACAAAAATGGGAAATTATGTTATGGAAAGTTTTTACAAAGATTCACCATTGAAGGGTCCACCACTCAAAATATGAACTCTAAATGCTCAAGCACTTCTTAAATGAGTCAGGGTACTACTTAAAAACGGGACAAATAATAAAATATAACTTGTATTTAGCAATAAATGCTGCATACAAGGAAGATACATTCCTTCATATACACGAATAGTCCACAAAACATACTAAGTTACGGATAAGTTTGATAATTGCTTCACTCTGACACAATTTTTAACCTTATGCGTAAATTAACTTAAGTTTTGCAATATAAGCTGACATGACTTTGACAATATTTAAGTAAAGCTGTGCAAATGCTTTGCACACAATTGTGCGAAGGCTCTGGGCACAACTGTGCGCAAACTCCTGAAATTAAGGTAAAAAAAAAGAAAAAACATAGATTTTTTTGAATGTTACCCAATTTCTATCTAAAATTTGATCTAAAGCTTCTCAACTTATCCAGGGTACCATATAAAACACCAGAAAATTGGAAGAAAAAAACATTAAAAAAGAACGTAAAACATTTACAAGGTTTAAAATACAAAAACTGCACACATCTGAGCAATAAAATCGAAAATTTAAAGTTAGAAATTCTGCACTGTGCTACCTACACCTCACTGCGTCGTAAAATTGAAGCTGCGCAGGCGCTTTGCGTTCCCTCAAAAAAAATACGCGGTTTAAGAGCAAATGTTACCCAATTACCATTAAAATAGAACCTATATAAATTAAAACTTCTTAAATTAACCAGGGTCCACATAAAAACGCCACAAAACTGCTTACGTACAGCTTTACTGTGGTTATGCAACATTAAATTTTGATTCCATGGAAAAAACTTTACCAGAAAGCGTAAAAACATTTACAAAGGGCTAATAAAAGTTTAAACACAAAAACTGCACATACCTGAATGATAAAATCATTAATTTCAACTATATTTAGCTACAAATGCTGCACTGTATCAACTTCTGACCACGACATAAAATCTGAAGCTGCGCAAACGCTTCGCGCACAGTGTTGTCAGCTTTACCACAAAAACAAAAAATCGTTTTTATTGAATTTACGTAAATTAAAAGCAAATATACTCAATAACAGTCCAAATTACAATCGCTGAATACATTAAACCTCTTAAATGATCCAGGGTACCACTTCAGACACAAAAAAAAAAAAATAAACTGAACCGCGTAAATGGGATTGTGCAAAATTAGTCAGGAAGCCTTTACCGAAAAACGTTAAAAATTCCTACAAAGCAAAGATAAAGGTTTAAAACCAAAAACAGAACATACCTGAATAATAAAACCGTTCACTTAAAGAATATTTAGTAACAAACTACCCGCAGCTTCCATGTTCGGCGTCACTCAAAGCTGTGAACACGCTATGCGTATGCGCGCACATGGCGTCAAACTTCCCTCCAAAAATTAGTTCAAATAAAACATTATTTCTTTTATGTCAAATAAACCTTTATTGGTTTTATGTGAAAAAAACATTTTGATTAGTTTGAACTACTAGTCAACTGTCAAAATATTGGCGTTTTTTGTAGTGTTTGTTTAATGGTGTTGTTCTGCGTCTTTTCAAAGTCAATGACATTGTCTTCAAAGAAAAATATCTTTGCTTTTACCCTCAATACTGCTTTGTAAGAAATACGTAATTATGGATTTAGAAAACTCTTGTAGAATATGTTTTAACAAACTAAAAGATAAACGACATGGTATAAACAGTAAAATCAAAAATATGATAATAAAATTTGTACCAACAATGGTAAGCTCTTATCTTTCAAGTACAATAACGAATATTTTACATTAATATTACATTTTAGGACATTTATTTATCAAATGAACATAGTTTGTGCAACAGCTGTTATACTAGTTTAAATAAAACTAATATGTTTATTCTTACCATTAAAAAAGCTGAAGAAAGATTGAAAAACAGCTCAAAACAAGGTAAGAAGAGTTACAATAGTAAAACTATGTTAATTTCTCAACATTTTTTTTACAAACTTATTTTCATGAAAAAATGGTATCTAGAAAGCATGACAATGGTTTCTACTCTGTTAATGGATGCCTAATATACCCACCATTGTATTTTTAATAAACTAAATTATGTTTTAGATTTAATAATGGACTTAAAAAATGAATATGATGATGAACAGTTTGTCACAGATCATGACAAACTTATAACAATAGAAACTATCAATGGAGAAATAAAACATGATAATACAAATATGTATATAATCGAAAATGAATATTATGAAGAACAAAAATTTAACCCAGAGTATGTTATCATTGAAAATGAACATAATGTTGAAGTAATAACTGAAACAGAGAACAGTATAGTTGATTCACAAAAACAAGCAGAAGAAATATTGGATATTAGAAACAAACTGCTGTTACTTAAAATGTCTAAACTAGAATGTCCAACATGCCATGAAATAGTTAATATTTTGGGTAGGTGATCATAGATAGGTGATAATCTCCATCAGTCCAATGTTGAACCCTTTAAAATTGACTACTTTTCTGCAGTTTCTGTAATTTTTTACATATCTTGGTGATTTAAATGCAAAAAGAGATGATTTCCACAAAAAAATGTTTGGGAAATTTTTTAACCACAATAGCTTGAGAATGCATTGAGCTAAATAAAGTTTGGATGACGGGTTCCTTATTCAAAGTTCTCAGCCGAGATCTTTTTTGGTAAAAATCGGGGGTGGTGTAGGGGGTAAAAATTTCTATACACTTAAAAAAAATTAAAAATTTTGAAAAAAACGTTTTATTTACATCTTTAATTATTGTAGAGTCCCAAACACACATGGAAAACTGTGCAATAACCCACTTGTCTCTACAAAAGCTGGTACCTTGTGTAGATTGTGACATGTTAATATCAAAAACCAGACTACCTCAACATTGTGAAAAATTCCATGTAGTTATTCAATGCCAAAATTGTAAAGGAATATTTGAAAGTAAACAAGATTTAAATAAACATTCTTCCCAGTGTAAAAAGGTTTATAAGTGTCAGGAGTGTAAAATAAGGTAAGCAAAAGCAAATTTTATATATTTTATTGCCAAAATTTTCTTATTTTTCATGTCTGTAGTTCTGTTTACAGTTTTTGTTTATCTATGCAAAAAAAAAATATTTAATTTTTTTTGTTTATTTTTTTTTGAAAAAAGATATGTACTTTGACAAAAGTATTTTTGAAAAGAAAAAATGTTTCATTTTTTTTTTAAGTATGCAGGCATAAACTGCCCTACTACACTAAAAAGCAGTAACTCCATTTGCATAGCAATGTTTTCACGTCAACTCAGATGTAATATTTTGAAAATGCTGCTATGCGACAAATGGAGTTACTGCTTTCTACTGTAGTAGGGCAGTAAAAGGTTCACTATATTTTTATTAAGTTAGCAAGTCATTATTTAATTAAATTATAATTAAACTAGCCATGAAGCTAAATCATTGCATGGATTATTTAAAAACTTAAACTTGTTTATTCATTTTCTCCCAATAGATTTTATTTTTAATTTTTAGATTTTTTTTTGGAGGGGTCAGTAGAGTCGGAGTTCAATTTTGGCAAAAAAAATACAGAGTCTTCATAAAAAAAATTCTTTTTTATTTATTTTTTTGCAAAAAATTGAATTTTACTAATTATATGAAAAGTATTATTTTGTTCAGCATTATTTTTTTTTAGATTCAAAACAGCCCTTGAATGTTTGGAACATCATAATGAAAAACATCAAATTAAACACCCTTTATTAAAAAATAAAGAGGAGAAAACAGTAAAAAGTCCAGAAAAAAATACATTTAATTGCAGAAAATGTAATAAAAGGTATGAAATACTTTTGTCTCCGTTTATCATAAACAGAGCTGGGGTTGAGGTAATTATTTACCAGGGAATTGCAAAAATGAGAAATTGTAAAACTAACTTTTAAAGTAAACTCAACTATCTTTTAAATCATTGCATGGATTATTTAAAAACTAAAAACTAAAACTTTGTTTATTAATTTTCTCCCAACAGATTTTATTTTATTTTTAGATTTTTTTTGGAGGGGTCAGTAGAGTCGGAGTTCAATTTTGGCAAAAAAAAATACAGTGTCTTCATAAAAAAATTTCTTGTTTATTTTTTTTGCAAAAAATTGAATTTTACTAATTATATGAAAAGTATTATTTTGTTAACAGCATTATTTTTTTTAGATTCAAGACAGCCCTTGAATGTTTGAAACATCATAATGAAAAACATCAAATTGAACACCCTTTATTAAAAAATAAAGAGGAGCAAACAGTAAAAAGTCCAGCAAAAAATACATTTAATTGCAAAAAATGTAATAAAAGGTATGAAATACTTATATAGTCTACTTTTGTCTCTGTTTATCATAAACAGAGCTCGTATCTAGGTAATTATTTACCAGCGAATTGCAAAAATTAGAAATTTTAAAACCAACTTTTAAAGTAGACACTTTAAAATATATTTTACTAAATGGGCTTTTATTCCTTACCCTCCAGGGTGTCACAATTGTGACTTTACTTCTTTATTTTTTCTTTAAGGCAATATTAATCCAAAATACTTTTATAGACTTTCTATGTATGCAAACAAATATGCAAATTTAATTCAGTATAATAAAGCTCTCCAGCGATTTTCTTGAAAACTAAAAGATAATCAAGTTCTGTGAAAACTATTTTAAATAAGACAACTTAAACTATCTCATCATATATTTGATAATTTCAGCTCTGAAAATGTGGGCAGGGGGGCATGGGGGGAATTTTGAAAAGGGGGGTCGTGTGATACATCATTTTAAAGCAAATAAAATTCTCTATTGGACTGTATATTTTTTAAATTTTTAAACAATTTTTGATTTTTTATTTTTTTGTGCTAAAAAATGCGATTTTTTAATTTTTTTTTATGTCAATTAAAATTATTTTAAAAGTATAATTTACGTTTTTTTCTCAGGAAGTTAGTAATTTTTAAAAAAGTGTTTGATTTTTTAGAGAAATTTAACAAAAATACCCTCTTTCAACCCTAATTTAAACCCAAAAAAAAAAATCAAAAAAATATTAAATGGAGAAATTTATAGGCTTGAAAATTATGTATCATACGACCTCCCTTTCCATTAAAAAAATGTCCCTCTAAGCCCCCCCGCCCACATTTGGAGAGATGAAAGTATCAAGTATATACTAAAAGATAGTTTACGAGAAAATCGCTGGGTAAATAGAGTTGGGACACCCGGTATAAAGATCGTGCATTTACATAGTCGGCCGAAACCGACATGCGCACCCGGTAACAGCCGCATATGTCTAGGATATAATATGCTACGTCACACGCTGACACACGACCATTTACCTCTCTACAACGCTGCTTTGAAACCGATGCCTGGCTGCTATGAGTCGTGCGCACTGTGCCAAGGACGGGGCCGACTTTCAAGACAGCCATACACAGTGAAAAAAAAATAATAAAAAAAATCTTTTTTTTTCAAAAATTATTTTTTTCATGTTCCAAGTGACTCACCTTGCAATAACAGCGTCGATATGACATATCCATTAATGAAATAAACTTTCAAATGTTTATTTACTCCATAATTTTTGCGTGCCCCTGGTAAATCATTAACCGTAAATGAATAGTTCGATCCGACCAGTGATCATATATGCATAGGAAAAAAATTGAAAAATTCTTTCTTAAGTTTTCTTGAAAATGCGTAGCTCACAACGTGAGCTTTTTACGTATTAGTCATACAGGATCATTCTTACATACCTAAATTTCTTTTAAGGAGTTTAAAAGGGGCTTTAAAAATTCAGTTTTTATTTAATAACTCAGGAACCTTTAATTTCAGAATTAACCACTTTTGAGAAAGTTGCAATTAACTGTAAAATTTCACGTTTCGGCGGCCAAAAATTAAACACTTAAATGTTAAAAAAGTCGAAACCAATATTTCTATTCAAGAATCATCATGTATATTAACAGTTATTTAATTAATAATTATAATTGTAACATAAAAACTATTGTTTTAGTTTTAAAACGGCTATTTTATGTTTGGATCACCACAATAAGAAACATATGGAAGAACTAAAAATATCGAAGTTTAATTGTGACAAATGTAGTAGTGTGTAAGTAAAAATTTCTTGCTAAAATATTTTTTCATTTTTTTTTTGAAAAATTAAAATATTTTTCGAAAAACGTAAAATTATAAATACAATAACCCCCTTACCCCACCCCGATTTTTAACCTTACCCCACCCCGATTTTTACCAAAAACAATCCCAGCCGTGAACTTTGAATAAGGAACCTATGTTCCAAATTAGGACTATGTAGCTTAACGCGTTGACTACCACGAGAGTCACCAGTGAATCTCAATATTTTTTCCATTTATTCGACGTATATTACCGGTGACTCTCAGTAGCATAGGTTAACATCATCATTATAAGTCTCAAACATACATCATTTTAAAAATTATAAAATTCTATTTGACAACATATTTTTAATTTTTTTAAACATTTAAAATAGGGCTAAAAATGGGATTTTTTGTGGTAGCTAACGCATTAAAGTTTTCTAGAATTTATGGTCAGACAGAAGTTTTTTAGCGGAAATCATATTTTTGCATACAAAACGTCAAAAAACGTAAAAAAGCAACAAAAAATTCTATAACTATAAGGCGCAAATTATTTTTATTATTTTATTAACAAAAATTTTCTAAACAACCTATGTATGTGTATGTATGGGAGGCATAGCGTAGTGGCTAGCGCGTATGCATAGCAAGTCTACTATCGTGAGTTCGATTCTCACTGGCGCCGATTTGCCTTTTTCAGTTAATTAATAATTGAAATTTGTCGAAGGCGATAAGTGAAACGGACACTCCCTAGAAACTGGTTCGAAAGTCAGTATAAGCCGGTGGTTCCCTCTACTACTAGCCCACACAAGTCCTGGACTTAGGGGATGCTTAATTAAGTAGAATAGTACGAGGTTAAACAAACATGTAATGTAATGTAATGTATTAGTTAAATGTAATCATGGATTTTTGTTTATTTCAGATATACTAATGCCGGGGCATATTTAGAACATTATGAAAAAAAACATAAGCCGAAAGACAAGAAGCCAGTAGAGAAAACTGATCGTCTTTGCGATAAATGTGGAGCTTTTCCCAAAAACTTGAGTGCTCATGCTTTGGTAAATATTTTTTCTAGACTTTTGCTAATGTTTCTTCTACTTTTGTATGAAAAATAGTGTAAATTACTAGAGAGAAAGCGGTTGTTTCAACGTTTTGCGCATTCGGTTTACGCCTAAATATGCATTGTTTTGAAAACTCTGCTTTTTTCTCTACAAAGAGATTATATTTATGGCCATAATTTATTACATAATATGATGTATATTATTTTTTAAGGAGTATTTTTAGTTTTGTTTTAATTTATAATTATGGACATTTTCCACAGCATGTATTAACCTTATTAGATTCAGGCTTATGATTAGGTGTCCAGGGTCCCAAACTAGCATTAGCATAGAAATCCATAGGATAACTTTGATCCTCTTGATGCCATTTTGTGTCCCCCAAAACAATGGACATTTCATACGGAGTCAAAACAGGTTTTTTAAATGCTTTGCCCCAATCTATAGACAGTCGTGGACAAGCAATTTGAACAAAAGCATCCAAATTTGTGAATAAATCTAGCTTGTTTGGAAATATTTCTGATAAAAGAATGATAACATTACGTTTTCCAGATTCTGACAATCTTTGGCTTAAATGTTCCACTACTTTTGGCGATCCTTGTCTTCCAAGCGTCCCCATTATCACTCCAAAATTCCCTACCTGTTCAGCTTCAGCTATAAATGATTTTCTGACTTTTTCCATCTCTGAGGATTCATAATACTCTCTAGTAAATTTTTTATCATAAGGGTCATACCTGTATGCTGCAGTCTTTGGATTCGTAATCATTGCAGCTTCTATGTGAAACCTACCATCTCCTAGATATATCAAAGCATCAGAACATTTCAAAACTGGGGCTGTACAACCCAATATTTCTCCTGGTGATAAGGGCTTGAACTGAGGTATTGAAACAACATACCCATCTTCTTTAAGCCTTGCAGAAACCGCTTGTAGAGTTGTAACAAACTGTATTGTACTTACAAGTCCAATCTTAGTGCTTGTAGAAAAATTTGCCTTGATAGTGTCAATAAAATGTAGAGGATCTATTTTTATATCGACAAAAACATACAATATTTTTATTCCACTAGTTTGGTCAGTAGGTACTAAACAGCTATGTCCGTAATGTATCAAAAGCTCTACCCCTAGAGCTTTTGCGGTTAAATCGTCTATGCAGCATGCTCCATAAGTTACATCACCCATGATTAGGGAATCAGCTCCTGTAAACTCCTTGATAATATCTGCAATAGTTGTGGAAAATAACAGTAAACCTTCTGGCATCTGTAAAGCTACTGTTTTGGCTTTTAGCTCTTGGATTCTCCATATTGTTTTTGACACTTCGAAATTGTAGTTTTTTGGTAGAGCTTCGATTGCAGCTTGCAATTTGGTATTACTTAAAATTGAATCTGGGATTTTGGTGACTCTGTTAGCTTTAAATATCTTACGGACTGGTTTTGCTTTAATTTCCACTGCAGTATCCTCCATATTTCCTTTTTTTATCTGCAACGTTATAAAATTGTATATATTTTAAATACAGAGCTCTCGGTTACCTAAAAGAGAGAAATAACTTAAAAAATCCTGCTAGCAGAAAAAGAATTATTCTGAATACTTTCCCATATAGTTAATATAAAAAAAATAAAATCGCTAAAAGTAATGGTTTTTACACCCCTCCCACTCAAATTGTTACCAAAATTAATTGATTAATTCCAGCTGAGAACTGTGGATGAAGAAGAGGTCTTGAATTTGTGAGTTATTGTGGACACAAATTTTTCCAGACAGAATTTTTTTTTAATGAACTATAACATGAAAAGTATTTTTGCACAAAATACATACAAAAATTATTGTTCAAAGATTTTTCATTTTTTGAAAAAATAAAAAATAGCTTACAAGTTTTTACTTCATTTGTCATTATGGTCTGTTTTTTCAAAACAGATTAGAATATTGGATGTGTGAATATACTGCGTAGTTTCTTTTGTAAAATATAACTATATTCTATACACAAACATTTACTGTTCAAACCTGTGCGACAAGTTTTGACAGTAAAACATAACGTTGTTCTGTAATTATTACCATAAAAACTTGTTATTCAATAACTTAAGTTGTTTAAGGTCTCATATAAAATCATTTAGTATGGTAACAAATTCAGAATTCTAAATTTTCACTACTTATTTTTTTTTTTAGTTACACACTGAACCTTGCACTTGCAAAATTTGTGAGAAAAAATTCACAAATAAGCATAATCTGATTATCCATATGTACTCACACTCAGACACAGGTGAAAAAAAGGAAAAGGAAAGCATTACGGCTCATATAAACAAAGAACATAAAAAGCTAAAATCTATCCAATGCAATCAATGTGGTAGAACTTTTTCGACTAAATTTGGTCTAAGGAATCATAAATGGAGATGTGGTAACCTAGATCAAGATCTTATTAAAGAAAAATTCCCATGTAACTACTGTGAAAAGGTATTCCTTTCAAGAGGCTTA
Organism: Brachypterus glaber; assembly: GCA_958510825.1. Taxonomy (NCBI): domain Eukaryota; kingdom Metazoa; phylum Arthropoda; class Insecta; order Coleoptera; family Kateretidae; genus Brachypterus; species Brachypterus glaber. The sequence goes on from OY294053.1 coordinate 20,322,136, forward strand.
TTAAATTTACATCTCAGATGTCATAATCACGAGAAACTTAGAAAATATAAGTGTGACATATGTGATCTGAGTTATATAAAAAAATGTGCCTTAATGCGACATCAAAAGATTCACTTCGATTTTAAGCAGTATAAATGTTATATTTGTTACCAAAGGAAATTTAAAACAGAATACGAGCTACAGGAACATATTAGAGTCCATAATGATAAAATGAAAAAACATGAATGTGGACAGTGTGGAAAAAAGTTTGCAAGAGTTTTTATGTTGGAGAATCACACTCAAACTGAACACAATTCTCCAAAAGTGGATGTTTTACATGTTAACATTGACTTTTAAAATGTAAACATTGTTAGCTATTTATATGTAAAAAAAAAACTTCCTTTTAAATTAATTTTACCTATGTATTAAAATGTTTCTTAACTTAGATTTAATGCATTAGCATTTTATTGTTTAAAACTAGAAAAAATAAACGATGAACGACATACACTCTTACTTTTTTAAGGTTATATTATAAGGAGTGAAATTAACTGCGGAACTTTTGAACTACTTATATATATATATAAGGGCATATCCACAGGCTCGCATAACTACATAGTACATAAGAATGCGATGCCGTATCACTTGTGGTCAATAAATATTACTATTACTACTATCAAAATAATCAACAATAGGTCTGTACGTTGGCGTTACACTTTCTTGCACTTTACAGTCGAACACATTCTTTGTCATGTTTAAAAATTAGGAAACAAATACAGTACTTATTTGGTTGGACGAAAAGTGTACGTCAGTTCAACACCAACGAACAGACCTAATGTTGATTACTTTGATTAAAGATAGCAAGGCTGGAGTAAAGATACAGAACACAGAGTAAGGGCCACTTGCACCAACTTTTGGTACGGGATTATCTCAGCCAAACCGAGTTTAAGTTAAAAATGCTGCGTTCTGATTGGTCGGCCGTCAATTTAATCCAAGTTTAAAGTTAAATCATCATTGGTGGCACCAATTTGGTGCAAGTGGCCCTAAAGACATCGGAGTTTCCTTTCAAAAATTAGTTCAAATAAAGCATTATTTATTTTATGTCAAATAAACCTTTAATGGTTTTATGTGAAAAAAACATTTTGATTTATTTGAACTGTCAAAATGTTGGCATTTTTTATTACAGAAAATCACAAAATTAGAAACTCTTTCTAATTTTGTGCAGAAAATAAGAGAAGATAGAAAAACAAAAGTCAATTTTTCACGACGAACCCCTGGCCGATATGGTTAATAATCAAGGCCAAAACAAATAGAAGATAGCATTTTTTGTAGTGTTGGTTTGATAGTGTCTTTTCCAAATCAATGAAAATTGTTTTCAAGGAAAAAGATTATCTTTGCTCTTCTCTCGATACTGCTTTGTAAGAAATTTACCTAATTATGGATTTAGAAAACTCTTGTAGAATATGTTTTAACAAATTAAAAGATGAAAGACATGGTATAAACAGTAAAATCAAAAATATGATAGTAAAATTTGTACCAACAATGGTAAGTTCTCATCTTTCAAGTACAATAATGAATATTTTACATTAATATTACATTTTAGGACATTTATTTATCAAATGAACATAGTTTGTGCAACATCTGTTATACTAGTTTAAATAAAAGCAATATGTTTATTCTTACCATTAAAAAAGCTGAAGAAATATTGAAAAACAGCTTAAAACAAGGTAAGAAAAGTTACAATAGTAAAACGATGTTAATTTCTCAACATTTTATTTACAAACTTATTTTCATGAAAAAATAGCACGATGAGGGTTTCTAGTCTGTTAATGGGTGACTAATATACCCACCACTGTATTTTTAATAAATTAAATTATGTTTTAGAAATAATGGACTTAAAAAATGAATTTGATGATGAACAGTTTGTCACAGATTATGAGGAACTTATAACAATAGAAACCATCAATGAAGAAATAAAACATGATAATACAAATATGTATATAATTGAAAATGGATATAATGAAGAAAAAACCTTTAACACAGAGTATGTTATTGAAAATGAACATAATGTAGAAATGCTGACTGAAACAGAGAACAAAATAGTTGATCCACAAAAACGAGAAGAAGAAATATTGGATATCAAAAATCAACTGCTGTTGCTTAAAATGTCTAAACTAGAATGTCCAACATGCCATAAAATAGTTAATATTTTGGGTAGGTAACCATCTCCATGGATCGATTAGGTGATATCACCTTACAGATATTATTATCACTGGTGATATATGGTGCACCATAGAGATATTATCTCTATGGGTCTAATGTTTTAACTGCAATTTCTGTCATTTTATTGTTTTTTTACGTTTCTCGACGATTTATATGCAAAAAAGATGATTTACAAAACAAAACATGTCTGTCTGGGTTTGTGACCACAATAACTCGAGAACATTGAGCTAAATACTTCAAGTTTGCTTGATGAGTTCTCAGCCCAACTAACAATTTAAGGTCTGTAAAGGTTGCCAAAACCTAAAAAGAGCTTCCTTATAACACTTTTAGTAACCGGTCATGGTGTCGGTAACCTTTACAACACCCTTATATGACCTTTTATAACACTAATTTGGAGAATTTCAACACCTAAGGTAACTGCATTACTTTTAAATCACTGTATAAAGTTTAGGTATTTATGTTACCCTTATAACAGCTTTATAGTACTTTAGGTGTTAACAACACTACAAAATGCTTGTTGGGAGCTGAGATCGTTTTTGGGGTAACAAGTAAGTCTTGAAGTCTTGCATTAGTAAAAAAATTGAACATTTTTTATAGCTTTTTTTACGTTTCTCGACGTTACAAAAAGTATGATTTCCGTAAAAAAAAATCTGTCTTTCGGCCTGTCTGTCTGAGAAGCTTGTGACCATGATAACTCAAGAATGCTTTGAGCTAAATACTTTAAATTTGGACCATAGGGAAACGTTCAAGTATTACGTAACGCTCCTAAGGGGGGGTGGGGGTCATTTTGGAGTGTTACGCCCATGTTAATAGTATAGGAAAATAGCGTCAGTAAAAGTGTTACGTAACACTTAAAATTTATAAACTTATAAAATGTTTATTGGATCAGGTTTAATCTTTAATGATCTAGGCTTAAAGAGACGGATTCCTTGCAATTCCTTGGGGTCAAAAATAGCCAAATTTTGCGTTACGTAATACTTGAACGCTCCCAAAGATAGCATGTCAGAATTCATAAATTCATCCACGCTATCCAAAAAATTGTGACCACGATAACTCGAGAAAACTTTTAGCTAAAGACTTCATTTTGGACCATAGGTTAATTATATTATTATTATTAAAAATTTATTTTTTTTATTTTTTCGTTTTTGATTTTAATTTACCAATAGGGGAACGTATTGTTATGTTGGCAGCAGTATTTTTTACGTTTCTCGACGTTATATATCCAAAAAACATTATGTCCGTAACAAAAATTGTGACCATGATAACTCAAGAACACTTTTAGCTAAAGACTTCATTTTGGACCAAAGGTTGATTATCCAAAGTTCTAGGCTGCCATTGTTTTTGGTAAAAATCCGGGTGGGGAAAAATGGGATAAAAACAACTTTTTTCAAAAAATTTGTTTTTCGTTTCACGAAAAAATACTTTTTTTGAAAAAAAAATTTTTTGAAAAAATATTCGAATTTTTTTTCTCGTTTTTGATTTTAATAAACCTAGGCCTATTATAGGAGAAAGTATTATTTTTTTGAAAGAAGTTTTTTTTAACTAAACAAAATTGTGAAAAAAGATTTTTAATATTGTAGAGTCCCAAACACACATGGAAAACTGTGCAATAACCCACTTGTCTCTACAAAAGCTGGTACCTTGTGTAGATTGTGACATGTTAATATCAAAAACCAGACTACCTCAACATTGTGAAAAATTCCATGTAGTTATTCAATGCCAAAATTGTAAAGGAACATTTGAAAGTAAACAAGATTTAAATAAACATTCTTCCCAGTGTAAAAAGGTTTATAAGTGTCAAGAGTGTAAAATAAGGTAAGCAAAAGCAAATTATCCCTGGGTGCTTTATAATAATAATAATATACAAACAAATATTTTATTTTATTTTTTTTTCATATTTTGAAATAAGAAACTTCTTTGACAAAAAATATATAAAAATGTTTAATGCCGACACTTGATATATATATATATATATTTTATTTTTAGTCTTTTAAAATTTTGAGAATTTTTTTTTTCAATGTTTTTTTTTTTCTTTTTGAGGTATTATAATATATAATAATATTATATAATAGGGGTCTTGTGCATGCATGCACATACCAAATTTCAAGTTTCTAGCTTTGTGTTTAATAATTTTTCCGAAGGTGAAGTTTAGGATTTTGGCAATTGAAAAAAAAATACAGTAAACCTTCTATGCCTTCATAAAAAATTATTTTTTTTTTTTTTGCAAAAAATTGAATTATACAAACTAAATGGAAAGTATTATTTTGATGACAGCAGTATTTTTTAGGTTCAAGACAGCCCTAGAATGTTTAGAACATCATAATAAAAAACACCCTTTATTAGAAAATAAAGATGATCTAACATTAAAAAATACAGCAAAAAGTACATTTAATTGTAAAAAATGTAATAAAAGGTAGGAAATATTCATATAAAACCTTTTTTTTTTCTTGAAAATATAATGATTCTTAAATAGCCTTTTAAGAGGTAATTATATATATATATATATATATATATATATATTATATATAGGTGTGGAAAAAAGTTACTATAAGATAGCTACTCTTCTTCTTTCTCCGAAAATCCAGTTATTATTTAACAACTCAGGAACCATTTAAGCTATAGTTTTGCATACTATCATATTAAGATATTTTCGTGTGGGTATTTTAACCAGGGGTTGCGAAACGGGGGGCCTTATCACATTTTTTCCCCAAACTTTTTCTGTGTAAGTTTTTTGGTATTTTGCTCTCCCATTCCAAAATTTTGCGTAAGCCTTGTATTTCTTTTATTAGGCTTTCTTAGAATGTTTGTAAAATTAACCGCATTCGATAAAATTGCAATAAAAGGTAAAATTTCTCGTTTCGGCGGCCAAAAATTAAACACTAAAATGTTTAAAACCAATATTTCTATTCAAGAATAATAATCATCATGCATATTAACAATTATTTAATTAATATATATTATTGTAATATAAACACTAATTTATTAGAAAATAAACACTAATTGTTTTAGTTTCAAAACAGCTGTTTTATGTTTGGATCACCACAATAAGACACATAAAAAGGATGAACTGAAGGAAGAACTAAAAATACTACCAATATCGAAGTTCAATTGTGACAAATGTAGTAATGTGTAAGTAAAAGCTTCTTGATTAAATAATTTTTGTTTTTTTTTATTTTATTTTGAAAATTATAAAATATTTTTTTTTCGAAAAAAAAAAATACTTTTTTGAAAAACGTAATACATTAATTAATTAATACAATGTACATTGTAATATTATTTTTAAAAAAAATTACCCCCTTTGGTGCTAACCCCCATCCCGATTTTAAACCTTACCCCACCCGGCGGATAAAAAATTTGCAGGTACAGAACGGTTTTGTGCGGACTTATGCAGACATGGGCTTTTATAGCTGTTGGACGGAATAGTGCAGACTTGGGCGGGTATGGGACACATTTGTGCGGACTTATACATATTTGGGCAAATTACCAAAAAACAATCCGTGAACTTTCAAGTATTTAGCTTAAAGCGTTCTAGAATTTTAACATTAAAAATCGACAAATTGTAGAAGTACTAAAATAAAAGGCGAACATTGGAATAATTTAAAGACAATTATTTTATTTTTAGAACATTTTTTATTACTATATTAATAACTTACTTTTTTTTCTCTCCTCAAGTTATAAAATTCAATTTAATACAATTAATTAGAATATATAATTAAATACTTATGTAACAGGCAGAAGGACTTCGGTCAAGAGCCTTTTGGGAGTCCAATAAATAAACGTTTATTATTATTAAAGACAAAACAAAGTTTATTTAAAAGAAAAATTACAATTTCTAATATTTTTCCCATAATATTTTTCCAAAAAAACTATGTATTATGTACAATACAATACAATATAAGTGGGGTTGTGAGGCATGGTACTGCCTTTCAAATCACTGTGACCAATGAGATCTATTGTGAATCCCCTTTGCAATTTAGTCCACATCAAACTTTAGGCTTCCAAAGAAGCCTAAGAGTTCTTTGGGGGCTACTTGGGATATATCTGCAGGTCTTGGGTATACCTGTTCTAGATATTGTAGCAATTTGCAAGCAATGGTTTCGCAGAAGCACATAATATGTTCGACCGTTTCTGGTGCTTCTGAGCATAGACGGCAAATGTCGATTTGAGATTTTCCCATTTTTTTAAGATGATTAACAGGCAGTGTCCGGTTAACAGCCCTGTATAGGTCTTTAGGTCCACCTTGCTGTATTATGTAAATGTGATCAAAATTTTTGTTGTTTATTTCAGGTATACTAATGCGGGGGCATATTTAGAACATTATGAAAAAAAACATAAGCCGAAAGACAAGAAGCCGGTAGAGAAAACTGCACGTCTTTGCGATAAATGTGGAGCTACTCCCAAAAACTGGAGTGCTCATGCTTTGGTAAATATTTGTTCATATTTTTTTTTATAACTTTCGCAAAAATACCTTCTACTTTTGTAGGAAAAATAGTGTACATTACTCGAGAGAAAAGTGTTTTTCGCGGACGTTTCAATGTTTTGCGAACTCTGTTTACGTCTAAATATTCATTGTTTTACTTTCTACGTTCCTCTCTAGTTATTTACTACAATTTACTATTTTTACAAACAAAAAAATCGGAAAAATCAAAAACAGAATAAAATACTGCTGCTAACAAGATAATGAATTCTCATATAGGCCTAGTCCATTCAAACCGAAAAAAAATTTATTTATGTTACTAGTGGGTAAAGAAAGATTATGCCCATGAGAAAATTAACCTGCGAGGCGTCAGCCAAGCAGGTTAATTTTCGAGAGGGCAATATCGGTTTACCCATGAGTGCCATACAAGGTTTTAGCCAATAAATAGCTTAGGAATTCATATTTTTATTAAAAATTTTAAGTTGAGTTGAGTGGGTAAAATAAATAATTATCCACCCAATAAAGTAAAAGCTACATGTGGGTTATTATTGAGTTTATCTATTTAAGCTAAAGCTGGTAATTGTCTTATTTTCTGTATGTATTGGATAAAGGTTATTTTTTCGTAAAACGAAAAAAAAAAAAAAGACAAATTTTTTTACCCCCATTTTACTCCCTTACCACACCCCGATTTTTACCAAAAACGATCTCAGCCTAAAACTTTGGATGATCAACCTATGGTCCAAATTTTAAGACTTTAGCTAAAAGCGTTCTTGACTTATCTTGGTTCCAAATTTCCTGAACAGACAGACTGGCTGACCGATCAACAGATATCCAAACCAAAATTTTCCCGCAATATATGACTAATATACCATCCACTGTGAATAGTTAATAATCGAATGCATAGAATTACATATCTTTACAGCTTATTTTCTTTTTAGTTACACACTGAACCCGCCACTTGCAAAATTTGTCAGAAAAAATTCAAAAATAAGCACTCGCTGGTTATGCATATGTACTCGCACACAGATGAAAAAAGGGAATGCATTATTTGTGAAACGTGCGGAAAAAGTATTAAACGGAAGGGAATGAGTAAGCACATGAAAACTCACAACCAAGTTTACAAGCTGGAATCAAATCAGGAGAAAAATAATTTGGCTGGTGAATTCCAGTGCACATTTTGTGGGGAGAACTTTTTACACAGGCAAAGCATAACAGCTCATATAAACAAAGAACATAAAAAGCTGAAATATATTCAATGCAATCAATGTGGTAGAACTTTTTCGACTAAATTTGGTCTAAGCAATCATAAATGGAGGTGCCGTAAACTTGACCAAGATCTTATTAAAGAAAAATTCCCATGTAACTATTGTGAAAAGATATTCTTTAGAAGACGCTTACTAAATGAGCATCTCAGATGTCATAATCATGAGAAACATAGAAAATATAAATGTGACAGGTGTGATCTGAGTTATTTGACTAAATTTGCGTTATTGCGACATCAAAAGATTCATTTCGATATTAAGCAGTACAAATGTTGTATTTGTTACCAAAAGAAATTTAAAACAGAATATGAGCTACATGAACATGTTAGGGTTCATAACGATAAAATGAAAAAACATGAATGTGGAGATTGTGGAAAGAAGTTTGCAAGGGTTTTTATGTTGGAGAATCACATTCAAACTGAACACAATTCTTCAAAAGTGGATGTTTTACATGTTAATATTGACTTTTAAAATGTAAAAATTACATTTACTATTTATAAGTAAAAAATAAACTTAATTTAAAATTAATTTTACCTATAGATTTAATTATTTTTTAGCTTAGATTTAATTATTAATACATTATTATTATATTACAATTTATTGTTATATAAAAACTCCAAACCATGAATCACAGAAAACTTTCACTTTTTTGAGGTTATATTACACGGAGTGAACTAACAACGGAACATTTGAACTACTTTGCAGTAGTACCAACCCAAGTTTCATGACCAACTTAACGCCATATAAAAAGTGAGGTTATGCCGTGGCACAGTTGTGCCGTAGTTCAAATGTATCACAGCCAACTTCATTCGATACGACATAACCTCACAATTTACCAAACAAAACTACAATTGCATTTTAAATAGATTGTAAAGAAATTTTAACAACAAAATGCGTTATGCTCAACTGGTTATTGGCCCTGCTGGCAGTGGAAAGGTAATATGTCTCAAAATATTCACAAATTTACAAGTTTTTAAAATGTTTTTTTAGTCGACATACTGCAGTGCACTAGTACAGCACGGTGTGGATGTGAAAAGAAATATAGAAGTGGTAAATCTAGATCCTGCAGCTGAACATTTCAATTATGAGCCTATTGTTGATATTCGAGAGCTGATTCACGTCCAAGATACAATGGAAGATGAAGAGCTACATTTTGGGCCCAACGGTGGACTTGTTTTTTGTATAGAATATCTTCTAGGTAATTACATAAACCAATTTCGTTATTTTATTAGGCGAAATTAAAACACCAGCCCTAATAAATTTTAGCGTATGTCATACACGATGTTTTATTACATGTTCTTTTAGAAAATTCTGATTGGTTACATGAAAAAATTGGTGATTTAGAAGATGACTACATTTTATTTGATTGTCCAGGCCAAATCGAGTTATACACACATTTAACAGCCATAAAGAAACTGGTCAAGCAACTTCAAGATTGGCGATTTAGTATTTGTGCTGTATTTTTGGTAGATGTTCAATTTATGACTGATGGAGCAAAATTTTTATCAGGTAAATAATTGGAAAAAATACATAAAAATTAAAAAAAAATAACCAAAATCTAAATAGCTTTATTATAATATAATAGGTACAATGGCAGCTTTAAGTGTGATGGTAAACCTAGAACTCCCCCACGTGAATCTTCTCTCAAAAATGGACCTACTTAGCAAAGGAGCGCGAAAACGATTGGACCGTTTCCTAGAACCTGATGCACACAGTATACTGGGTGATGTAGAATTATCTGGCAACACTGCATTCAACAAAAAACACCACAAATTATCAGAAGCCATTGGCAGATTAATAGAAGACTATTCTTTAGTCAGATTTATTCCTTTAAATTTAAAAAACCAGGAAAGTATAGGTGACGTATTGTTAACAATTGACAATGTAATACAGTTTGGTGAAGACCAAGATGTAAAAACTAAAGATTTTGAAGAAGCAGATGAGGATAACAAAGATTGAAACAATTTTCAAACGTGCAATGTGTCTAATTTATGCCGATTTATTCCGAAAAATTCATTTTATTTTTTTAATTATTAAAATCCTACAAAAAAAAATATTTTTTAATTAATAGATAATTTATTTTTAAATTATATTTTCATATATATAAAAAACAATAACACAAAAAGTACTTAAATCTAATATTTTCACGTTTTAATTTTGTTAAGCAACTAATAATGCATTATAAACAATTGTAAGTAGTTAAATAAAAATAAAATATATTTTTTTACCAGTGATTGTCAAAAAAAAAACTAAAATCCTTTTATGAAAAAAAAAAAAAATATGTATAAAAAATTATATTTCTCAAACATTTATGATTTTTTGAAAATCCTACTTTTTTGTCTAGGAGATGCAAAGTAAATTTTAAAAAAAATAGTATTAACAAATCCCGTTTTAATGTTTTTAAAAACACACACGCGTAAGATGCAAGAATATCACGTATTTTTTCAGAAGCTAAAAATATATAAAAAAGGCGTGGCCAATCTTATAATTTACAACCAAAAAATTAATCCCACATGGTACAAAAAATAAAAAAAAACTTTCTTTTAAAAAAGCGAGATATATTATAGAACTATCCTCAAAATTATATTTTTGGTGAATGCGTATTTTTTTTCCCTTAAAATGAAATAAATCGGCTCCTGTATGGTTGTGGCAAACTTGCATCTTTGCTACAAATATACAGAGTATTTTTTAATGGATACATTTAAATTTTTGTTTAAAAATTCTTTATGCAGGGTGTTGAAATTTTAGGAAAGTGAAAGAAATGGCTAGGGTGGGAAGGAGACCAGTCACCAAATAAAAAAGTTAACATTAAAAAAAAATACCCTGTATATTCTGAGTTAAATAGTTAGTTAATCGCGAAAAATAATGATCAATGATTGGATGGAGATTTTGTTTACCAATTTTTTAAATAGCACTAATATTTATATATAAAATTATTTTTTAGATTTTAAACATTAAAACTAGTTATATTGCAAAGTAATTAAAAAAAAAAGTGAAAAATTCTCTATGATTTTCTGTATTTACAAATATATTTAAATATTTTTTTCTTAATTATAGCTTATACAAGTTGAAAAACTTGAAGTTCTTTTTGCTGCGAATATTTTCAGTTTTAGTTACGTTTTGTTCTTTAGTTTTATTCATTTACTTTCAATAAGGGTAAAGTTTTATTTTTGTAAATGAAGTAAATGAAGCATAGTATCACAGGAGGAAAGTAAACTAAAAAAGTGGCAAAAATTTGAGTACATTCGCCAAGAAAGGCTTAGTTTGCAATATTGGGGCATACTTCCAAAACATGCATAATTTTTTATTCAACGTAATTTTTTTCGATATTTTAACTGAAAAAAAAAACCGTTTTTGGCGAAGAAATGTATAAAATTCTTTTTGTACTTTTAAAACATACATCATCAAATTTCAGTTACAGTAGGCTAGATTTATTCAAATTGATAAATGTATACCCCAAGTGTAAGTAAAAATTAGACATCGCGAATCCATATGTCCAATTGTTAGGTTAACACACAGTATACTTATTTTTTAATAAAAAAATCATTGTGTTATTAAAATACTATTTTAAAACATAAAATACTTCTTATATATAAATATAAAACGCAGAGTTAAGAGGCAGTTATGAATAATATCATGCCTTTAACACAAAATTAACTTTTTTTTCAAAATATAAAAAAAAACTCTGATCCGCTTTTGTGGTTGGTTAATTTAAGTTCTGAAAACAATTTTCATTTGATTTTATAAAAATCAAATTTTGTACTGAAAACCAGGCATAAATCCCTATTTATAACAATATACAGATCTTTTCAAATGGCGTCTCACACTTAATGCTCTGTAAGCCGAGATATACAAATTCAAATTTTTTGAAAAGATCAGTATTTCTGTTATATCTTTTTGAGTTAACTTTGCATTAAGACTTTGAATTGGTGAGTTTAAAGCTAAATTAGTCAAACGTCCAGTCTTGCTTATATTTCCTAATAATAAATAAAGATTTTCTGTATTTTTTTTCTCTCTAAATATATAAAAACGAGCGTGATAATCTTATTTAGTACAGAGGCAGTGTAACATCTCTACTTTCTATCTCTCTATTGTGTAAATCTACTCCATAACTCCTCTTTTCCCAGAAATGTCAATGTTTTAGACCTTTCTGAGTCGAAATTAGTTAAAAAAATTGCATCCCCCTGTCTGTAAGCTCGGTAACTCAATTTCTAGAAAATATATTGACAAGCGTTTTTTTGCATATTATTTCTTATCGTATTTGGAAGAGCTGTTAGGGGTTAACCTCCCATGTTAAGCTATTTTTGGTTATAAATTATTATTACTGGATTTTATTTTTATTTTATTTTTTTAAACTCCTTAAAACATGTTACAAACAATGTTTTCCTAATACATTGTTTTTTATTTTATTATTTATTTTATTATTTTGGCTTTTAAAGCAGTAAAATATTTTGTCAGCTTACTCATAAAAATATACACGGTGATCAGTAACTGGCATGCCAAAATTTAGAAGCTGATTTTATATCCAAAAATATGAAAAAAAGTTCCTATAAAGGTTGGTCCGGAAATGAGCCATTCGAAGATCTAGATTCAAATCCAAAGTAGAGATATTATTGAGTAGTATAATAGGGAACGTTCAAGTATTACGTAACGCAAATTGTACCAAAATTAATACACTTCATACCCCGTTTCTCGGGTTATTAAATTTAATACAGCCTTTATAAAGGTTGTAGTTCGTATTTTGGCTACACCTCAAATAGGGGGTATGTTAGGGGGGGTAGTCAAAATATAATATCTCTACAGCCTTTAATAACGTGGGAACCCGGGTATGAAGTGTATGAACTTTGGTACTATTTGCGTTACGTAATACTTGAACGTTCCCTTACTGAGTACAAATTTGGACATTTTTAGTAGAGATGTTATTCTGCCAGCACAAACAGATACACTTCCAATGCAGGGTGTACCAAAATTCGCGTAAAAAAGTTTTGTGAATATTGCTAATGTTAATCTCGCCAGCGAAGGTAATTAAAATCGGAATTTTTAGTAATTTTGCACTGTTAGTGACACATTTGGTATGTACTATCACTTAGGGGACGTCCAAATTATGTCACATCTTGGGGGGAGGAGTTTTCAAGGTTTATTCACCCTAATCGTCAAGTCAGAACGTCTACTACACCTAGTACGTCCTCTACGAACTTAATATAATAAAATTAAATTACGCCCTTAGGGAACGTTCAAGTATTACGTAACGCAAATTGTACTAAAATTCATACACTTCATACCCCGGTTCCCGCGTTATTAAAGTCTGTAGAGATTTTATATTTTGGCTACCCTCCCTAACACACCCCCTATTTGGGGAGGGGGTAGCCAAAACATGAAATCTCCACAGCCTTTAATAACGCGAGAAACGAAGTATGAAGTGTATGAGTTTTGGTACAATTTGCGTTACGTAACACTTGAACGTTCCCTTATCTCACATTAATCTGTAGTATACTTCTTGGAGCAAATTTTTATCCAAGAACATAATATACCTGATACCAAAAATTGTTTTTTTTTGTATATAAAAATTTAACGTGACGTGACAGAAGAGAAGGGGTGGTCAAAATGGCCAAAAAAGAGCGTGACATACTTTATGGACTTCCGCTTGGTCAAACAGAGTAAGATTCACGAGTATTCGAACTGACTTCATAACAAAATAATACCTAAATACCGTCGTATTTTGCATTTTCCCATTTCACCATGGTAATTTGGTATTGTAGGGGATCCGTAATAGCAAATTACCATGGTAACATAGATAGTAATACCATATTATGCAAAATACGGTATTTAGTTACTACCCTGGTGGAAAATTAGAGCGACTTGACCTAACGTTAGATGAATGTAATTTGAATGTTAGATGCCTAATGTTAGGGGCTAACGTTAGAGTAACTCTTATCTAACGTTAGGAGTTTAACAAACGTTATTCTAATGTTAGGGACCTAACTTTAAAAACTCTCTTTAAAAACTCAACGTTAGAAACCGGGACATTTTTGCATTAAAAACGTTTATTTAACATTAGGGTATTTTTTGATGACATCAGTTCAAACAGTGGCAAATCATACTCTACACTTATTGAAGAAGATTTACGCCGTAAATTTTACGGTAACTCAAAACGGAGTAAAAACTTAGTATTTTCTTATAGTGGATTACAAAATAACTTTTAAACGATTTAACCTAGACAGTACGATTTAAATAAAATTTGACACTCGATTTCTGGCACACCCTGTATAAAACGATCGCGATATTTTTCTGTAGCACAAGTAGATGCACTCACTTTATATATCTATATATATCTGTTCTGTAGAGACACTTTTTTACCTAATTTTATAACTTTTGTCCTTTTTATCACACATCCTGAAGATGCTTTGAGGTTGCAAACGATTTGAAGGGTTCCGACCACATCCTTCTGAGGTCACCCTGCAAAAAAATCGGCATACAAAATGGCGCAAACAAAATGGCGGCAATCGTACCTATTTACTCCAAATACTATTACAGCAAAGCTACAAGAAACATGGACAAGATCTACAAGAACTAGATACCATTTTTGACGGTTTTTGGTCTACTGATGAGACGAAAAAAAAGTCAAAAATTCAGGCAACCCAAACAAGAACTGTAGATAAGAAATACCAGTAGAGATAAACACACAATTTTTTATGCGTCCGTCCAAATTTTTTTTTTAACTAGGCTGATTTTCGTTTACCAGACAGATTCTTTGCTTTCCAGACGTTCAATTCACCACTTTCCAGATGGACACTTAAAATGCAATTTATATCTATATATTAGTAAAGAAAATCAGTGAAAATACATAAAAAACAAATAGCGCTGGAAGAGAAGTTATTAAAAGAACAAAAAACGTGCTAAGCTTAGATTTAAACAAGCCGTGAAGATATGTAATGTTACGCATTCCATTATATACTATTCACAGTAAATGGTATATTGCATTTTCCCAAATACTTAAAAAAATATTTTCAAAAAAACTATTTTTTTTTTCCAAGATATTTTTTTGAAAAACGAAAAAAAAAAATAAAAAAATTCGAAAGTTTTAATTTTTTTTATTTTCTTTTTGCGTTTTAACGAAACAATTTAAAAAAAAATACAAAAAAAATGAAAATTTTTATTTTTTTTATTTTCTTTTTGAGAAAATTTTTTTTATTTTTTAAAAAAGTTTAACCCCCCATAACTTTTTTGTTTTTGGGGGATTACTTTGAAAAACAATACGGATCTTCCCCTCATAGAACTTGTTTTTTTCCTGAAAACTTGGAGACAGACAGACGGACATTTTCAAAGTTTCTAATTTTTTCATGAAACACATTTGTATCCAACAATTGTTTGTTTATGACGTTTTTTGGCGATTTTGGGACATTCAAAACTACCGTATAATACTATTCTAGCGCTGTGAATAGTATAATAATAAGATTGCTAAAAATACAATGCGACAGTCAAAATAGAATGAGGAAACCATATTTGTAATTTTAGAGCTCAGGAATTAAAAAAGCTACAACGTAGAAAAGCATGTAACAGTGTTCTATTGTTGAGGGCTGGCAAAACCTCGTTTTTTAACTTAACAAAAAAAAAATTGTTTTTTTTTCTGGTCAGAATCAGTTTTTGCAAATACAACGGAAAAAAAACTATTTTTAACCGGTTAAATCCGATAAAAACAAAAATAATGTTTAAAAAGAAAAAATCCAGAAAAAAAAACTTAGTTTTAAGCAGTTTAAACTGGAAAACCAGTATTTAATTAAAACTGGTTAAAAAACTGTGTAGGGTAAAACTATGCCAGCCTTGATTTGAGTATAGGAAAGTATCCTAATTTCGGACGGTTTCTCAATTTCGTATAGTAGTTTATCTAAGATACTATCTGCAGAGGTAAACAGAAACCTACATTTATGTAAAGCCAAAAGTCAAACTAAATCTGTTCCGTATCCCATCCCTCCCCATCCCCCTCCCACCCATTCCCCAGCGCCAAATTATGACAGATGCAACTCGCATCAGTGAGCAAAGACTCACTCCCCCCTAAATTATGACAGATGCAACTCGCATCAGTGAGCATAGACTCACTGCCCCAACTATCAATTCAGATTAAGTATTTTTTTAGATAAATGAGCCATAGGCTGCGCCTGTCTCTTAAAGACCCAAACAAACTATTGATGATGATGATGTTCCGTAACGGTAGAGCTTATCCCCGTTAAATAGCAGCACAAATCACTTAAATTGCAAATGGCAAAATTATGGCTCCTATAGTGTTCATAAAAAATTACTTAATAATTAAATTCGAGGTTAAATAACTTCTTATTTGCAGAATAAAATGTCAAGGAATAACAAGAAACATAAGCAATTGGATCCAGATCTACGCTTGAAAAAAAAAATTGGATATGTCCGAACTTAGGAACCCTTTTTCAAAGAGTTTTTTTAACCGCGTTTTTTTGGAAAAAATTAACTGTAATAAAATTATTTTCTTAATAAATCATGGTTCGTGTTCGTTATAAGTTGTATATTGTAATAAAAAAATATCAATAAGCAATTGGGTCTATTAAATATTTGATAAATTGTAAATGGTATCCGAAATTAGGCGCCTTTCCTATACCATCCTTTTTCCACTTACCTTGAGATATGCCATAGTGAGTAGTGGTAACAACGTGAAGGGCACCAGATAGAGCAGGGCCGGCTGAGCTGCCTTGAACACCTCCGAACTGACGGTCGCGGTCAGCAGGCCGAGAAAGTAGCCCAGCAAGGAACAATGGAAATAAGTCAGTCTGGAGCCGCCCACGCCCTGGGACTTTTTGTAAGCGTCGTAGCGCAGGACGAAACAAAGGAGGAGGCCTGGCATTACGATGTCGCCTAGACCTGGAAGAAAAAACCGTGGTTATGTATAGAGGGTATCCCAGAATCCATCCTTGAAGGGGCACATAATATATCAAAAACTATGATAAGAAAAGTCATATAAACATAGGGCTTCAAACCGGTTCTAATGTAGTTACGGCCCATTGAATATAGGCCCCTTAAATAGGACCCAAAAAAAGCGCTAATAAAATTATTTGACACTGCAGAGCGTTTCCACTAAGAAAAAAAGTTTGTTACACCTTGGCCCAAAAATAAATATTTGGTGAGTTATGGACTCTCAAATAGTAACACTTTTTAGGGGCATGTAATTTTTTCTTAAATGGATTTTCCTCGAAAACAGTTGCTTTTACGGTATTACACTAAAAGAATCTTTTTGTGTATTTTTACTTAAACAATCCATAATTTGTAAAAACAGTGAACAAAAATTACACTGACAAAAGTTTTGGGCAAAAATGTGGTAAGTGATTTTTTTCGCACGTTTAAAAGTAAAAAGTCCAAACTTAAAATTGACCTTAATAATACTTAACCATATACAAAACCTTGTCCCTCTAGCTCAAAGGGCTCCAGAGATATTAAATAAAAACCCCATTTTTGGTATCCCCTTTAATAACTCCATTAGGAGCGATTTGCGGGTATACATTTATATAAACTTTTTTAAATATTTTTTGATGTAGTATGTGTACCTTAAGGATGGATGCGAGTTTTGGGACACCCTGTATAAACAAGTGTAAAAAATTATTTTTTCTACGACCATCTAATAAAACGACAAATCCCACACGATTTAGAAAGTGTTTAATCTTCTCTTATTTTTCTTAAAATTAATAACTATTTTTATTGATGTTATTGAATTTTTTTTATTTTGTTTCCGAGAAGCATTTTTTGTCTTTATATACAGGGTGTCTCAACGAAGTTGACTAGTAAAGTATCCACTTTAGAGAAAAACTTTAAAGGGAAAAGTTGTATGGTTTTAAAAATGGCACATTCTAAAAATATTTTGAAATATACAGGATGGTCCTCCTAGGATGGGTAACATCTGAACTAATTTTTTTAAATGGAATGGTATATTTTTTATTATGTCATCTTACTTGTCATAAAAATACCTTCATTTTAATGTCATATTATATGGGTCTTTTGTTTATAGTTTTTGAGATATAATTTTTTTTTAGAAAAAATGCATTTTTAGTGATGAGATAAAACCTGCTTCAATTTATTTACTTTTTGTCAAAAATTAATAAAATTTTGCGAGCTTATCTTAAAAGGGTATATCTAATTACTTTATGTACAAAAAATAAAATGTTTTATAGAGGGTCTTCAAAATTAATTCTCAAACTTTTGGATTTTTAAACAAAAAAACTCAATTTTTTTAAATGGAATGCTATATTTTTTATTTGCTCATTAAATGTAGAATTTTACTCTTAGTAGTAAAACTTACCCAACATACTAAAATGTCCGGTGTTATGTAAGCTAGGGAAGACCAATTTTCCTGGTAAACTTAGTTTGGGTGCCTCTTTTACCACCCCGCCTAAATGTAATTTCCGAGCCACTAGCCCCACTGGGTTCTCTGCTGGGCGAGTCGCCACCTAAAAGAAAAAACAAAAAATAGAGAGGAATTGTACATTTAGACCAATTTAAAAATTTTAGGAATTTTTTTTTTCAAAAATTTAGGGATTAACAAAATTTAAAAATAAGCTATTCAAAAACAAAGATGTTACAGGGTCGCTAATATACATGGCATTAAAGGGGATTCTACATCACAAAATATGAAAAACCAGCATAGGAATATAGGTCTGTAAACAAACCCTAAGGGAGTTACGACCCTTTATAATTGTACTAAAATAAGGTTTTTAATTAATAACTCTGGTACCGTTTGAGATACAGCGACGAGGTTTTGCTTGTATACTAGTATTAATAAGGTCAATTAGTTTATGTTTATTTTTTTAATCTACCCAGAGGTGTGCCTAGATGGAAAAAATGTAGGAGGCTTAACACATTTTTGCCCCAAACTTTTTTGCGTGTATTTCTTTTGGATTTTTTGTAAAAAATATGGATTCCTTGAGTAAAAATACATGAAAAATGTCATACAGTGTAACACTGTAGGTTCTAAAGTGTAGGAGCAACCGTTAAAAATTAAGAGGAAATAACATTTTGTGACACCAAAAATTTTATTTTTTAAAAGGCTATTGATCCTTTAATAATTAATTTAGGTGTTTCGGTGAAGAATACTTGTTTGTTCAGTTTTAAATATAGAATCGCCCTGCAGCATTAAAATTTTATTGTTGCTTTTTTGTTCCTCATTCAATATGTCCACCTTTGAAGGGCAGTAGCTCCCTTAGGGCTTATTTCCGGACATATGTTCCTGTGTTGGTTTTTCATGTTTTGTGATGTAGAATCCTTATTTAATGCCAAAAGACTGAACACACCGTGAATAGCCGTATATTTTTACAAATTTTTACTTACCTTGACCATAACATTTGTACTGAAAACGTACGAAGAAAAAAATACCCAAAAAACATCATAAATTAACAAGCCAGTCAGTAAAAGTGTCGATACTTTTAAACTGGGCAGTCTAACAAAAGCGATGAAGGCTACGCATAAGCCCATTCCCATGGCGTCCATTAGTAACCAATGGCCTAGAAAAAAAAACATTTGAAAACAGATTTTACTTGCTTTTTACCCCCACCCCGATTTTTATCAAAAACGATGCCATCCGAGAACTTTAGATAATGAACTTATGGTCCAGATTTTAAGTCTTTAGCTCAAAGCGTTTTTGATTTTCCGTGGTCACAAATTTCCCGGACAAACAGACAATTGTTTTTGACGAATATCATATTTTTTTGTATATAAAACGTCGAGAAACGTTAAAAAAGCAATATAAATACATTATAACCAAACCGTTTTCCATTAAAAATGTTATGAAAGAACAGAATTAAAAATAAAAATGTGACTCAAATTCATCTGCCAAGTTACCCGACTAATTGAAGTACCCATATGCATAGGCGTAACGAGGGGGGGCTTAGCCCCCCCCCCCAAATCAAACTATAAAAGTCTCACAGACAGACAAACTTAAAAATTACGCATATATTTTTAGGGGCTGAAGTCCCTCCCAAAATTTGGACCTGGTTACGCCTCTGACAAGAAAAATGGTAGTTATTTTTAATATATTTTTTAAAATACCTTTTTTTTTTAATGGACATTGCCAGGGTAGGGTGTGGTAATTACCTCATGGGGTTAATTACTCCTCTTGGGACGTATTCAACTTACCCGTCAAGACCCATATACAAACGATGAATACTGATAGAGAAAATGACAACAATTCAGCTGCCGTAAACCGGCCGCACACGCCGAACGATATTTTGTTTCCGTCTGAGCAAGGCCTTATGATATATTGACACATTGGTAGAAGAAGAAATGCTAGAGCTACAGTTGCAATTACTGAAAAAAAAATTAATAATTACAAAAAAATGGAGAGAAAAATAATATAAAAGCTATAAGCGCCATCCATAACATATAACGATGCCGTGATTGGCTTCACGTGTCGTTATATGTCTTGTCCGCAGTCTTATAACGCTAGTTTATGGTTATGCGAGCATGTGGACGGAACTTTACTTAAAAACAGAGAGCTAAGTCATGGA
Source organism: Brachypterus glaber (assembly GCA_958510825.1). Lineage (NCBI taxonomy): Eukaryota > Metazoa > Arthropoda > Insecta > Coleoptera > Kateretidae > Brachypterus > Brachypterus glaber. Next base: position 20,342,526 of record OY294053.1, read on the forward strand.
AACATATGGTTAAATTTTAATTCTTTATCAGATCTCAAACGTTCAAAGTTCTTGAGTTATTGCGGTCACAAATTTACCGAAAAGAGAGACAACTTTTAATACTTAAAGTTTTAAAAAACATAATTTGTTAAAAACAATTAGGGCTTTTAGGCCAGTTATTAATTGTGGTTATACGTCTAGTATTGGGCAAGTTATCGCAAAAAGAAATTAATTATTAGGTGTAGGGTATTTGCGCCAAACATGGGCCAGTAGGTAATATGAACCAAGATCTCTAAATTTTAATTCATAAAGTAAAAAACTGTACTTACTTGCCGTGCATATAGCAAACAACATCTGCATCGAATCAAAAAAGAAAAACATTACTAACAACGAAACGCTTGCACCTAGCGGCAGGCACAACGCTTGCATCGTGTCCAACGTCTGCACGTTATTGTCGTTACTGATAGTCTGGGACGGATTCAGCAGGCAATTCGTGCTTCCGTTGGCCCTATCGCGGGCCTCTTGCTCCATGTTGAGGCTCCGGAACGAGCCGTAAACGATGAGGAGCATGGAGATGAGGAAAGTCGAGACGCGGCTAGAGTCCATTATGCTGTACGCCCAAGTGTACTCGATCGTCTGGGCTTGAGCAGCGTCCGCCATTTTTTGGGGAGTACGGAGTGTGTTGGGACAACCTCTATTAGCTGGAACAATAAAATAAATTTTATACACTTGATGTAAGCGTCATAAATCTAAACTTCTCGCGTTACGTAATACTTGAACGCTCCGTTATTATGTATTAGAGCCTTGCATTTCCAAGACATTTTTGGAAAGGAACATTCTTTTTTTAAGTATCTCCACTGGAGGTTCTCCAGCTAATATTTGCTTATACATGGTGATTCAGAAATAAGTTACAAAATTTTAAGGGGCGATTGTAGGTCTAAAAATATGAAAAAAAGTTTCCATGAAGGTTAGTCCGGAAATGAGCCCTAAGGGAGTTACGACCCTCCTAACGCTACATCTGAATAGTTTTTATTTAATATATCTGGAACCATATGAACCATAGTAATAAATTTTTGCACAAGCCTTAACATTGATAAAGGTTATCATTTTATGTAATTTTTGTTTGGTAATTTTGACCAGGGACGTGCAAAATGGAGGGGCGATGTCACCTTTTTGCCCCAAACGTTTTTATCTGTAAATTTTTTGACATTTTCTCAATAAAATATTAATCCTTGATTGAAAATACATAAATTAAAGAGGCAATTTTACGTTCTGAGCATCAAAAATCGGAACTAAAAAATGCATCAATAAAAATTTCAATTAACATTGCTATCAATGATAAGATAATTGGAGAATGTATTTGTCACAATAAAAATGCCAGAACGAAAATAAATCGAAGATAATAATTGGAAGTGCTACTGTAAGGAGCAAGAACCAGTTTGGGTACCTAATTAATTAATTATAATTAGAAAAATACCCATAATTAAAAAAAAATGTAAACCTGTTAAGGACGTTAGAGCAACGCATAGGGGCATAGGAACCAAGTGTTTTTAAATTAATAATAAAATTGTTAGTTTTTGATCCAAAATAAAATTTATTGGTATAACAACATACAGTATAGCTCGGTTATAACGAACACCTGTTTTAAACAATTTCAGATAAAAAGGTGTTTAGTTTTCATCCTGTATATACTAGATTTTGATAAGTCCCTTATGCGGACAAATATAAGGTTTCGTGCGCATGACGTACTAGCTGTCTTCAAGCGACATTTCGGTAGTTTGAATGGGTTCGTAAAACAACACGGTCCGACAATACGTTAAATTCGTCAGGGGCGCGATACTCACGCCAATATCGCTTCCAAAGAACAAAAATAACAATAGTTATTCGTAATGAATCACGCTATGGAAATACATCCAATAAATAACATTTCGCGTAGAACGAGTTGCAAATAGGGCTTACGCCATTTCTCCGAGGAAACAGCATCTTGGGCCCAAGTACAAGAAGACACCTGGAACAATACAAGTAAGTCCCTTTTGCCTCACGTCACAAAGGTCCCAACACCCCAGCGGTTAACAAAAGGAACAATTTTATTATTATTTTAAAAACACTTGGTTCCTATGCCCCTATGCGTTGCTCTAACATCCACGTGGCCACGGCTCCATGATGGCAACTAAAATCGAAATGATTTGAGTCAAGGTGTATACTGTAACATGCCGCACGCCCCTCCCTTTTCTAATGACCGAGTACTACCCAATCAAAAAACACTTGGTTCATATGCCCCAACCTGTATATCAGTAAAATTACGATGTAAATAATGAGTTACCTTTTTCACAGTGTACGTTTCTACCATGGAAAGAATATTGTCCTTTAAACACCAGTTAATATTTATTATAACGACTAGTTATTGCAAACCTTAACATTAAAACTGTATTTTTATGGATCAAGTACAATGAAAAAACTATATAATTTCCGATAATTTCAATCATAATTTACCACAACGCATTGCAATGAACCATTATGAAACACATTATATCTATATTAGATACCTGGCATGAAAATAGTTAACTTATAACTATACCAATAGGCAATGAGCCATATCGCTCTTTAAATTTTGAAACATCGTATCTCAAAAAACATATTTTGGGTTCCCTGTACCAATCAATTCTGAATGTGATGACAAGTAACTAAGGACACTAGATCTAGGCAGTGTCGGTCTGGGCAGTCCAAGGCTAGTGAGATTTCTAACCTAGGGGCTCCCAAGTATTTAATTTTTACCCTCCCAAAATATTTTGATGACTATTAAAAAAGGTCCTCACCCCAAAAAAAAAACATTTTTAGTGGCACAAAATGTTACTTTGTATTTTTTATGGTATTGTTTATGTATTTTTACTCAAGAAATCTATATTTTTTACAGAAAAAAAAAAAAGTACACATAAAAAAGTTTGGGGCAAAAATGTGTTAAGCCTCACATATTTTGTCCGTCTAGGCACGTCTCTGGATAAATTCAAAAAAAAATAAATTAACATAAACTTATTGCCCTTATTAATACTGGTATACATGCAAAAGCTCGTCGCTCCAGCTAAAGGGTACCAGAGTTATTAATTAAAAACCTTATTTTTATCACAATTTTAAAGGACCGTAGCTCCCTTAGGGTTTATTTCCGGACCAACCTTTATAGGAACTTTTTTTTATATTTTTGGATGTAGAGTCACCTCTTAAATTTTGGCATGCCAGTTATTGATCACCCTGTATATGTTATTATTCATTATGTACAGAGGTAATTAATGCAAGGAACCGAAAATTTATTTTTTTTCAAGTTACTATGTTTTGAAATTTACAGGGCGATATTTAAAATTTTATTTACTATAATCGAAAGAAACTTTTTTTACAAAATCAATTTTTTTGTACAAACGCCTTATACAATTCTAAACAATGCCCATATGTCACGTTTCCTGCCTGTAAGATAACTTAAGAAAGAATAATCCGATCGACTTTAAATTTTTAGGAAAATCAATCTTGGAAGAACACTAAGCCTACTGAAATTGAAAAAAAAATAAAAATAAGGAAGTTATGGGACATAAAATAAAAAAAAAATCAAAAATAGTGGAAGAAAATCTCAGATCAACTTTTTTAGGAAAAGTTAAAAAAAATCCCTTTAAAAAGAAAACATTTATAGGGGACCAAACTAAAAAAAAAAAATAAAGAAAATGTGTGATCAACGTAACTTTGCGTAAATACTTTTATTAAAAGGATTATAATCTTACCAAATTAATAAAAAAAAATCCCAAAAATAAAAAAGAAACAACACGGAAGAAAACCTTACCTTTATTAAAAGAGACAATTGTACCGAAAAAAATCCATTTAAAAACAAAAAGTTATCCACGTGGATCAATAAAAATATATTCCTCTTTAAGTAGAAAATAGCTTTAGTCAAAGGTTTTTATTATTTTTTTTACGATTTTTTGGATTTATTTATTTTTGTTATTAAAATAAACTATGAACTAAGGAATGTAAAACCACTTTACTCGTTTAAAAACATTACATATATTTTATAAATAAACTGTATAACTGAAAATAAATAGTAGGTACCCATAAGTAAATAAAGTAAAATTTATAGGTATGCAAATTTTTTACATGTATATAACAGGCCTATAATTATATACACATGGGCATGTAATTATTTATTATTATTTAATACTGGCAATAATATTACCTATTTTGATCATATAATAATCATATAATGTTACATAACAAAAAAAAATTAGCTGATTTAAATTTTATTTTATTTGTGGTACCTGGACGCCAAGGGCTTAAAGTTACTAAACTTACACGTGGAGCACCGCCATAAGAGCTTTTTTTGTACACCATTCACAAATCTTCAGTTTTTTACTTGTTTGAACAATAAAAAGCATTTTTAATTGTTGTTACTAAATTAATTTAAACAAAAAAATCGTCCCTCAAGAGGTTAAGATTGTAACGTCATTATAAACTCACTGACAAGCAAAATAAAATAACATACTCCTTCCACAGCTTTGCATCACAGAACACCACCCCCGCTGTATGCGAGACTGATAGCGATGTGGCCGACACAGGTGGGCAGAGCGCCGTGTCGTACCAACTCCCTAATCCCCCTATCTTCACTTAAGCCTTAAGGCGACGTTATGCAAAAATACAACTCTACAATTTGTATCAAATTAAAACATAAAAGCTTCATTTTTGATGATTAAGTGTCATTTTTTACGTTTGATCTTTAAATACAACTGTGACACATGGACCTACAATAAATAAATGTCACATTTTTTAAGATCAGTCGTAAATTTAAAGGACATTTAGCGTCCTTAAAGGGTTTTATAAAGGACAAAGGGTAGAAGTAGAAAATAAAGGACTGTCCTTTGAAACAAAGGACGGTTCGCAACCCTATCCACGGCCCGGCCCGATATCCACGTAATTTGCAAACTTAGTTAACATATTTATTATAGATTTAGATATATGTAAACAATAATTTTTAACTTTAAATGTCCCTCACTGATGCCAGCGTTTTCTTTGTGAGGCCTTTGAAACAAAGGGCGGTTGGCAACCCTACCCACGGCCCGGCTCGTTTTTGTTTTTATTACATACATGCTTACAGACATGGCGTATTTTTTACGCCGCCAAATTTTAAATGAACACTTGAAAAACCACTGTGCAACATATCAACTTCTCCGCTCAGAGTTAGGGCTTAAACTGAATGCCCGAAAGGTACTGAAACGCGGAAAGCCGTAGTTGAGAAAAATCACCAACTGCATACTATACAGGCGTAAAATTTACGCCGTGTCTGTGGCAGAGGGTTAAAGCAAATAAATGCTGGCGTGTCAATACTTGGCTAAAAATTAATATTAAAAATAGCGTGGTAATAACATTTCATAAAAAAATTCAAAAGTATGCACTCAAGTGAGACAAAAACTATTGTTATCTCCATTTTTACCTATTTGGTTTAACAATAAAAAACAATAAAACAAGCCGTTTACATGGTGTACATTGTTTCAAACATGTTTTTGCATAACCATCTGTTCAATTAATTTTGAACTGTTATACTCTGCACAGCGCATGCGCTAGAAAAGTATTATACGGTAGTTTCGAATTTTCCAAAATCGTCAAAAAATTTCTTAGAAAAAAAATTCTTGGACAGAAATGTGTTTCATCAAAAAACAATCAACTTTGAAAATACAGTCCGTTTTATGCCACGTTTTTCTGTGCACACGATAACTTAAGAACGAAAAACCAAGTTCTATAAGATAAATGTTTAAAAATAATTCCCCCAAAAACAAAAAAGTTATTGGGGGTTAAACTTAAAAAATAAATAAATAAAAGCTGAAGAAAAAGTCCGATTAACGTATTTTTTTTAAGAAAAATTACTCTTATTATAAGGATCAATCTTCCCAATCCCAAAATCGAAACTCCCAAGAATATTTTTTAACAGGTTCGATGTTGTAGTAGTTAATTAATTAATTTAACTTGTGATTAATAATAATTATTATTTGGGAAAACGATACACAAAATTATGTTATGTTAAATTAAACTGTCTAGGTATAAAACACCTCTTTTCTAGGTCCCCACAATAAATCGATATACATATGTATCTAATACCCACGGTGAAGAGTATACTAAGGAATGCGAAGCATTACAAATCTTTGCTACTTAGAAATTATTTTCTGCCTATTTAGTAATAAAGCTGCTTTTTTTTTAACGATAACTGTCCCGTATACAGTTTTTTTTAATGACAACTTTTGTGGCACAAAAAATAAGGACCAATGTGATGAGGGAGATTCCGAATCGTGACATAATTATCTTACAAATTTTATCCCTCTTATCGCCGATTTATTTTATTTAAACTTGAGATGTATGTCGTCCACATTATTATGATAATTATTATATACTGATTCAAATAGCTAAAGCGAATTGACCGTTATTTCAGGAGTGTGCCCTGTTGCCGGATTTATTTCGTGTAAACATAACCTAAAAACGTCAATTAAATATGGATAATAAAAATTGTTTTTGCATTTTAAATTAATGATTTAGAAAAAAATAGTTTTGAGTATAAATTTAGTGATAAAACACCCCCCAGCCACACCTTAATTGTGTAAATCTACTTTCCAAATAGGAAAATTATCAGCTAGGGTAAAAGTTGGGAAATTTGTTTAGGTGTTGAGCTGTTTTTTTTCATCAAATGTAGTAGTAAAAAATAGAGTGTGGTACATACAGTTGGGAAATTGGTAGTATCAGTTGGAAAAATCAGAGACAAGTATCTTATGATCTTTTTTTTTTAGTCGTAAAAAAATTCTGCCAGGGGCAAAGCTATTTTAGATTTGGGAAATTTTTCTATCTTTAGTTGAGAAATGTTTGTCCTGCCCTCCCCTCCAAAAAAAAATACCTCAAGAGCCCCCTGATAACATCACATCATATACAGAATGTGAATTGATACCATACCTACGGACTTTTCATGACAAAACTATGGACTCTTTTAGCCATGTATGTTGGAAGGGCCAGATGCAGGGGGGAAATTTCCCCAGGGCCCAGCATCAGAGGTGAGAACGTTTTTTATTAAAATTTTCTGCCATGGGGAAGGTTTTTTTCCAGATGTGGGGCCAGGGAAAAAGTTTCCCTGGGCCCCAGCTGGGTCAGTCCAGCCCTTTATGCCAGCATACATATTAATTTTAGTGCCAACCAGTTGCCACACAACAAATAAAAATATATAAATTTTGAAAATGTTTATTAATTTTATTATTGAACATTTTAAAATATTAATTAACATATTTAACAATTTGTAGAAAAGAGGAATTTTGGTAATAAGAAAAAAAAAACTTGTTTTAGTTTATCTCTCAACATTAAAACAAAATATATCTTGTAAATCTACAGTGCATGTCTGCTCCTCCTTTAACTTTTAAACGACTTAAGATATCAACTTGAAATTTGGAATACTTAAATAACATAGCCCAAGTAATTTTTTGGTATATATTTTATGTTTAGGGGCACAATAAAGGTAGGGGGACAAGGAGAAAAAATTTTAAATAAAAAGAAGGGCCATGTGATACGTCATTTTAAATTTTATTAAATTCTGTTTTTGACCATATCATTTTCAACTTTATATTTTTTTTTGAAGGTGATTTTCATTTATTTTTTTTTTGTTGAAAAATACGGGTTTCTTGTTTTTTTTTTTTTTAAATTTATTTAAAAGTATAATTACGTTTTTGTGTCATAAAATTAATCATTAAACTATTTTTTTTTTGATATTCGTAAAGAAATTTTAAATAAAATTACCATTTTCAACACATTCTTAATCCCCTAAAAAAATGTAAAAAAAGGTATATGGTCGAATGAAGAATTTTATGATGTACAAGCACACAAACCCTCTTTCCATAAAAAAAATCCGCTTTTTGTGCCCCCAAACATATCAAATTAATACCAAAAAACTATTTGGGTTATGTTATTAAGGTTTTCCAAATTTAAAGTTGATATATTATAATATATAATATATTGATAATTATCAAAAACTGCATTACTTATAATTCTTCTTCGTCTTCACTATCTATACTCTGTTCAATGACAAGGGGAGCAACATAAATATTTTTGTTCTCCAACCATTTCTGAATTTGTGGGATTTTCCGGTTAGTTGTTGGATTTTTTTCCACGAATACATTATGATAAGAAGCATTGTCCAATACTATTACAAAAGGCTCCTCCAGGTTGGCAATTAGTTGGTTCTCAAACCAATTAAAAAAATTATCCTGGTTCATTTCACCGTCGTAATCCTGTTTTTTGTCTTTTGATGAAAATATTAGTTCTGCTCCACGTATAAATCCCCCTGCATTTCCAGCATTAAGAATTATATACCTAAAAAAACAAAAGGGTTTCAAAATCAAATATCAATTTGATATCAGAGGCAGATCCAGGGGGGGGATGGGGGCAACTGCCTCCCCCAATAGTCAAGCAATTTTTTTTTGTTTAGAACAAGTTTTGTGAAAGATAGGTAAAATCGGACAGAAATTGCCTCCCCAGAGCAAAATCCTGGATCCGCCCCTATTTGATTTACTAATATTCTCTTGGGGGGCTGTTCAACAATGGTTTCACTGACCTGGGGGAGTCTAGCTGAAATTAACACCCTATATAAAATGTTCCAATTAAACGTGGCGAAATGTTACGGAGGCAAGGGGGTCTAAAAGAAAAAATTTACATAACGCCCAAAATATCCTTTTTTTACTTTTTAAGCCAAATTCGATGCCATGCAAATTCCTGTTTTTTTTATTTACTGCAATGAAATTCCAGGTTTTTATAAGACATTTAAGATTTTTACAGGAAAATAAAAATCATAAAAAATGAGTTGCATACCTGCATAGTTCTGACGCTTCTTTTGTCACTATTTTGCCACAAATGACCTAGAATGCCATTTTGAAAAATCCATGTTTCATCAAGAAAGACAAATTAATAGAATTTTTTTTTGAATTTTTGTATACTCCCTTAAAAATTGTATACGTTTAAGGGCTATGTAGGGAATTTCCATAAGTCCTCTCCTAGGATTATCCTTGGACCATTTAAATCCAATATTTAATAAAACAAGCCTGAGAGACTCATGGCTTCCTTAAAAAAATTCAGCTTCTTGCAGTTTCAAATATAGGAGGGACAATGTTAAATGCTCTTCTGTAAATAAAAAAATAGAATCATTGGTGTTTTAGAATTTTAGTGTTATTATCAATAAGAATTCCCGCCTGCAGCGATTTTTTATGCGTCAAAAGATTTTTAAAAATTATTTTTTATTTTGGTGAATGCGCCCAACAATTTTCAATTACCCCATATCTTGACTCATTTTTCTAATGCCCTAGTAAATTGATCTTGGACAATTGTCTTGACCAGAGCACTTGACAAAGTTCTTTGTAAAGAATTGGACAATTCTTGAGAGAATTAATCAAGATTCTGTATCCAGACTTGGACAAGACTTTAGCAAGATTCTGGAAGCAGAGCGTTTAGCAATACTTTGTCAAGTCTGTTTGTCCAGTTTGTAGCAAGCAATTTGACAAGATTCTTGTTCAAGAATCTTGACCTACTATAACAAGTACAATTTGATCATGATAGAGATTGCTTTTCGATTTCTTGTCAATTTTTCTTGCTACATTCTTGCTAAAGACTTGTCCAAGTATCTTGACAAAGTATCTGTAGCAATTCTTTCACAATTCTTGAACAAGAATCTGTAACGCGGCGAAACGTTTTGGAGACCCCCACCCCCCCCTCTAGCGCGTTATGTAATACTTGAACACTCCCATACTTACTTCTTTCATATGCAGTGTATATCGTATTCTTGATGGCATTTTCAGTAAACCCATCAATACCAGTAGCAGGCCTCTTAATGGTTTTATTTTTGACTGGTGGTTCCATTGCTATACCACTGTTTTGAAGTGCAGAAATTCTGTGTACAGTTCCTATGCTTATACCAAGAGCCATACTAACCTGCTAAAAATTAATTTTAAAGTTAATTTAAATATTTATATACAAAAATGTATTGCTTACCTCTCTCACATTGTTTAGAGTGATAAATGGACCATTATTGTCTCGTTCCTCCTCAAAAAAAGAACGTTTTAAAGAAGCCACTAACTCTTTGACCTCCACACTTAATGTTTTGGCATTTTAAAAATTGCAAAACAAACAAGAGTAAAAACACAACAAAATTCAAAAACTTAAAACAAACTTTAAACAAATATAAAAACAGAACAAAAAACAACAGAAAAAACTGCTTTGAAAAAAGCAGTTTTTGTCTCAAAAACACAGATTTGTATTTGGTTATTAAAAAATAACACAAAATCAAAAAAGAAATAGAAATTAGGAAAATTATTAAAATAAATCGAAAAATATAAACTTTAACCTCAAAACACTTGTCAAAGTTGATAGTCAAACGCCCAAAAGTTACCCGGCAACGTTGCACAGGGTATGTTGCCGAGTCTAATTTAGAATCGCAAACTTCCTGTATCTTTCATAGCTTAAATTTTAATATATTTCAAAAATATACTTTTTAAAATTAAAATACTATTATTCCAAGTTATGTTCAATTATAAAAATTTAACAACATAATAAATTTTAGATTTTTATATCATATGAATAAAACTTTTATATAAAATTAATTCAATAAATATTTAATCTGGCAACAAGGCACACTCCTGAAAAAAACGGTCAATTCGCTTTAGCTATTTGAATCAGTATAACAATTATTGTCTTATATTTTTATAGTTTATTTTTCATTAATTATTTCTTACCACATAGCTGTAAAATGCACTTTTGATAAAATCTAATGATTGATCTGTTAAACTTAAACTCGTGTACTTAATCTACATAATAAGATTCATTATAGGTGCGAAAATAATATGATAATAAACATATGAGGCGTGTAGAGTCAAAACTACTTTAAGTAGTGTTAGACAATGTCCGACTGACCATGCATTTTACCGGACAAATGACCATATCTCCAAAACTAAGCCTTTTTCTGTGAATTATATGTATGTATATGTAACAGCAGTAAAATTTATTCTATTCTATTTTTAGATATATGTTTATATAAACTTTTTTTCTTAGAACACATTGTTCTATAACCCAGTATTAAAAAAATATACTAGGTAATAAGTAAATTTATGTTACGTTTTTTTCTTCTTTTGCGGCTTCATCAAAGGAACGAGTGTCATGTGGCACGTGAGACAAAGGTACTGGCTAAACGCACTTCCAAATAAATATGAACTTTTTGGTATCATTGTAAAAAGAAATAAAAAATAGTAATATCGACGAGCCATATACGTAATTAAGCAATAATTCGAGTAAAAGCGGAAAATGTGTGTTTCCAAGTTTAGTTTTCATGTAAAATTAAAAGTAAACTTTTTTTTTTTTAATAAATCGTATTTTTCTACTAATATTTGATTCAAATTTAATAGATTTAATGACGTTCCAGATAAAAAATCTGAAACAAAATTTGACAAAAACTTGGGAATAATTGAATGGTAAATCCAAATATATAAAAACATACAGGGTGTTCCGTTTAAAAATTAGAAGTTGGAGTCGTTTCCGGTTAAACCTAAAGTGAAAAAAATTACATTACCTGATATAATTTCAAATATTGTCTTATAGACCCACTGTGAATTTTATCATTTTACCTCTAGGAATAAAAAAAGTTATTCTTGAAAAGTACTCGGTATATGGGGTTTGGACCAATAAACTACTAGCAATTTTCAAAAAATTTATTTTCATTTGTAAAACCAACCAACTTTTGAAAAAAATAACTCATTTTTTGATTCTTTATGATAAAGTAACTTTTGCTTCTTCGCACTCCATATAGATAAAATATTTTCTGTTGATATTCCGTATCTATTTTAAGAACAAGCTGAACTCTGCATTTTGAAAGAAAATCTTTATTTACTAGATTTTAGATAAGTAGAAAATTAAGCAGTCACATTTGTAAATTTTAAGAGACCTGTACCAACATATTTTAATTTTTTTCAATTTTCTTTTTAATTTTTCCCGAAAATTTAACGAAAAATGAGCGTTTTAAATTGGCATGATCTTTTGTGATACTAAAATTAACCTTTCTTAAAAATTTAAAAATAATCGTATTAATCTAATTTTTCGAAGTGTCATCTTTTTTCGAGGGGATTCATTGGACAGAAAGGACGGTGTTCCTATACTTGAAATTTCTACAGAAAATTCTTGGAATTCATTGGAATTCCGAATTTATTGTACAAATTCTCGACTGAGTTTCACCCCGTCGTCCTTTTTTTATAAATGATTTTTCTCGTAGTTTTTTTATTTTTTTTTTTATTTTCCTGAAATTTTTAAATCAATCGGACGTTGAATTCTTGATTTATTCTGTACTCCAAAAAGAAAGGACAGATTATTTAAAAGTTGTTTAGAATACGATAAGAAACACCTGCTAAACAAACTTTACCAAAAATGCAAACATATAATAACACCGGCACACAAAAAAAATAAGTAGAATGTGCATTTGACCGGACCTACCTACGGGTACGTATTTTGGTCCGCTGAATCCGAATTCGAGGTCAGTTTTACCCCTACACCCTCGAAATTTCGAGAAAACTTAAAAAAACCGTAAAAATGATGAAAATTGGCAGTTTTAATGATAAAAAAATGTTTTGGAACTAAACTAAGCGTGATTTTCATGTATTTCGATCCGCTGAATATGAGTCGAAACTTTATTTAGACCACGAGCCATTTTAAATGTGAAAAAATCACACAAAACTCTCGAAAATTCCGAAAAAATATAGTTTTCATGATAAAAAAACTTCTTCTGGTCCAATTCAGATAAAATTTTATATCTTTTGATGTCTTCAATTCGCATCTTAATTTTTTTAGTCGAATCACCCTCTAAAGCTGGAAAAATTCGAAAAAATTGTAAAAATGACCATTCATAACAAAAAAAAAATTGATTGAACATGATTTAATGCCTAAAATAAATACTCTATAACGTAGATATATCAAATAACTTGAAATCTGTGAAAAACACAAGACATAATTTTGGAGGGTTTGTGTGATTTAAAACGGCTCGTGGTCTCAATAAAGTTTCGATTCATATTCAGCGGATCGAAATACATGAAAATCACGCTTAGTTTAGTTCCAAAAATTTTTTTTATCATTAAAACTGCCGATTTTCATCATTTTTACGGTTTTTCGAAGTTTTCTCGAAATTTCGAGGGTGTAGGGGTCAAACTGACCTCGAATTCGGATTCAGCGGACCAAAATACGTACCCGTAGGTAGGTCCGGTCAAATGCACATTCTACTTAATTTTTTTTGTGTGCCGGTGTAATAAGCAAAGTTTTAGATTTTATTTTTGCACCATATTTTTCTCTGCACATGTTCTGAGTTCAGAATTTCAAAATCGCGACAAGTTTTACAAAGATTGCACATTGGATATTTTTAATCCCCAAAAGTAAAGTAACAATATAATCATACCTTTTACATATGTAGGAATGTAAAATCTCACTTTATAAGGGGATTGGTCCAAAATAGGCAGGTAACAATAATTGTTAATGTACTCCTCGCAGCTTCAAAGAAGAGAAGTATTATACGCTTATATCGTATATATCAAAAAAAGTCTAAAATTTAAAAATTTTGTACCAAAGGGAACGTTAAAGTATTACGTAACGCGAAATTTTGTCATTTTTGACCCCCACCAACCCATGTAACGCGGCGTAACATTTTCGAGACCCCCCTCCTCCATTTGTTACGTAACATTTTTATTTTTACAAAAAGTAACAAAGTTGAAAGGAAATTTTGCTTTATGGTTTAAACCGGTTTTTAACCGGTTATTGCTTCCGTGTTTTAACCAAAAAACCGGTCTGATGTAATTTCCGCAACCGGTTAACCGAAAACCGGTTATTGTCTATGGTTTTCCATTTCTAATTTGTTTTTATTAGATGACTTAGAATATTGTTAAAAACGTGATCCAATAACCATTTTATAAGTTTATAATTTTTTAAGTGTTACCTAACATTTTTACTGTAACGCGGCGTAAAGTTTTCGAGACTGCATATCAAATTTCAAGTCGCTAGCTCAAAGCGTGCTTAAGTTATCGTGGATAGACCGACATCATTTTTGTTTTGCAGATGATTTAAGCAAAAAAAAAATTAATAAAATAGAATACTTTTTTATGAGAAAGTAAAAATCGAAAATAGCGGAAGAAAATCTCCAATCAACTTAATTTTTTTAAGAAAAACTACTTTTATTAAAAAAAAAAAACTATCGCACCAAATTCAATACGTTAACGACTGGGTGAGGTTTAAGAGGTGTCACGCATAGATTTGCCTCCGGGACAACGTGAGAGAAAAAGTCGCCAAAGTTATAACGTGTCAAAACAAATCCCACAAAAAAAAATTATCGGGGGCTCTACTTTGAAAAAATCGCAAAAATAGAAGAAAACGTGCTATTAACGTGATTTTTTCAGGAAAAATATCCATTAAAAAAAAGTTATAGAGGGCGCCAATACAATTAAGTTAAGTTTAAGTTAAAACTTCACCAGGAAAAGCCACTTGCAACTTCGAGGAGTATACTATAGAATGCTAAGCATGATATATCTTCACGGCTTGTTAGAAATAACTATGTCTTAGCAAATAAGTAATTAATACTATTTTAAACTCATCTATAAGGTGTTTTTTTTAAAAACAAAGCACTATAAATCATACAGGTAGGTATGTAGGCTTTAAAAATATCTTATGATGATTCAATCTTTTACATCGGCACTTAGTGCCGATGTATTGAAATCAAAATCTATGACCATGTTTTTTTTTTATATTTCACGACGTTTTGGATCTTTCTGAGTTGAAATAACTGTCTGTAAACTCGATAACTCCATTTCTAAATAAGATATCGAAAAGCGGTTTTTTGCATATGGTTTCTTATCATATTTCGAAGAGCTGATTAGATTTTGGGGGTAAACGATTGGGAGTAAGGGGGTAAGAATGGGGTAAACTCCTATTTTTAACGTTTTTCGGTTATAATTAAGGCAATTATTATTGTATTTTATTAATTTAGCACTTATATGAGATAATTTTAAATTGGTCAAAAAATGTTACAACTATTTTTTTTTTCGAGATATTTGCGTTTAAAGCAGTAAAAAGTTTTTTAGCATATCTCGCTTATTTATAACCCGATTTCAAAAAAATTTATTTTAAATGAAAGCTGTTTTTAAACCCTATAAAAATGACATATACAGTTCTTTGCTAGAATATAACGTTTTGGAGATACAGACTTTCAAACTTTAATAAATTATGCAGGTGTATTAACGGTTGCCTATACACGTGATCACACAACTTTCCTTTTCATAACGTGTTAAATTAGTGCCTAGTGCCGATGTTTTGACAAGGTGCTTGCAACTGTACCATTAAATAAAAGTCCAGTAAGATTTAATTTTTAACAAAAGTCCTTGTTTTTAATCTTACATTTTGTGTCTGTGGAACCCTCATGGAACAGCCCCTCCACCAAAAACCTTATTTAACCACCTTAAAGTCCTACCTTGGCTCTCTAAAGCTGAAAGGTCCTATTTATGTGTGTTTAACATACAAAGATAGGATCTTTCAGCTTAGAACGGCAGTATTGTTCAAGGGGATAGACTTTTTTATTAGTGTTATTTCCTCAGCAAAAGCTATGATAGCATTACAATAATGTCAAGGGACAAAATTATACTTTATTCACGATGTATATACAATTTTTTCTGTCCAAAATAATACTTTTGGCCAGATTTATCTAAATAATAAATATACAAATTGTTCTACATCACAAAATATTCAAAAACCTGCATAAAAACAACTGTATTTTTTGTAAAAAATATGAATTACTCGAGTAAAAATACATAAAATTCATATGGTGTGACACTGTAGGAGCAACCATTTAAAAAAATGCAACTGAAGATGAAGTAACATTATGTGCCACCAAAAATATTTATTTTCTAAAGGCTATAGAACTCCTTTGATGATTGGTTAAGAATACTTTTTTGCTTAGTTTTTACTGAAGAATCGCCCTGCAGCATTATATTTTTATTGGTGCTTTTTTTTGTTCCCCATTCAATATATCCATTTTTGAAGGGCTGTAACTCCCTCAAGGCTAATTTTTGGACATATGTACCTTAGTTGGTTTTTCATGTTTTGTGATGTGGAATCATCTAATTTTCTGCCAAAAGAGTGCAAACACTCTGTACCAGACAGCACATAAGGGAACGTTCAAGTATTACGTAACGCAAATTGTAACAAAATTCATATACTTCATGCCCCGTTTCTCGCGTTATTAAGGGCTGCAGAGATTTCATGTTTTGGCTACCCCCCTAATAGGGGAATAGGTGGACTTTTAGACATCCATGGGATATTTACTGTCAATCCAGGATATCCACTGGGTATACTGGATATCCAGAAGGTATATCCCCTGGATATCTACTAGTTATTAGGAAACGTTCAAGTATTACGTAACGCAAATTGTACCAAAATTCATACACTTCATACCCCGGTTCCCGCGTTATTAAAGGCTGTAGAGATTTTATATTTTGGCTACCCCCCCTAACACCCCCCTATTAGGAAACGTTCAAGTATTACATAACGCAAATTGTAGCAAAATTCATACACTTCATGCCCCGTTTCTCGCGTTATTAAGGGCTGCAGAGATTTCATGTTTTGGCTACCCCCCTAATAGGGGGGGTGTTAGGGGGGGTAGCCAAAATATAAAATCTCTACAGCCTTTAATAACGCGGGAACCGGGGTATGAAGTGTATGAATTTTGGTACAATTTGCGTTACGTAATACTTGAACGTTTCCTAATAACTAGTAGATATCCAGGGGATATACCTTCTGGATATCCAGTATACCCAGTGGATATCCTGGATTGACAGTAAATATCCCATGGATGTCTAAAAGTCCACCTATGTCCAGGATATAGCAGATCCCCACTGGATATCCACATAGATATCAATAAATATCTTAAAGTATAGAGATTCACAGATGTCCTATAGTAAATCCACTGGAGATCCATCATGGAATGGACGTTCAGTGGATATAGGGCTGTCTAATGGATATCTAACGGTTATTATGTGCTGTCTCAGACAGCCTGTCTGGGTATTAATTACAACTTGCTATAAACTAGCATATCATCAAAATTTCATAATGTAAGACTAGCTGAACAGGCAACAAAGTGCAAACTATAGGAAGCCATATAGGTATTCTAAATATCATGTTACACCCTGTATAAAAAAATCAAACTAATGAGGATTCTTCAACAACAGATCAAATTGCCATTGAACCCTGACCTATGAAAAATTCAAATAATTTATCAATAATACATTATTTACAAAAACAAATCTCATATTAATTCAGTAATAATATTAATATATAATAAAAAGGAATATTGGGTCACTTGCAAATATAAATATCAAAAAAATATATAAAAGCAGATTAAATTGTGAAATATCCGCATCAGAAATAAATACATAAATTTCTGTTTTTTAACATAAAACACCGTTTTAGATGAATGAAACCAGAAAAAGAAAAAAACAAATTTATATTATGATTCTAAAGAGGGCCATTGTTTATTTTAAAGAAAAATACACTTACCTAAAAGATAAAAACGCCTCTTGATGAATAATATAACTTAAACTATTACGATACATTACTTTTTTCTCAATTTTCACACATATTAGATAGTGTTTTAACAGTTTTTCTTCTAAACTATATGCAGTTAATTTTCACATAGCCGCCATGTTTGATTTTTATTGAATAAAAACATTCAGCAGTCGCTTTCTAAATTTTTCTAGTTACGTAAAATTTTTAATTGATAAATTGTTCATTGTAATTTTAAATTGTTAATAATTAGAATCAACTGATTGTTTAACGTTCGGCTCTTATCTGTTAGTTTTGTAAACAAAAGATATTTTTCCCTGCGAGTGTACAGCGGTAGGCAACCCATTATACACCGAATTGTAATTTGAGTTGCCTACACTCAAGCAACGAACTTTTATTTTTTGAAAATTTCAATTTAATGATTTTCTCGTATCGATTTTAAGTGGAAAATGAGCAATTAAATAAAAAATCTTTTTCTTACAGAAAACGTATATGTATATTTGGTTATTTTTTTTAACTATACAACAAATGTATCTACTATAACTAAAAAATAAATTAATAAAATTATTTTATGAACAGTTTTGGTTTAAAATAATTTAAAGCTTATAGTATACAAATTTTGGATTTTTATTTACGTATACTAAAAAAATTAAAATAATACTGCATAATTTTTCTAAACAGGCAAAAATTAAGAAAAGATTGTCAAAATAACACCAGTTTACAAATATCAACTTTGAGCGCATTTTTCTATAATTTTGTGGTGATCCAAATTTGCAAAAAAATAGTTTTTTTTTTATTTGGATTCAGCGTAAAAAATACAAAAAACTGCGTGCTAGCAAAAACTTTGTAAACCAATGGTTAGTAATCCTATTTTTTTATACTGGCCGCATAAAGCATATTGATATGTAATATTACGCAGTGCGCCCAGACAAACTTTTAGTTCAACTTCTTGCTAATTCTATTTTTTTCATAAACTGTTTATTATGAATATTGATAGATTGCAATTTAAAAGCAAAAATGAAAAAAAAGTTAGGTTCGTCTTTTTTTTTGGTTTTAAATTGATAGATTTTTCATAAACAAGAAAAAGTTTATGAAAACAAATGAGAGTTGGCAAGATTTAAACATAAAAGTTTGTTTCGACCCACCGTGATTTTAAAATGATAGATTTGTTTTATTGATGAAGTATATTTTATTTAAATGGTTGCTACCATAACATGGTAGACACAAATGTGATACCATATAAGCTAGATACAGCAAAAAAATACTGCTGCCACAAATTTTTTTCACAAAAAAAAAGAAAAACCTTTTTTACTAAACAAGTCTTTCTCTGTTATCTTTTATTATAGGGGAAGTAATTCGCTTAAAATTAATAATTTCCTGAAGATGTTCTTAACCGAAACGTCGAGTAATAATTTTATACGGGGTTTTTCAGAAATAAGTTCGAGAAATTTAAGAGGTGATTCTACGTTTGGACTTTTAACCTTTATAGGAACTTTTTTTCATATTTTTTAACGTAGAATCACCTCTTAAATTTCTCGAACTTATTTCTGAATATATTACATACAATGTTTTTCAGTTAAAAATTAAATTAAACGTTAGCGGGTATCTTTTTTGCTGTATACAGATTATACAATTTAAGAGAGGGGATACATTTAGTACATTTATACATATATATTTTAACTACATAATATATACATAACACGTAGTTTCAAACACAAAAGTTATGCCTTTTCGACCTTGTTTGATACTGTTCTATTAAGAATATAAAACATTAAAGGATCTGACACCTTTTCCGAGGAAAATGTGCAGGGTACTTTATCTTTTTTGAGCTTATAGTTATCTACTAGCTACAGAAAATTTAGTTAGCTTGTTAGAAAATTGTAGTTGACATTTTGGCAAACAAAACATCTATACTCACCATTTTTCTACTCCATAATATATTTGCTCTATAATATTTTTACCCCATATGTGATTTATAAAATCTTTACTCCCTGTCGGAAAAAGATACTTAAGAACTCGACCCAGAATCTATCTGAGTAAAAAATTTGATCAAGCTATTGAGCTACGATCAATGGTTTAAAAATTAATTTTAGTGATATTTTTATAGGAAAATGTTTTTAAAAAGTGTAAGTTTGTTTAAAATTATAATAAAAGTTTTTTTATTCATAGTGTGCTATTAAATTCCTGTTCTTGCTATTCACTAATTTGGATTTTTTTTTAATGTCAAGATATTGTTTTAATAGTAATTGACAGTGAATTTGGAACAGAACATAGCAACCTTAAATATAAAATTAAATATATTCTGCCAGCCATAATTTATGGCCCATAAAACAAGAAACAAATGAGCATCAACTCAGGTAGATTCTGTAAGTTACCTGTAAAAGTCCTAAATTCACAAAAATTCAGATGTTATAAAATGGAGAAGTTATGGAGTAGAGAAGGTTTAACTAACCTCTAGAAGTTATGGAGTAGACATGTTAAGAAGTAAAGATACAGAGTAGAAATATGAAGTATATATATGTTACTTTGTCGATATTTTGAGTGATGTAGGTACTATAGAAAGCAAAGCCATCCACTTAGTGGATGGCTGACAATTTTAGCGCGTGAATTTAATAAAAAAAACTTAAAATAGTTTTTATTTAAGTTGTATCTAAAATATATATATATTCTACTAGGCTTAGCTAAATGGGAGATCTTTTTCCAAAATAGTGTATTAAAGCCACTTTTTCTTAGTGATCAATGCTATTATTAGTAGGGATTTCTTACAAAAATTAGTAATTTTTGCAGAATTTATAATACAGTTGTTATGATGCTTAAAATAAATATGGTGTTAAATTTTTAAAAATAACATTGCTTCAATATATTTACTTTACAAATTTCGGTTGACTTAGTTAAATTCTCACGCTATTTTAGTAGGGAGCTAAATCATAGACTTAATCGTATAAAAAATTATTATTTATTGACAAAATATTCATTTCAGATGTCATGAATAGTAATTATCTTGTGAATTTATTAAGATTTGAACTCTTTGGCGGTCTAATTAAACATAGTTTTCTTTTAAAAAATACCGAGCTAAAAGGTTTTGCACATAAATTTAACATTAACTTAATTTATTGTTTAAAAAATCATATAAAGAGATACAAAAATTCAGAGAATATTCAGTTTTGTTCAGAGTGTCTCCATGTCCATTAAAAAATGTTAAGTGAAAATGTAGTTTCTGTTAGGAATAATTTTCAAAATTACAGAAACTACATTTTCACTTAACAATTTTTAATGGACATGGAGACACTCTGAATTTTTGCATCTCTTTTTATAGGATTTTTAAAACAATAAATTAAGCCAATGTTAAATTTATGTGCAAAACCTTTTGGCTCGGTATTTTTCTAAAGAAAACTATATTTAATTAGCCCGCCAAAGAGTTCAAATCTTAATAAATTCACAAGATAATTACTATTCATGACACCTGAAATTACAATAAATAATAATTGTTTATACGATTCTATGATTTATACGTTTATATGATTCAGCTCCCTACTAAAATAGCGTAAGAATTTAACTAGGTCAACCGAAATTTACCTAAGTAAATCTATTGAAGCAATATTATTTTTTAAAATTTAACACCATATGTATTTTAAGCATCATAACACAGTAAATGAAGAAACGCGTTGGACATCAAAGTTTACTGTCATTTCATTTAGGGTCCTGGCAGCTAAGACCAGTTACTGAAGGAACTAACAGTATTACCAGAGAGCACTCTCAAGTTAAAATTTCCTGTAAGTTACCGAATTCGCCACCTAGTGTGAGAAATTTTAAACCTAGCGGATAACAATGGATGCCACTATAGTGTCACTACTTCTTTTTATCCGAATCCTGTTCCCCCACTCTAAGTCATTGTCCATTAATTTATTAACAATAAAGTCGGACATCTTGGAAAATGGCGGCCATTTCTTAGTTTAATGTATATTAAAAAAATATAATTAAAAATTTATTACACAATTCAGTTATTTTCTAACATTGACAATATTTTGATTGTTATTGGGTTAAGATTTTCAATTGAACCAATAAAAAATATTCATAAATGGGCGGTGTTATGCAATAACCATCTAACACACATTGTGAAATACCAGTAGATTTCAGAACATTTTCCCCAATATCGTGGAATTAAATTGAAGATTACATATTTTGTACATGTTCTGATGCGTGAACAAGTGAAACAATTTTAAATGTTTTGGTCAAAATTTTTAAAAGTTATTAGGGAAAAAGTTCAACAATTTACCGTCATCTCACAATGTGGCTTAGACAGTTATTACATAACATCGGCAAAATACTTGCTTCACAACTGGGGTGGTTATTAAATAAGATTTACGCCCGTGGTGCATATTTTTTTTTGTTGAAGCCAAATATTAACAAAAATAGGTTTTTTTTTTTAATTAGATAGCTGTCGGTAAAACATGCTGCCATAGATATCAAGTTGTGACATCACAAAATGTAGGCGTGGTTTTAATATTCAATATCTCTGTATTAATACCATATATTGAAAGTAATTTCACTTTTTGGTAAATCTACCTAACCCCTAAGTGAAGTAATTCACTTAAAACGTCAATAAGTTATTGCAAATAAATATTATAGGTTTAAAATACCCTGTTCGTTTTTAGTTTACCAAACAATTAAATATAGGATAGTGAAGGTTAAATTATACATTTTTTAACTAAGAAAATTGACTTTTGAACAATATAATGCCATCAGATGGCGTCTGAGATTTCGAGGATGACTATCTCGGCTAACAGAGCACCAAATTTGAAGTGTGAGACGCGGTTTTAAAGGATTTGTTATATTTGTTAACATAAGACTCACAAAATTAAGGTTCCAAATACATTTTTTTTTAGTTAAAAACTTGCATAACTTGGCCTTATTCACGAGTTTAAGCTTTAAGCTAAAATCTAAAACATTTAAAAAAACGATACTTACCTAATTTTTTGTTTAAAAACGTCATTTCGTGCTAACATTAAGGAAACGCGACATTTATAAATATATTTTTTTATAAAAGAAAAATAAAATATCCCTGGTAAAAAATAACGTTAGAATGACTTGACTTAGAGAACTTGATAGGTAGGTTTGTTAGGGTAGCTCCGCAGGAGTTTACTGTGTAAACTACCTACCTACCCTGACAAATTTTCCAGCTAAAAGTTAAGAAATTTCCCAACTAACTCAAAAAACACTTTACCCCTGATAAAAAATTCTGATGACTAAAAAAAAGTAATCACCTCTGAAAAAAGCTTTACCCCTGGCGCAAATAATGTAACAAAATTCCCAAC